>JADAXU010000142.1:7780000-8136780 GCA_018340775.1 Taxus wallichiana var. yunnanensis | reverse complement strand
ATATACTTTACATTCAGATTTTTTTGCTTTATATATGGATGGTTTGGATATTGTTCTTGGGTATCCTTGGTTAGAGACATTGGGGACGATTAATATTAATATGAAAAATAAGTTTACGAAGATTTGGTACAAAAAGAAGAAGGTCACTTTACGGATATCGACTTAATGGAAATCAAAGAAAAGTCAATATAGACCATGAGGATGATTTAGAATATGGAGAAGAAGGGAATAAGGATGATTCAAAAGAGGAACATGAAGAAAAAGAAGGAAATGATGATTCATCTACTCAAGAGAAAAATAAAATATCAAATGCAAAGGTGGAAGAAGAAAAGAAAGTTCAGAAACAGGTTGATAAGGTTGAGGATACTACAATTGCAGCATATGGAAATCCACGTCAACATGAGAGAAAAAAATCATGGAGATATCCCAGGGCACATCATATTTCCAACCAATATAGATATACAGGTAATTGGAGGAATAATCACTTTATTTATACAGGGGATCAATGGAGCAACAATTATGAAGCATGGAATCCTTATTATGGTTATACATGGAATCCTTATTATGGTTATGCATTGAATCCTTATGTTGGTTATGCATGGAATCCAAGGATGATAAACTATGGTCACGAATGGAATCGAGTAAGCGAACGGAATATGGATATTAGTTCGAGATATGTATCATCTACCGGGATCACATATGGATGGATGATTGATCGTATGCGCAAAGTGTGTAAAAATGTACAACACACTCATTACATGGTTTCTTCTTATGTTTCGGGGACGAAACATGTCAAGGAGGGAAGGAATGCTATGCACCTAGGGAAAGGATGTTATGATGTATATGTATTGATGGAGATGCCGACATGTGGCACACATCCCCTTATCTTATTATATCATTCATTTATGATTTATTATGCTTAGGAGGTCGGCCTCAGTATTGGCCATAGGTTAGAATGGTATATATAGGGGTTAGAAGGTTGTAGTTAAGGATCATATTGAGTATTGGAGTGTTATTGTATGGTTTGGAGGTTACCCCCTCGAAGTGGTATTGGAGGTTGCCCCCTCGAAGTGGCAAAGCTATTATATGAGCATATTGTCATCATTTATCTATATTTTGGTGTTCTCTCATGTTATTCTGAGTTTGTATATGTTCTGATTTATACAAGTAATATCCTTACAAAACAACTTATGGATGGCCCAATTGTTCTTTGACTCTATATGGCATTTTTGGTCTTCCCACTGGCATTGTTTATTTGTGACTCACATTTTGTGGGCCACTTGGCATTCGTTATGGAATGTTAAGGGAGTCTCTCTCAACTTTTCCCATTCTTTTCACCCATAGTCGATGGTTAGACTAGAGTAGTCAACCGGACTCTCGTGTAAAGTCTCCGCATATATCACTCATCTCTAAATGAAAGTGGGATTTGGGCCATACACACCGAACATGCATACAACTGAGCAATACATTCTTACTACATGCCATTCACCTTTTGAGGCCTGCCTTGGTTTATAGCCTTTGGCTACATATGAGTTACCTCTATCTTTGCCTTTTCCATTTCCTACACAACACATGTAAAAAGAGCAGGGATAAGGAAACACTGCTACATCTAACATTTGCGGCCTCTTTAGTCCGAAGTTGTTCAAATTCTTCAAAAGACTTGAGAGAAGCGAAACAACTCATGCATCGTCATTGTGTTCCTTATAATTTTTAGGTTGGGGACAAAGTCCGCCATACTTAGACAAATGCCGTTTTCAGGAGAAGGCACACATCAAGGTCAAATCTCTGTGGTACAAGTTTTACAAAAGATTCTCCTATAGATATTAGAGAATGCCCTTTGCTTTGATCTTCTAAAGTATAGTTGGCCTTTCACGATGTTGTCAATATTGATTTCCTTAAGCACTACTATTAGTCAACATTGGGCCCGAGCTTCCTATCGGTCATCCTGCAGATACTGCATTCACGATTTTCAGCTTCCATTGGATGTAGATTGCTTTTTTGAGACAAAAACTTGCCGACTTTTTGGGGTTTTACTCTGCATACCTTGTTGTAAACAATATGGCTGATGTATTTCTCAACGTGAAATAGATGTCTCGATTTTTCTCCTCTTGTGAGACCATTGAGATCCAATGCTTCTATTGTTGTGTTAGCTAGATTTTCTGCATAGCTGAAAACCTAGGCAGTCATGAGATAAATCTCCCTCATTTACCGGTGAGGCTCCCGTGTAAGATTTTGTCAGTTATATATCCTAATATCTATTTGTGGGTATTACTTTAACCGTGTAACTCATGAACCATAGCTATACGGTTTTGCAGCAAGTAAGCAGCTTTGTAAAAGAAAGGAAATATCTGAAGAAGGGGAAAATAATAGAAACACAGGAATGAAAGGGGGAAGATGTGCAACCCAATCAATAGATTACAGAGTTGATCACATGCACATAGGTAAAACAGATAGATATTAACATACAAAATTATAAGCAAATGAAACTTTCAGATCTAGATCTAGAATAACACAAAGTTTATGAATAGATCTAAGACAGAAAGTTAGAAACAAAGTGCACCGTTGACACAAAGTTCTCCGGAAATATGCTCCTTTCTATTCCTTTGCTTTCAAATAGCTATCAGGGTTTTAGCACAAAGTCTGGAACACAAGAATGCCGCTTACAAATTCTGATCTTTAACCCGTAGGTTCTTCCTCTATTTATAGTGTATGGAGAGGAAGTTACAAATAGGAAACTATAACTGAACTGGCACATGTGGAAGTTGTAAAAGAAACAACTGACAATCTCCCTCCTGGAATTCCTCTTTGCATGACATGCATGATTTATAACTGAAAATAGAACCTTCTATTTTGCATGTCTGCCACCTATCTCCAAGTAAATGACCTCTTCAAGTAATGACTTTTAAACCAATCACTTAAGTTTTATAATTTAATTGATCGCTCAATTACTTTGTCGGAGAAAAGAAGAAGAAAGAGGAAAATAAATTAGAAGAAAGCTGCAACACTTCCAGTCTTGTTCTTTTTCAATATTCTGCATGCAGTTGACTCTTTTGTCTTTGATTTTCACCAAGCTAGATCTGGAAGTAGGTGACTGTGATTTGCTTGTGAGTATTGCCTTTGACATGTCTTCCCTTCTATCCTTGAAGCTTTTGCAATTCTTCTTCAGTACATGCAAAGTAAATTTGATGAAGGCTTCAACTGGAAGATTGGGAGCACATGCACAAAATCCTGGAAGGAACTTCCCATGCACTGACTTCTACACGGGCTGTGTCAGAAACAAGAGGATGAATTTTTGCTTTGGAAGCCTTTGCAATTATGACATCTGGATCTGTCAATTAAATCGGTGATAGGTTTAGGGCCAATGTCTGTATCATTGACTTCAGCAAATCTGGAAGCTATGCATGATTCTGCTGATCCTTTTCTTTCATCATGCTTTATCATGGCTGGAACAATCTTTGTCTGAGCTCTTCTTCTTTTAATTTTGCGGAATCCCTTGTAATTGGATCAATTTGTGTAGATCGGCAATTTCTTCAGATTCGGAAGACATATTCAATGTATCTGACATTGATTTGAGCACCTGTGATGAATACCTACAATTTATTCAGACAAAGATGGAGTCCATGGCATGATTACTTGATTTTTATCACCAAAATCTGCATATAAAGCTTGCTGCCCTAAAATTTGAAGCTTTCCAAAGCAAGCAAAAATGAAATTCACGAGCACTTTTGATGTAAAAAAATCCTCCTTCCTTGGGCTCCAAACTTTGAAGCTTTCCGGCAATGAAAAACACTTTTTGATGCAAAAATCCTCCTTGGGCGCCAAAAGAATCAAAAAAATTAATTACATCTTCATTATGGCAGCCCATGCTTATGTAACCCTCAGCATTCTATTTCTAATAATTGTCCACCCTATTCTTGGCAATTAATTAATAAACAATGATGTTTATTCACCCAAATTGGGCGCCTATTTTTGCATGTTGTTGGCTGCCATTAAATAAATTTAATTTATTTATTTTTAGCATGCTACCTTCAGTTCACTTTGGCTTGTCTTCATGCATTGACTTTCCTTCTATTTATGGCGCCAAAATTGGGTGAATAAACATTAATAAATATTATTAAATGCATTGTTATTCACCCAAGGTGGGTCACACTTTTTGGCAAGGGTGAATTCTAAAAATAAGAAGTCAACTTCTGATGGGAATTTTCACCCTTCACTACAGCTCTAAAAATCCCTTCTTCCACTTAAGTGATTTGACTTTCATAATGAGAATTTTTACCCTGCCAGGCAGGTAAGAAATTCCCGTCGGTGCTTTAAGTGATTTTTCTTTTATAATGAGAATTTTTACCCTGCAAGGCAGGTAAGAAATCCCCGCCTGCCTGCCACCTCTAATATTCCCATTGCAACTTAAGTGACTTTGACTTCATGGGAAAAATTACCTTCTTTAGGCGGGTAAAAATTCCGCTTTGCACCTTCCATTGCCAAAATTCCCATTGCTCAAGTAGCTTAAAGTCTTCCTTCAAAAAAGTGCGACTTGCATGAAAGATAGCTCTTTTCCAAAAGTGCGACTTGCATTGTGATTTTGCCTTTAAAATTGCGTGAGAATTCGTCACTTAGGGCGGTGTGGAGGCGGAGACCGGACGCGAAGGCAACCTTGAAAATCATGCGACTAGCATAAAAACAACATTTATTTCCTTTTTGGAGTTTTGGTGAATAAAACACAAGGAATAAAATTTGCCATTTTGGAAAGGGTTCGGAAGATGTAGCAAAAAAATTGCATGTGAACGTCCGTAACTTTCATTCCGTGGCTCCGTTTTAGGTGTCATTTTCTCTAAAAGTGCATATCTTCTCGAGCTCTACGCATTGATGGCAATATTTTCTTATTTTCATAAAATCCATTTATTCCAAAAAATGCAACTTGCCTCGGAGAGGCTTTTTGTGCATGATTTTGTTTTTTTGACCAAAAGCTTGCTTTTGAGGAGTCCTTCACGGTGCGGCGGTCGTAAATGATCTCTGAGATGCTTGAGCAAGTAAGCAGGACTATACTGGCGAAGTAATGGACCCAGGGGAATTGAACAGAAAGATTACGGGAAAACCAGAGAAAAACGCAAAAGAAATAAATAAAAACGAAAAACATTACCAGAAGTCACAGACAAAGCTCAGGATTCATTCCTGGTGAAAACCCTATTGATATATGTGAATACTGGCATGCAAAACTTCAACAAGGTTCAACCGGAGCACAATTTACTTCAAACAGGGCATTATTTATTTAATAAATAATTAAATAAAAATTTCTCGCAGACAAAACTTGGTGAGTGATAAAATGAGTTTTGGCATTTGGGTATTTGTCGAAATTGGCTCATATGATTCACTGGGAATATCTTAACACAATACATGCATCTTCTGGCAATAAAAACACAAAAGACCCGTTATTTTAAAAGAACGAAAATTTTAAACATGGGGTAGTCTCAGATTTCAGGGTAAAATCTTGAGACACCATGTTGGGAGGAATGACGAGGATTCATAGAGGTTACAAAACATATGATATTATTATAGTTTATAGTTTATAATGCATCTTATGTAATTTGAATAATAATTGTAATTGTGGATATTCATATTCCACCTCATATGACTTAGTCTCTAAGTTAGGTAAGTCATAGAGTTAGTCATCTAGTTTGAAAAACTCTCTCTTCGGTAGTTACTTGAGTCAGTCTAACACTTGTCATATTAGATGACACTTGTGTAGTTGGTTCTCATTTTCTAGAGGTTGTTAGTAATTTGGGTTCACTATTTATACCATGTCTTCGATTTGTAGTGCACACCCATGTGGGACCCAAACATAAGACCAAACATAACCGAATATATATTTTTTGACTTTCATATTACTTGGTACAACTGTGCGACACCCAAAGACTCACATGGGTTTTCATGACACCACATGTAACATTAAACATGTAAAACATACTAATGTCAACATGACACAATGTGCAACCAACGTCTCACCTCGATAAATGACCAAGTATGAGACTATGACACAATCACAACAAGAACATGAAAAGGCACCTTCCACACTATCACATTTTCGTGGTTCATCCTTGTGTTTCAAAATTTAATTTAAGCCTTAAAGGTTTGAAGAGAACATAACATTACAAACATACATTTTCCTTTTTCTCTAGATTGCATTTCCCTTACTTTGTTTAACACTTAAGATGATTTCCACTTCACTACCATTTACATTTCCTTATTTAACCTTAAAGGTCTTGAATCCATTAATCATGAGAGCAAGCAGTTTCATTCACAATGATACACATTATTTATTTTGTTTTGGGTTTACTTTATAACAAGTACACTTAACCACATGAAAGTGTTAACATTGGTTTAAAGGGCATTAACATGCAAGGAATAAATCCCCTCTTCTCAAAGCTTCAAAACTCTATTACACATTGCAAATATCTTAAAAATATTTGGTTATGTTTGGTCTTGTGTTTGGGTCCCACATGGGTGGGCACTACATGACTCATTTGTGCGAGTTTTTATTTAGGTAATTTATATTGGAAATGAAAATGAGTTTTTGTACACATATATTTGTGTAAAGGTATTTCTCACTCATGTGTTAGTTTTTACAATTATATATTATTTTACCATTTATTTCCATAATTGCATCATTGTTGTCATTTGTGGGATTTATAAACAAATTTATTTATTCCACGCAACAAAAGTATGAATATTTCCAAAGTGGTGACTTATTTTTCTAGCATGTATGGTGTCATTTCGGCTTAACACTCACTATTATTTGTGATTACGACTCAAGTTTATTAGTTGCTTTTGAAAATACTTGTGGAAGCTTTTGAGTTGTCGGAGTTGAGGTGCTCTACATCATTTCATCCACAAACCGAGGTAGTGACCTTGCTTCGATTCTCCAAATTGATCATTAACAAAATAAGGACACTTATTTTCATGCAGAAACATTATTCTGATCATAGTAGGAAAACTCGCCAAATCCAAATACTCGCTAGACCCCCAAAAAAAAAAACTTGGCAAAAACTCGCCAATATTCGGCCAATACTGGGAATACTTCGACAACTTAAAAAATACTCAAATTTCTTTAAAAACATAAATTTTAAGCAACACATAGCTACAAAATGTATCAAATGAGCCCATAAAATGTTGGAGAAGTGTTTTCTATTAGATTTGAATACAAATACAATACAAAATCGCATCATCATGCGAATACGACAACCGATGATAAGTAATATGAATTTATGATGATTGACATTGAAAAATATCATCATAAATTTCATATCTATCAAGATTACAATATCTGATAAATTACATTTTCCTCTTCCCCAATCTAGAGAAAATTTGGGGAGAGGTCTAGTGCCTCTACTAGTCCCCACACTCTTGCGTCTCCGCTCCTCCTGAAGGCTGCGAATCGCTCGATCATGGAACTAGATGGTGGTGCTTTGTGGCTCCTCTGCTGCATGTTGGAGATCACCTCCAAAGATGTCATCCAGTCCCATATCTCCTCGGAGTCTGCTTAGTGCTTCTCCCTCCATAGCCTCCCTCTCAAAAGAAAAGCAATCTCGTCCATTTGTGAATGCGGGTTTTCCTCTTCTTGCCCGATCCACTCATTGTATGGATCTATCTCATCCAAATCAATGAGCTCCTCGATGTGGCCTCGACTTTTTTTTTGCGAAGCCGGAGATTATATTGCACAAAAACCAAGTCGTTGAGCCTTTTTGAGTCGACTTGTTGCGCTTCTTTGTGTGAATGGCCTCAAACAAACTCCGGTTGTGTTCACATCCGAAAGCGCTTCTGAGGTTGAGATAAATTACGAGGGCTAACTTTTGAAGATTTGGGGTATTCCCTCCCCAATCCTCCCACCAAGAGAACCTCAAACAAGATAATCAAAATTTATAATTAATTAATAAAATCAAATATGTAACTAATAAGTAACTTGGTAAACATTCTAATTTTTATTACCTGGTGACTGTGTGGTTCTCCCTCGAATAACTAGCACCGAAGAAAAGAGTCTCCCCCTACCATGTTTGTAACTCTGCAGCTCTAAAATGACGAGGTCCCTCGTCTCAACATCCGGTATCATCCTCTCAATACATGTTGAAAGGCCCTCCATAACCTCTCCGTTCACATCTGTGAAGTTGTCGAGTAGAAATACTTGGGGTTGAGGTAGTACCCCATTGCATGAATAGGTTGGTGGAGTTGATTGTTCCACCTCCGATCAATAATCTCCCAAAGGGACCATATCGATGATATCCCCCTGTAATAGTTTTGGATAGACTCTTTGGCCCTATCCATGGCCTCATATACAAACCCCATGGGGTTTTACTCCCCATCAACCAAACGCAAAACTCTCACCAACGGCTCTGACACCTACACACAAATTAAAATGTAAGATTGCAAACTTACAATACATATTAGAAATGAAATAAAAAAGTGAAAAGTAGAACAATATATTTAATATTTATAATTTAACAAATTAAAATAAAGGAATGAAATATAAATCGAAGTTTGAAATTACCTTGATGATCTCTATAGCTCTCTTTGCAAAGATATCATCAAAAACTATCTTTGCAACCCTCTCTCCGTCAGCTTTCTTTGAATATTGTGAGTCTAGCCATGCTTGACTCACAAACATTTGTTTCAAAGGTGTCAACAAACTAGAAATACTTTGCAACGTCAAGAAGTTAGTTGCAAACCTTGTGACACCGGCTCGAACAAGTTCTTTCCCCTTTGTGTGTACTCTCATCAAGCTCAGAACCCAAGGGTGATTGTATATGTACTTCGTTATAGATCTTGCATCTTCTACAACCGGCCTCACCCAATCAATTTTGCCTATGTCCTCCAAAAGAAGGTCAATGCAATGAGCTGCACAAGGAGTCCAAAAGAGTGATGGATGTCTCTCCTGCAGTAGTCTCCCAGCCGCCACATATCTTTGCTTTGCATTATGCAGTGACAACTTCACAACATTACTCAGCACACCTGACCTCTAATCTGTTGTCTCTAACATAACACTCAAATTCTCTGCATTTTTATTATGTTAGAGGCATCATAGATTTTAAAACACCATCTCATTGTTTGAAGTGCTTTAAAAATTAACAAGTGCGGTTCCTTCCATCATCCACCCATTTGAAAGAATGGTGCATCAATTTTTTCCATTGTTTCTTGTGCTCTTCTAGCATGGTAGTGGCATCTGCAATTGCACCCTCAGTAATTTCCACTCAAATCTTTTGGAGAGGGTGCCTTGTACCCTTTCCCTGCAATTGTCAACGCTTATCACCAAGTACTCCCAGTATGGGCTCTTTGCCACATTGAATGGCAGGTTGTTGTAGTACCAAAAATTTGCACAAGCTTTATCCACTTCCTCGTGCATATCTTTGTTCCAGGCTGTACCTTCCAATGAAGGTTGTGCTCCAGGTGTGTTCCTTGCCACAAAAAAACTCGGTATGCCTTTGCTCGAACTCGATGAAGATGTGCCTCTTCCGGCTCTTCCTCTTCGTATGCGTGGACCACGAGTAGAGCCCACAATTGTTGCTGCATCATCGTCTAAATCCTCTTCCATTGCAGCCCCAGGTCTAATAGCTTGTGCTATGGCTGCCTTCAGCCTTGCCTTCTCTAGTTTCTTCTCCTCTAACTTTGCCAGCTCTGCTCTAATCTCTCGCTTTGCCTCTTCCGACACGTTGGGGCAAACCGTAACATCTCGGCAAACAATAGTTGAAAGGTGATATTTCAAACGATTGATGCCTCCATTCATTTTCTTGTTATAAAAATGCAAAAATTTCGCCCGCACACAAGTTCCACGTCTGACATACTTCCATCTTTATGGAGCGGGCATTCGAGGAACGGTCCCTGCTTAGTGATTCAGATGCCGAACTTGATGTTGAGCTTGATGCCATTGTTAAGCTCTAATCTGCAACACAATGCACATTTAAAAAATTAGAAAACGTAAACTTAATTTAATTTTAAAAACAAAACGTGCTTGAATAACAAATTTGCGTAAATAAAAAAAATACATTACAAGCATTCAATTTTACATTACATGTATTTAGAATTACACAACGAATCGATTACAATACACATACATAAAATTTAACTAATTTACAATGAATTTGCGTTAAAAAAATACATACCTCTGGCTACGCAAATGAGTATAAAAAAATTACAAGCATTCGATTTTACATTACATGTATTTAGAATTACACAACGAATCGATTACAATACACATACATAAAATTTAACTAATTTACAATGAATTTGCGTTAAAAAAAAAAAATACATACCTCTGGCTGCAAATGAGTATAAAAAAATTACAAGCATTCGATTTTACATTACATGTATTTAGAATCACAATAGGAATCTATAAAACCTAAATAATATACACAAAATTTGGAAAAACTTCAAAGAATTAAAAAAAAAAACCTACCTCCAAATGCAAATCTCCAAATTCTCTCCTCGAATTCGCTCCAAAATCCACTCAACACAAGCAATGCAAGCTCAAATGGTTGTGTGAGTGACAATGAGGGAGTAGAGGGCCTTTTAAAGAGCCAAAACCGTGTAAAAACAACGTTTTTTGCGTGTGAAAAGCGTGTATACGCGTGAAAGCAGCGTATGGCGAGTATTTAGCACGAACTCGGCGAGTTTTCTTTTTCCGAAAATGGCGAGTTTTTAGGCGATTAAACCGTTTTGACTGTTTTTTGGCGAGTTTTTAAAACTCGGTGAGTTTTTGGCGAGTTTTCCATCTATGGTTACAATAGAGCATGACACTATCCATTTGAGGTTTTCTATAGGTACTGACCCTTTGGCCCTTGTGAGATTCTTGTAGCTCTACCCACAACTTCTTATCAACAAAAGGAGCAAGCTAAGGATTTTTTTCCCCAATATTTGGCTAAAGTCCATGCATAGGTTCATGATACATTATTGAAGACTCAAGCCAAATATAAAGAGCTTCATGATGGGCACCGAGTTCCTGCACATTTTCAGATTGGTGATAAGGTTTGGCTCTACTTGTATAAGAAAAGATTGAAATCTCAGCAGCACCATAAGCTCAAATGTATTTGGTATGCAATACATACTTATCTCCTCAGATTGGAGAAAATGCTTTCAAGTTGGATTTACCTTCTCAGCTCGGCATATGTGATGTTGTGAACGTGAGACAACTTAAGCTTTCCGAGATACCATATTTGGAGGAAGAGATTGTTATATCTCATCTGAAGGATACCATTCCATATTTTCAGCTTCCTTTGGATGAAGATACTCTTCTTGATGTCTGCACACACACCACTAGGAACCACTCTGCTTCAACTTAGTTTGCCATAAGGGATCCCTGCCAACTCAATCTTAAGTGGATGTCCCAATCATCGTTTCAGCAGCACTTTCCATATCAACAGTAGAAATTGGGCACAATTTCCCCTCAGCAGAAAGGAAATGATGAGCCATGGTTGTATGTGCTATAATGTATTTTTATTGTATATTCTTGTTGTTTGTGCATATATCTATGTATCTACCTCTAGCATCTTCCTTTTTAGATGCTTCTTGTATATGTCCCTTTTTTTGTTTAGAACCTTTTTGTATATCATTGTACTCTATAAATACCTAATACAATAGGGTATACAACATATACAGTCGCATCTAATTTTTTTGTCTCTCTTTGTTGCAATTGTGCTCATATCAAATATCCTCAAGGGTCCCTAATAATGGGAGATTTTTGAATATGTAAAGTGTTTGGTAGTGGTCATTGGTGAATACCTGGCTTATGGGAATCTTATACTAAAGAATCTCTTGATGCAAGTTTGTAAGAATATGTCCAAATTTATAAAGAAGATCAAAGAAGGTTGTTCTTTGAACTTGAGGGTCCTATAGAGAATGCTATTGTTGCAGACAAAGTAGCTTCTAAGGTGGAAAGCTAAAGTCTCTAAAAGTGATGACCCAACAATAGCACAAATGTTGGCTCAACCACAAGATAACTCTGCTTCCAAGAGTGACATTGTAGTTGCTCCATCTATGGAATGTTCTTGTTGGTGTGAAAGATTGCTTACAATCCAAAGGCATTCTGCAAAAGGAAAAGGATATGTTACATTCAAAGCAAAAAGGTAATCCAGCATGTAAGGAGGAATTTATCACGATACAAGATACACTTAAAAAAATCTTAATGGGCCTCACTGATTGAGGTGCACAATTTTAAATATCATTTCAATGACATAAAGGTTACAACAACTAATATTTCAAAAGGAAAGCAAAACAAGTTGTCTATTTACCCTTTATCTAAATTCACAAGGATCCATGCAATAACTAAACCTAGATGTCTCTTAAACCATTGATGCCTTATCAAGGAAAAAAATGGAAGCTCAGGTTTTTGAAGCTTTTTCACTAAAGATTGATAATGCAATGTCAAGGAGGTATTAGAAAGCTTCTTTGAAGTTGCACAAACATGAATTTATTTCCCCATGCTCGTGTATTCTTTATAGGTAGAATTAACTTCGTTTCTCAAAGTATAGACGGGAAACTGTCTTATCGATTTAAATATAATGAGCGTCATTATAAGGGTGTATATTGCTGATAGTTATAATTTCTTCATATTGCCATTTTCATTTATTCTCTTTTTAAAATTGTTTACTATGTCTTTCTACCTTTTTGTGAATTTCTGATATTATTATGATGCCACTTTTATGAATACAAAGTAGATCCTGTAATAAATTGGACTGACAATACCGTTACTGAAAGGAAGTTTCTTTTCCTATAAGTATCATATGTAGTTCGGGGTTTGCATCCATAAAATAAGATGCAACTTAGATAAACTATTTGGTCATCTTACATGTGTGTTTTGTTCTGACAGGACAATTGGCCGGCTTCACTAAAGGAGCTTCTTCATTCTGCACAGTCTCTTGCTTTTCCTCGAGATGCTAGGACGAGTTTGCAAACGGTGTATATCTATTTGGGACTGAATGCTTTGTAATTTATTGGAGATTATTCTAGGTTCAAATATTCACATAAATTTGCTTATGTTTCATGCTTAATAAACAATGGCGAAGTTGTAAGAATTTTCTAAAATTTAATTAGTGTTTCATAACCAATCTTGAATTGCAAGTTTAATTTTATTGAATCTGTGTTCTAACCTATGGAAACCAATTCAACTGTAAAATCACTACAAAACATGTATTGGAAACTAAAATCTAGGCAATCACTATGGGAGTTCATGTTTGATACTCATGGAGATTGCATAGGATTCCTTCTTTAGAAAATGCAAGAAACTTACTTTGTATATAAACATACTAGTTGAGCACGCAGTTGGTAGGAAACTACTATGGGAGTTCATGCTTGATACTTGTGGAGATTGCATAGTGTTCCTTCTTTAGAAAATGCAAGAAACTTGCTTCTTATTTAAACATACTCGTTGTGGTATAGATGTAGTATATTGAGATATTAGACTATCGATAACTGTATATACAAATAGCAAATGTGAGTGCATAGAAAAAATATGTAACCACTTCTTTGTATTCCATCACCCCTACATGACTAATACTATTTAAAGGGCAAGGCCCAAGAGTTGATGGGGGCCAGTCTTAGGTAGACAGTTTGTATAAGTGATCAGGGAATGGTAACTCATATCACGGGTGGAAACTTTGCATAGAGTAACATCCTTACCCTCCCATACCGGATTGGATAATATCTATTGACTACCAAAGTACCCCATCTCTAGGTCGGGTCTAGACAACATTGATGATTGGTTGGCGTATCTATCTATCTATCCAAATATGAACACTCTACCTGCACCTAGTTTCCCACACCCTCTTTTCTCTCCTATTTTTGGATGGGATGCTAGTGATGGACCATGGGTGTCTCCCAACTAATATTGGTTCAACGTTGATTGGTGGTACAATGTTGAGTTTCATGAACCACACCAATCCCCTGTTGGTGCTAGAGAGTATATTAACTGCCATTTATAGGATAGAACTCCTAGATTTGGGCAGCTTGCCATGCTCCCAATGCATTGATATTGGTGGAACCAAACTTGGTGGTGGGATCTGAATGATACCAATTATATACATATATATAGCGTGAAGGCCAATAGGAAGAGTAAGAGAAGTATCGGAGTGAACAAATCCCACTTGGTTTTGACATCTACAAGGTTTTTGTCTCTTTGTTGGGTGGGCTTGTTTCCATTTCCATTCTTTGGCTTGTTCCATGGCGTCTTGATCTTGATGGAAGGGCCATATACTTTGGGGAGTCTTGCGACCATAGTTAAAGATCTTAACGTAGGTAGGTTAAGAGCTAATTGAGCATGCCATGAGGTAGTTAAGATCTCCTAAAGACCTTTATGACCCTCCCCTATAAATGGACCTCTTTTTCGCTATTTTCTTTCGAGAAACCCCAAAGTCTTGGATATAGGAGGAAGATAATAATGCATAGCTACTGGATAAGCTCATGTTAGCCCGCCAATTTTGAATCTTGTTTGTGATTTAAAGAAATGATATAGCAGTTCCAATGCTAAGCCTTGAGCTGCTCAACCATTTTTCCTATATGATCTCTCCATTGGAATCCACAAAATATCTATCTAAAGATACCAAATCAAATAATAATAAAAAGAGGATTTGTCTATCCGTTTACAATAATGGAGATAAAAATGGAAAAGAACAAAGTTCTTGAATTCATTGAAAGGAGATCTTTCCAAATCAATAGAATTACCAACACATGAATGAAATGATAGGACCCCAACATTTCATTTCATTATAGAGATATAGGGTTAATCTAGAAATGCCCATTCATATATATATATATATATACATATATTCTAGGAGAGGCCTAGATATGGCGCCCCATATATATCTATGGACAAGACAAACTCTTTCGCCCGGGGATGAGACATTCTCTTTCGGTGGGGGATGCCAATAGGTTTCTTCTCTCTCTCTCTCTTAACGAGACTTTTTCTTGCCATTATTATTTAGCCATTTTTTATATAGGAATAAAAATATAGATCAAATTTCCATTCTAGTCACCCGGTTCGTCTAGTGAGAAGCCTATCTATCACCCCACTCCATGGTCATCTAATCCATCACACTAGGACATCTTGTCCCCTCTCCCTCAAATACTCATGTATTAGAGGGAATTAGAGGAAATCGGGGTGCCAACAAGTGGCCATGGTTCGAGAGAGAGAGACAACATTACCAACCATTTTTATACCATCTCTAGCTCTACGCCACCCTTGTACTTGCACCACCGAATTATCAAGTAAGAAATACTACTCGCATGATAAGATTGTCTACGTAAATTAATTTTCATTACAGACTTATAAAGCGACAATTACTTGAATATGCTTGTATTTTTAGAAGATCCAAGAGATCAATGAGTCACGTGCTATTGCAATATCTTGAAATGCATTTAGATTCTTCAAACATAGCAATACATTTTGGTTAATATCGAAAGGAAGTGGGATAGAATGATTTGGCTACTACCAATTCTTACATCTTTGTTGGGTTGGTTCTATATAGATAGGGGCCAGACAACCTAGTCTCTATTGGCCCTCCTTGTGAATGGTAGAATAGAGACAACTAGCTGAACTTTATCTCGATTTTGTAGAGGGATTGATCCCATATTGTCACACTAAATTGTTTCGATATTCAACATTTTTGAATCTAACCTACCTACGTGTGCATTAGCCTTCCTTATTGATTAGCTTCCATCTATCTCTTCCCTTGTAGTGTAGACTCCTTGTCGTGCCGTTAAGAGACCCAACTCCAACGTAGAGGCGGTACAAGCACCCATCTATTGAGATCAAGGGGGTTTAGGTCGAGTGTTTTGCTACACTCACCCCTCCCCCTTGTAGAACTCTAGTTCGTAGTTTTCAGTCTAGGTACTCAGATATATTCCAACGCCAATTCAACTATATTACTTCACCAAGATTACCCTCGGTGATTGATGTTGGAATCAATCAAGTGGGGATCTCGATCTCAAAAAATTGATGTAGGTCCACTTTGTCCATCGATGGGCCACACAAACACCAATAGGCAAAAGCACTTTGTTGGGACTGCACTAACACTTGAAGATGAAAGTTAGGGAGAGAATTTGATTAGAGACCCTTGCACTCCTAGCCATAAACAATAGATACTAACTCCATACTTAACCAGAATAGGAGGGGTTGCAGGTTTGAAGAGTCACATACAATAGCAATACCAAACCAAATACGATGAGTAGTTGGGTCCTAGGCTAAGCCTTAGCTAAACTTTGGGAATCTTGATAACATAATGCAAGTTTTCATGTCCCGTTTCTAAATTAAAATAATTAATAAGTGTCATTTCTAATCTTTTGGGCAACTTAATAATAATATTATTATTAAAATGAAAAGTATTTTTTAAATACAAGTAAAATAATAATTTGACTTACTTAGCCAAAAAAAAGTAACTTTATGTTATATTAAAGGAAACTTACGTTTTGTTATTATTAAAAGGTGATTTTTAATGTAAAATAAAGTCAATGCTAAAATAGAAATATAAGCATTACTTTATTAAAAATAAAGAAAAGGCCCAAAGTGGAGCCCCTAACTTGGGAAAGGCAAATGGAAAATTATAAAAGGCAGCTTGGGGGTTTCTTATGGGGATGATTATTACAACATTTTCTATTTTGGAGAGTTGGAGCTTGTGTTTTCACCTTCAACTGAAATCACTCATTGGCAAGCAGTTGAGGACGAAAACCCTCATCAGCAATCAGATTTTGGGGACGAAAATCCTCAATTTCTCCTTGGTGATCTCACAAAGAGATCATATTTGAGCTAAAGACCAGATTTTCAGAGTTAAAGGCCAGTTTTTCAGAGTTAGGGCACAGTTTCAGGGCGATTTCAGAGATTGGCAGCTAGGGCTCATATGCAAATCCGATATTCAGTGTTTCTACAGTGGAGCAGCCACCTATTAGCTGGAATCGAATTTGGGAAGGTCTTTGGAGACATTTGCAACCATTTCTAGGGCTATCTACACCCTTTGGGGTTTTAGACCTGCATTTAGGGCATCATCCGTGGGCAGATTTCTTCAATCCTAGGTTGCATACGTGTCATTTGGCCTCTTCATGCCATCTAGGGTGTCATTTATTAGAAAATTTGCTGTAATCATACACGGGTATTTTCCCTATTTTGTGGTCTGAAATATAATAGAAATAAATTCAGTTCTTGGTTGTAAAAATTCTTTTCCATCATATTCATGTGCTAAGAGGTTTTCTAAGTGCTTTGCCCCTTGTGGGTATTTTTGCTTTGGTGATATTTGATAAATAAAGAAAGATTTCAGATTGCTGTATTTTTTGAATAAAATCAGATTGTGGTTACATGTTTGTGGGAATTTCCAGAATTTCATATTTACAGATTTCTCCTCCGTAGTCCACCCCTTTGTCTTGCCTTTAGGCCTGAGTCTTTCATCCATCACCTCTATACACCCCAACCCCATCTTCCTACTCGACCATATAGATAGGGCGCACTTTTGACCTTGTCTATAATTGATAGCTCCACATATAGGGTGTCCCATATATAAATATATGATAGTGATCCACCGTATTACAGGCCTCATATATATGTGTGTGTGTGTATACCATTGGGTGACATATGTTAGCATCAACTACATAGCTTCAGGTCTTTAGTTGGGTGTTATCATTCTATAGTAAGTCTTTAGTCAAGGGTAGATAGATATCTAGGGCCACTCGTATCCTTACCGTCCCCATCTATTTGAGGGGAAGAGGGAGGGTCTCCCCACTTCTATATATCTGTTTGGGCCTGCCCCCTCCCCCTCCTTGACCTCCCTATTCCGATAGGGGCCAGTGGATGGCCTAACACCCCAGGTCTCTATCCAAGAAAGAGGGAAAGAAACAAGCCAACTGATACTCCGCTGTTTCTGGTTCCGTTGGCTTGCATCCCTCTTCCCCTGGCCAACCACCATCTATTCAAATGAGACCTACCTCATTAATGTTATTTAAAGTATTGTTGGAAATGAGCTCTTAAACAGGGAAGCTTTTACCGTTCAAAATTTCAATCTTTCAGTTGTTTCTTTTCTAGAAAGCTGTACTAATGTATATGTAGATGGACGTTTCTGTTTACCATCTTTTAGAACATGAGTTGTTTATTGCATACAAAATGACTAGAAAAGTAGCCACCTTTCGAAACTTGGCATGAATGCAGACATAAAGTTGTCAATTTAGATGACTACAAAATTACCTGCTGTGTAAACCTCAATAAATTAATTTTAATCTACCTGCTGTGTGGACCTCAATAAATTAATTTTAATCTGTCTTCTCTGTTTATATATTATATAGTGATCAGGAAATATTATTATGGTTTTCTTTGAATTTAGCCTTGAAATTTATTACTGAATGATCAAGAGAGACAACCCAAACAGCTCATTATGCATTCTCTCTCTTCATACTTATGCAGCACTTTCCTGGATTGTCCATACCTTCTATTGGCAAGGTTTTGGCTCTAGGCATGAATTCTAAGAAGAGACACGAGGTATGTTTCTTTCAGTTTAAAGAACATTGGAGAATTTCTTTGCTATTTTGCAAAGTGAATTAATTCACACTTCCTAATTTCTTGAAGAAGAAAATCATACTCAGGATGCTATCATGGGTGGCCAGAGCTCAATTTCCTTTGAAATCACAAGGTCTTTGTTTAAAATTGAGGGTCTTATTGTAATTTCTATAGGTGCATCTCTATCTCGTGGTATATAGAATACAAATACCCTGTGGCTATAATATGAAGTGGATTGTATTAATGTGCTACATCAGGTGGAGGTCCTTGCTTCGGTAATTCAGAGGATAGCAAATGAATCTGGAGCAAATTGCATAATTGATGTGGGATCTGGTCAGGTAATCTTTTGGTTGATTCTCTTCAATTTGTTTTTCCAACTGGTCATCAGTTTTAAATATTTCATCTTCTTGAAGAATTTCACATTTTAAATTTATAGCTCTCATATTAAGGATCATTGTTTGGGATTAACTCAGTTGAGGCTCAAATATTAGGGTTATCTTGCACAAGTACTATCATTTGAATATCAGTTTCCCGTAATAGCTTTGGATGCTTCTGCTCACCATGCAACTGTTACAAATGAGCGGGCAGAAAGGATTAGGAGGCACTACCAAGCTAAGATGCAAAATTCACGACTGGGTAAGGAATTTGTAAGGTTCAACTAACATTTGGATTGTTTCCTAAGATTCTTTTTCTAATAAGGATCTATTCTGATTTGGCGATACACTTTCTTGACATGGCAGGTCATTGTCACATATGTGTGCCTCAAACAGTCACATCTCAGGTTCTTTGTAGTGAATCATTAGTGAGTTTGAGTAAAGCACTAGGCTCATCTTTGTCTATAGCATCAGAAAATTGTGAGAAAAAAACTTCAACTGAGGATGGTACAAGTGGGTTTAAAGGTCCATCTTCACTAAAAGATTTTGCAACAAGAAAGAGTGAGGAAACTATTCCATACAACATGAACGGAACAAAATCCCTATTGGTTCTATCTGGGCTTCATGCTTGTGGCGATCTTTCAGTGACAATGATTAGGTTGGTGCTGGTATGGGTGCCTGGATTGACTTCCCTCCTAGATCGATTCATTCTATAGTTTTGACATGATTCAAGACTTGTTTATTGGACATTTGTTTTTGGAAAATATCCTTATCTAGTTCTGATTTTATTTGGTAAGTTTCATATGTGGGTTTTATTTACTACTTTGTTAGAAATTATACATTTTGAATTCTGATGATATAATAAACCCAAGGTATGCATGTATTTTTAACAGAACATTTTGGAGTGCAAGAGGTGAAAACACTCATCAGCATTGGTTGCTGCTATAATTTATTATCAGAAGATTCAGATCAAGGTGATGATAATGAGGTCCATTGCTATGGCTTTCCAATGAGCAAGGGTGTTGCAAGCTTAGGCATACATTTGGGAAGAAATGGACGCGATCTTGCCTGTCAGGTCAGCTTACATTTATTTAGTTGTCATGATGATGATGGCCTCTTTGCATGTGTTTATTATTGTTTGTTGCCATGGTAATTTTTAGTGAAGATATTTCTCAGGTTCCATAGCTTTGACTTTAACTCATATGTTCAATTAGAAGATAATCAATTCACATGTGAGGAAAATGTTTTAAGTACAGCGTAAAGGTGATGCAGCTGGTGAAACTTATAGTTCAAGTTGACGGATCATTTCCATACGCTAAAATGGTCCGTGGAAAGGATGTCTTCATGGCAATGTGTCTTACATTTGTTTTGTTTCGATGAAGAATTCTTGTGTGGGCTGTCATTCTGAACTGTGTTGGATATTTTAAAATTTATTTTCATTGATTAGCAAAGCTTGTCTATAACATTAACCAATGTTTTCCATTGTAAGTTTATAATGTTATTTTATTTGTCAAATTTTGTTTTTTGATTGTGAATATACAGTTAATAGTTATAAGTGATGAATAACAATGTATTCACAGACTATACATATTTGTATTGGGCACAGGTTTGGCTTTGTATGCTGAACTTCATGTTTATGTAACCTATGATGTTTAAGAGCTAAATTATCATCTTTCAATCGCTCACATTTCCTTTTGTCCCATAACATGTTGTGATGGGATTAATATTTTTCCTACCAAAATCTATGAAAAATTTAATTCTTAAAAATTAAGCAAAACATCATCAATCGTAGGCTTTTAGACTTCAAATTCTTTTTCCTTTGAAAAAATCTCAACATAATTAAAATATCAATAAAATTTTCCACTCACACTCTTTATTGGGCACCTCTGATTGCTACCTACTCACCAACTCCAATTTCTACTTTCTGCATCCTTGCAACTTAAATGATTGGTTGTCAATTAGTTTTTCTTGCTCTTATGAAAGCTCTTCATTTAGTTGCTTCTTGTCATTTATTATTTACATAGGTCCAACTTGAGACATTTGAGAGCTTGAATTTTTGGATACCGAAGTACCTTCTCCTTGCAAATCCTTTTTCTAGCCACCATTTTGCACTATTCCATTGAAAATTTGATGGTGCGCTGAATAGTTACTTGCAACCAAATTATCCATCCTTCCTTCCTGCACGATATGGGGACACATTTCTAGATTCATTCAATAGCTTCAATGCTGTACTTGGATTTTAATAGAGACACCGAGTTTATCATGGAAGTTCAAATCACTTCCTATAAGAATGGTGGTATTCATGTTTAGATGGTTTGTGCTAACCATCAAGTCTTAAATTTGAAGTGTATAGATTTTAGAGAGAATTTTGAGGTAGAATCAGGTAATGTAATAAATAATTTTTCTGTACTATGTAGTAATGTCCTGGCTATAGTCTGTCATATGGCTCCATTTCCTAGGTACCAACCATTATCTAAGTCTCCTAAAATGACATTTTTGAGTAGTGAATATTTTATCCATATTGCTTTGAATTTTGATAAAAGAAAATATGGGTTGTTTACTAGTGTCTTCTTTGGTTTAAATATATTCTACAACTCAAAAGTTGGTCCCTTGAGATGTAAGGAAACTTTAGGTACTGTCTAGACTCTATTTCACTAATTTCACATAGTTAAAGTAATGTCAATTGCCTTGTTTTGTGTTTGTTATGATAAATTTTCTTACCATGAAATCTTGTAGATTTGTCTTTTCAAGCATTTTAGTGTCGAGTGGAGGAAGCATGAATATGACTTGTTTGATTTAGCCTCTTTAATATTTTATTAGTTTTACTATTGTTGCGATACTCTGCAATTGAATTTAACTTTGTATTTATGGAGAGCATAACTTGTGATAACGTGTCTTTAAGGCTTAGTTTGTCATGGTGTGAGGGTGGAGGGGGCATAAAAAATTCAATCATCCTAATACCAATGATACGCAATGTCCCCCTTTTGATAGTTGCTCACAACAACAAAATATAAAGACTCTTGCAATCAGTTTGCGAGTCATGAAATAAACAAGAAATGTGGCTCGATACTTTCAATTGCTTCCGTTTCTACCTGATGGCCTAATTTTTGTAGTTCAAAGACTCTTGCAATCAATTTGTGCGTCATAGAAACAAACAAGAAATGCAGCTGGATACTTTCAATTGCTTTCATTTCTACTTGATGGCCTTTGATGGCCCAATTTTTGTAGTTGAAGGCTTTATTGGTGCCCTGCTGATCAGAACATCGGAAATAGGTTTTTTTATCTACAATTTTCTTGAGAAATTGCTAACAAATTCATTGCTCGAGGAAGGATGGCCCGATGAAGAGATGCCAACAAAGTTACGATGGAGGACTATAAAATGAAGAATTTGCTTGAAAAATACTAGTGAATAAGTAAACGAACCCTAACAAAGCCATTGCAGACTGAGTCCAAGGCACTCTATGGTTGTATTTGCAATATATGACTAAGAATAGAGTTCTGAGAAGTAGGTGTTAGTCTTCCTGAAAAACCCTCGACTTTCCAGTTTTGACCAAGATTAGTCTTGTTTTTGATATTAATTTGTAATCGTACCTCATAAGTAGTGAGAAGCAATAAAGTTGAGGCAATTATCATTCTCTTTATGCTCTCCATCTCTACCTCCTTCTGAACCTCTCAATCCTCGTCCCTTATTTCAAAAATTCACATTTGAAATCAGCAATTGTTGACTGGATCTGGAGCTTCACCCTTGAGGAGGCCATGGCCTCCTCTCAACACCCCTCCTTATCCAACCTCCATCACAATTTTCAAAACTGCCCTCTCCTTAATCTGACCGTATTTGTTAAGAAGACCTGAAAGATTTCCTAAAACAACATGCCATAATCTTCATTACCCGACCAAACTTTGCCATCGAAAAGGAAAATGATTGTTACCTCAAAGTATTAATTAGAAATGGCTCCAAAATTTCCTTCTCTGTAGAGGATACGGAACATTGTCCGTGGTCAGTAAAAGAAAAAGGTCTAATGTGCAGATTTATGGGGTATTTCCATGCCATAAAACTATAGAGCACAGGTTACTGACAGTTGGAAGCTCAATGGTTCTTTTTGAAGTACTGATGACGCTCAAAGGATATTTCATAGCACTCTTCTCCTTCAAACAGGAAAATCACTGGATTTTCCAACGGGCTGCCACGGTTTATGAGGAAATCATGTTTCTTTATGAAGCATTGGGCTCCTGTTTTAATCCAAAAAGATTTGCCTATAACAATCTGAGATTGGGTCCTATTCCTCTGCTTCCAAAGAGTATTGGCAAGATAAACTCTTGCAAAAGATCAGGAATGCCATAGAGGAATGCATCACGTTTTACAAGAAATGCCGGTGGGCTCAATTATTCGAGGATTTGTGTCAACCTAGATCTTCACAAAGTATTAATAGAATGGGATCAACTGATAGGCTATGAAAATATTTCTTTCTAATGCCATGTCTGTCACAAACACGGTCATCTGGCACGAGTTTGTAGTGCTGGCAGATCCTAAGAGTGAAGAGATGGAGTATGTCCTGGACTCTCAGGGGACAACCACCCACCAAATGCCAACAAGACAACCAAATTTCACTTCAAGTCACTGAGCAAAAAGTAAATCCCCCTCACAAGTCATTTTCTCACACAAGACAACTAATCTCAGTTCAATTCACTGAGAAAGAGGTAAACCCCCTCACAAGTCAATTTTAACCATGTGAGGATTTGTATCAACCTAGGTCTTCACAAAGCACTAATATAATGGAACAACCCATGACTATGAAAATATTCCTTTCAGATCCAATCCTACAACATAATCCCTTTGTAGTACTGCAGATCTGAAGAGTGAAGAGATGGAGTTTGTCCCAGAAACTTGGAACAACTACCCACCATATGTCAACAAGACAACCAATTTCAGTCGAGTTTACTGAGGAAAAACTAATTCCCTCACAAGTCACTTTCCCTGCCAAAAACAATACTTTGACTTGGATCAAAACAAAAATAATAAGAACAAAGCCTCAACTCACAAGGACCTTATCTGAAAAAAGTTTTGATTTGGAAACCAACGCTCTTGGCTACAAGTAAGAAAAAGGAAGCCTTTTAACAAAGACATAACAAAGGAACCTGACATCTCTCCCACTCTCCATACAGAACTGCAGATGACCATCATAGAGTCTTATCTAGAAGAAGCTTTGCATACCCCATGAATGGCGGAACTCAATCCCAACACCTCTAACTAGATGTGGATTCTCTCTTGGATTACTAGAGGTCTAGGCTTACCTGTAATTGTAAATGTTGATTTTTGAGAAATAAGATTAAAATAGAAGGGATAGACACGATCCTTCTGCAAGAGATCTGCAGCTTTGGAGCACAAAAGACCTTAAAGCTTCTAGAGTTTGGGGTAGCCAGCACACCCTATTTAGAAATATCACCCGGACCATGATCCAATGGGATCTGTCAAGATATGTTCATCACTCTAGTCAGCAAGTTCCTTTGGGCATATATAACAGTGCTACCCAGGGACACGTCCCTTAGATTTTGGTAATGTCCTTGACGTCTGAACGTTTGGGGACTTGGGGACTTGAAGGGGATGCCCTAATTCATCTTGATTTTACTTTTTTTTCCAACACTTTTACAAATTTGTTATTTTACCATAAGCATGGAACCTAAATCCTGAAAGCACCAAAAACATTAAATAAAGTTTAAACCCATAAATTTTATTGAATAAAGTTAAAATATTAAAATATTGATTTTTGTGTATTATTTTAATAACCATCCTCTGGCCGTGCCCAAAATATGGGAATTTTTCCCTCCTAGAAATCCCATCCCTCTGTCCCCAAGACTTAGGTAACAATGACACACACACACACATATACATACATATGTATATATATACACAAAAATACATGTATACATGTGTGTGTGTGTGTAGTCTTCTACTAAAATGAATTACAAATTCATTGGGGATTATCAATATTTAGTAATTTTACATTTCCCTTGTGGCAATTATAGAATAATAATGTTAGAAAAACTCTCAATGCATATCTACCTTCACTCCCAAGAATCATATTCTTATGGGTGATGTCCATACTGTAACAGATATGCATGAAAAGAAAAGGATGTTTAGGATCTAACCAAATAATGGCTGACACTGTCTCAAACATGGCACTTCTCAATTCCATGGTGGACCTTGACTTTGGTCGAGGCATACACATGGTACAAGAAATGGAAAGGGCGAAATTACATAGCAGAGAAACTGGACAGATTAATAGTAGCAGATCAGTGGTTTCAACCTTCCTACCAAATGCAGGATAGAGTCAGCAAGGAAAATCTCTCAGACCATTGACTGATTACACTCCACCTGGCAATCTCTGAAAACAATAAAGAAAATCACACTTCAAATGAAAAAAATGGCTATCTCGCCCACAAATGAACAGCGAATATCACGAAGTGGTGGGAAGAGTGTAATAAGTATATACGAGGATTTGCAATATACAAATACATGGGAAAACTCAAATACCTTAAACAAAAACTAAAAAGTTGGAACAGATCAGATTTTGGGAATATTTTTGCCCTCCTGAAAATCCCATCCCTCCATCCTTTTGTTCCTCTGTCCCGAGACTTAGGTAACTATAACTACAACCACACACACACGTATGGTCTTCTACTCAAATGAATTGCAAATTCACTGGGGATTATCAATACTTACATTTCCCTTGCAGCGATTATTGAGTGATATTACTGATGGATGTGTGGTCTATCGGCAAGCAGCGAGGTGATCGGGTTTGTATTAATGTAGAAACCTGGGTTCAAACCCAACATGGGTACAGATGTAAATAGTTGTATATATATGAAGCATCTATTCAAAATAAATAAAGTAAAATTATAGAATGATATTATATTAATGTTAGAGAAACTCTCATTGCATATCTACCTTCACTCTCAAGAATCATATTCTAAAGGGTGATGTCAATACTATAAAAGATCTGCATGAAAAGAAAGGATGATTGGGATTCAACCAAAGAATAACTGACCCTCTCTCAAGCATGGCACTTCTCAATTCCAAGGTGGGCCTTGATTTTCCTCAAGGCATACACACATGGTGCAAAAACGGAAAGGGCGAAATTACATAACAGAGAAACTGGACAGAATAATAGTAACAGACCAGTGGTTTCAACCTTCCTACCAAACACAGGATAGAGTTAGCGAGGCTAATCTCTTAGACCATTGGCCGATTACACTCCACCTGGCAATCTCTGAAAACAATAAAGCAAAATCACACTTTAAATTTAAAAAATGTGGCTATCTCACCCACAAATGAACACAAATTAAAAAAACTGGATATCTGACCCACAAATGAACAACAAATATCACCAAGTGGTGAGAAGAGTGTAATACTATTCCAAGATTTGCAATAGACAGAGATACATGGGAAAACTCAAATATATTAAGTAAAAACTAAAAAGTTGGAATTAATCAGTTTTTAGGAACATTTTTGCCCTCCCGAAAATCCCATCCTTCCGTCCACTTATCCCTCTGTCCTTGAGACACACACACACACACACACACACACACACACACACACACATGCTCTTCTACTCAAATGAATAGCAAATTCATTGGGGGATTATCAATATTGACATTTCCCTTGTGGCAATTATAGAATAATATTATAATAAAGTTAGAAAAATTCTCAATGCATATCTACCTTCACTCCCAAGAATCCTATTTTTATGGGCGATGACAGATGTCAATACTATAAAGATCTGCTTGAAAAAAAGGATGATAGGATTTAACCAAAGAATAGTTGACAATCTCTCAAACACTGTTAGAGCTTCAAAAGCAAGAAGAACAATACTGGTATACAAATTAAGAAAAACATGGGTCTAATCTGGGGAGTCTAATACAAAGCTCTTTAAAAATTCAGTTTTCTTCTTCCAACTAGACAAAGCACCTAGCCCAGATTGTTTTTAGGCATTTTTCTGCCAGTCTTTTTGGGAAGTCATCAAAACAGTTTTGTCTGGGATACAGGACACGTGACCGGACACATCCTAATGGGTCATGTGTCCTGTATCCCACGTGTCAAGCATGTACCCTAAACATGTCCTGACATGTTGGACACTTGCATGCAAACAACAGATCCCGGTGGGTGGCGGGGTTAAAAACTATTTTTCTCTTCATTTTAGTAACTTTTCACTTTCAGCGATTGAAAAAGCTTTTATTGTCTACCATTGTGCAGGTGAAGGATAAAAACCAGATTTGGAGAGATTTGAAGGCATTCTAGCAAACCAGATTTGTCATTTCTCCAACAACAACATTTTTCTTCATTCATACCACAGAAATCATGGCTCAATCATCAAAGGCAGCTGGTAAAGGTCAAAGGAAAGGAAAGAATATCAGAGTTGGTGCTGCCCCCCCTCCTCCAAGTTTATCCATCTCCGTTAGTAGTCCATCTGCTGCAAGTGGAGCTGACAGTGTTGCAAATGACCCTGCTGTAGCAAGACAGCAAGCTCAAGATAAAAAATATCCACTGTGGAAGTATGTAACAAAAAAAAAAGGGCCTAGGGCAAAGGTTGTTGGGGAGGAAATATTGTTTGGACATGTAATTACTGCCATGTCGAATACAAGAGCACCTACTATCGAGTTAAGGGCCATTTGTTGGGCCTTAAGTGTGGAATTGGAGCATGTAAATCGGTGAATGCTGCCCAACAAAATTTGTTCATGATTCATCATTGATGTAGCAACTAGCTTTAAGTTATAAGTTGTAACAATATTTTGTTATTGTCTTATGTATGTGTAATTTGTAAACTTTATATATATATATATATATATATATATATAACGTGTCCCCCATGTCTTGTTTTTGGGTCGAAGTGACCCATGTTGGATAATTGTATTTACGTGTCTTGTGTGTCCTGTGTCCTCGTGTCAAGTGACTTAGAGTTTTGTTGGGTGTGGTCAAAGAGTCAAGAAAAGGAAACAAATTCTTGATATATAAATGCACCAAAGTTGGCCCTTATGCCAAAAATTTCAAATTCCGATCTTTTGAATCATTATAGGCCAATTGATTTATGTAATAGTCAATAAAATCTTTCCAAATTGATAGCTATCCAAAAATTCAAATTCGGATCTTTTGGATCATTATAGGCCAATTGCTTTATGTAATAGTCTATAAAATCTTTCCAAATTGATAGCTATGAGAATAAAATCTTTCCTTCAGGATATCATCGCCTCTACACAATCAATTTTTGTTCCATGTAGGCGAATTGAGGACTGTATTGCATTAGGTCAAGAGTTAATTTATTCACTTCACTCTTAGAGGGAAATGTGCCTCCATCAAATTGGATATTTCAAAAGCTTTTGATAGATGAAATTGGAAACTACTGAAAAACAATCTTCGGGAATATTAATTCAGCCATTAGTTTACCTTATGGATCAACAATTGCATTCACACCCCTATGTATTCCGCCTCCTTGAATGGGGAATTAGGAACCTGCTTCTTGAGATCAAGAGGATCGTATCAAAGTGATGCTCTCAATCCATATTTGTTTATAATTATGGGAGAAAATTTATGCAGGGAAATTAAGTAATTAAAATGCATTGGTGCAATTCATGGTCTTCCAGTAATTGATAGGGGAAAGAGGAACACTAATTTCCACATGTCATGGATGACACTACTATTTTCCACTATCATCCTTGGAAAAATTATGAACTTAAATCTTATTCTGTATCAATATCAAATAGCTTTAGGACAAAAACATCCCCAAGGAAAAATCTAACATCAAGTTTGTCAATGTGCTGGTTAAAGACAAGATTTCCACAGTCCATAATTATGACGAAAACAACTTTTGGAAATAACTGGAATATCCCTTATAGGAAAGATCTCTAAATTCTGGTTATTCACAAACCTTTATACAGACGTATAACAGCAATCTGCTTTTTTATGGTCTTCCATAAAAAAATGCATTGGTGCAATTCATGGTCTTCCAGTAATTGATAGGGGAAAGAGGAACACTAATTTCCATGTCATGGATGACACTACTATTTTCCACTATCATCCTTGGAAAAATTATGAACTTAAATCTTATTCTGTATCAATATCAAATAGCTTTAGGACAAAAACATCCCCAAGGAAAAATCTAACATCAAGTTTGTCAATGTGCTGGTTAAAGACAAGATTTCCACAGTCCATAATTATGACGAAAACAACTTTTGGAAATAACTGGAATATCCCTTATAGGAAAGATCTCTAAATTCTGGTTATTCACAAACCTTTATACAGATGTATAACAGCAATCTGCTTTTTTAATTTTAAAAAATTTAACAAAAAGCAGCAATCTGAAATCTTCAATTATTCCTCAAATATCATCAAACGGGGAATACCCACAAGGGGAAAAGCGTCTAGAAATACTCTAGGAACATGAATATGCAAACAAATAATTTTTCCCACCAAAGTCTGAATTTATTTTATTTATTTTTGCAACTGGAAATACAATAGTAAAACAATTGACTGTATATTGCTAGAATTGAAGGAAGAAGCGTTAGAGAGTCTGTCCTAGGACAGATTAAGATCTTAGGCAAGCTTTAACACTGAATGCTTGGCCTGAAATACCTGCAACAGTCCCCACAAGGGGTCGCCACACTTCCTCTTGGGAGTCCCTCAGCTCTAAAAGTGGCCCAAAACGCTGTTGTAACATTTCCCAATGCTGCTCACACTAGTAGATGGATGCCGTAGGTGGAATAGGACTGAAAATCTGCTCTTTGGTGTGTACCGTAGCTGTTAAACCCTGAAAACAGCCTTGAATCTGTGCCCTAGCTCTGTAAAACTGATTGTTAGCTCAAGTATGACCTCTGGATGAGATCACCAACGAGAACTTGAGGGTTTTTGTCCCCAGATTCTGAATACTAATGAGGGTTTTCGTCCTCACTAGCTGCAATGTTGAAGCACAAGCTTAACACTCCAAAATCTGAAATGATATGATACAAAAGTGCACATAATGACCACCATTGACCCCCTTTTATGCATTTGCAAGGCACGAATCTCAAGAAAGAACTCCCAAAGGGGTCGAACCATTGGCTGTTATCTTTCACTTTATGGCTAATCATGTCTATTTTGATGTTGACTTTGCCTTTTAAAAACCACTTTCTATTTTAATGATATAATCATAAGTTGCTTTTATAAAATAATATAAAGTCACTTTGGCAACTTAAGTCATACCACTAAATTACTCCCCTTGCAACACCCCTTAAGTCCACAGGAAGTCAAACTTGGGCTAAGGGTCTTCTGACGAACTAGCTTTGAGAAGGGGACATTATAGTTCGCTCCTCCCAAAATTGCTTGTCCTCAAGCAATGCTTTTCCAATTCTTATTCTTCCATTTTGAACCTCCCTGCCGATCCTAGGATCCCAAATCCATCTTGGGAATTTGCAATTCCCAACTCTTGAAGCTGTTGGCTTGTGTTGCACCTCTGTGATATGATTAGGAAACCATGCACTAGGTGAAGCTCTTTAAACAACCCCAACAAGAGAATCCAAAGTAGTTGAATCATGCATCAATTGGGATCTAGAAAGAGTGCTAGCATCTGTGATACCCTTTATTCTGTTGGCTGAAATTGATGTTAAAACTCTGTTAGTGATCCTGTGGAGTACTACCTCTTTCCCATCTGATTTAATCTTCAGCTCCATACTATGAAAGTTTTGGATGAATTCTCCCAACGAATGCAACCATTGTACTCCTAATACCATGTTAGTCTCTTTCAAACTAACAACATAAAAGTCATCACTCATCTGATGGTCATCCAATGTGAAGCTAAGTTCAATCTTTTTTGGCAAGGCATGGTAAAACCATCTGCTACAATGATGTTGAAACCTTTTACATCCTTTGTCTCCAACCCTCTCCTATTCACCAATCCTTCATCTATGAAATTGTGGGTTGCCCCACTATCAATCAACACTATAATGTTTTGCCTAAGGACTCCATTAATCTTAAAGGATTGATACTGTGGTGTACTTGTAAGTGTAGCAAGAGTGCTTCCTAAAACCTCTGGCTCTTCTTTTGAATCTTCATCCGATATTACCTCTATATAGTGGATTTGTCCTTTGCCAAGACAACAGTGACCTGGAGTCCATGGATCCTTACATGAAAAGCATAGGTTCTTTCTCCTTAATTCATTTCAGGTCTCTTCTCCCTTTGTCCTTAGCTACTCAACAGGTGCTGTCCCTGGCTGCCCCAAAGATGGTGTTCTTGACTGCTCAGAGGTGTGCCTTAGCTGCCAGGTGCTGCCCTTTGTTGTCCTAAAGGCAGAAACTTGTCCTTAGGGGCTGTTGTTTCTAGATCAAAAGCCCTTTTGATGGATTTTGGAGCGAACAAGGGTTGAAAGCCTTTGAGTGGATCAACCAAACCTTCAACAAATAATACCACGAGCCTCCTTTCGGATACATCCGGTACCATCATTGAAACTCTCTGAAATTCAACCACATAATCATCCACGGAAGTATTTTGTTTCAGCTGCCCTAACTCCCTAAAATGGATCTCCATATTCAACCCTATCAAACCTCTCAATCAGACTCCTGTTGAACTCATCATAGGAGTTGATGAGGTTGTGCCCTTGGGTGATCAATCCGTGATACCACCACTCATGTGTCGGGCCCTCAAGATGTAAAGTTGCAAACTTGATGGCTTCATCTTCCATCATAGGCCAAAGAGAAAGGTATGTATCCACCTTTTGGATCCAAGCTCGAGTTGTGCTCTTGGTAGATCCATCATATGTAGAAAGTGTGAGCTTCCCCAAAGCTTGTTGAAGATCCCTCTGATTATTCCGAGGTCTAGGATCAGCCCTAGGTCCCTCTTTGTTCCTCTTTAGCTGCATGAAGTTGGTGAGGGACATTTCTTCCTTGATTTTTGGTGGAAGAGTCTTGTACTCTGCATAACTGGCAGCAATATCATCCATCATCTGAATGTTGCACCTCCACCTCAGGCATGACTTCCTCTCTACAAAGGAAATTAGGCTGAAAAGGCCTAGTTGTAGATCCAACAATTGTTCTCTGTGTAAGAGGAGTGTTGTTGTTGGCTCCTGAAGTACTTCCCTCACCATTGGGAGGTCGGGATGCATTCATCCCTTGCATGGTGCGAACCATCTCAACCATCATATTTGCCATACGCTCTTGATTTTGAGCAAATCTCTCAAATCTAACACGATCTGCATCTGGATCATCCATATTATTGTGCCCTAGTTGTTCAAATCCTTCCAGGAGCTGCTCTGAACCTTTTCTTCTCTCTGGTAATACCTAAACTCTCTGTCACTGCCCACCATGTAGAAGAACCTGCAGACAACTCAACCCCCACAACTGGCAAGGAGATTGCTCTGATACCACTGAAATATCCCTTATAGGAAAGATCTCTAAAATTCTGGTTATTCACAAACCCTTATACAGACATATAACAGCAATATGATTTTTTAATTTAAAAACCTTACAAAAAAACAACAAACTGAAATCTTCATTTATTCCATCAAATATTATCAAACGGGAATACCCACAAGGGGCAAAGCGTCTAGAAATACTCTAGGAACATGAATATGCAAGCAAATAATTTTTCCCACCAAAGTCTGAATTTATTTTATTTATTTTTGCAACTGGAAATACAACAGTAAAACAACTGACCGTATATTGCTAGAACTGAAGGAAGAAGGGCTGAAGAGGCTGTCCTAGGACAGATTAAGATCTTAGGCAAGCTCTAACACTGAATGCTTGGCCTGAAATACCTGCAATAGTCCCCACAAGGGGTCGCCACACTCCTCTAGGGGTCACTCAGCCCAAAAGTGGCCCAAAAACGCTGCTGTGACACTTCCCAATGCTGCTCACACTAGTAGATGGATGCCCTAGCTGGAATAGGACTGAAAATATGCTCTTTGGTGTGTGCCCTAGCTGTTAAACCCTGAAAACAGCCTTGAATCTGTGCCCTAGCTCCGTAAAATTGATTGTTAGCTCAAGTATGACCTTTGGATGAGATCACCAATGAGAACTTGAGGGTTTTCGTCCCCAAATTCTGAATACCAATGAGGGTTTTTGTCCTCACTAGCTGCAATGTTGAAGCACAAGCTTAACACTCAAAAATCTGAAAATGATATGATCAAAAGGTGTCCACAATGACCCCATTGACCCCCTTTTATGCATTTGCAAGGCACAAATCTCAAGAAAGAACTCCCAAAGGGGTCAACCCATGTCTAATTGGCTGTTATCTTTCACTTTATGGCTAATCATGTCTATTTTGATGTTGACTTTGGCCTTTTAAAAAACCACTTTCTATTTTAATGATATAATCATAAGTTGCTTTTATAAAAATAATATAAAGTTGCTTTGGCAACTTAAGTCATACCACTAAATTACTCCCCTTGCAACACCCCTTAAGCCCATGGAAGTCAAACTTGGGCTAAGGGTCTTCTAACGAACTAGCTTTGAGAAGGGACATTACAATAACTGTGTAGAAGATGGTGGGTTATGGAGGGTGATCCAAATCATTGATATGAAAATCTTCTCCACAGCTATTTTCAAAAGTTGTATTCAATGTGCCAGTTCTCAGAAATTTTGCAATCCTAAGGATATTACAATTCCCAAAAAGGTAGCCTTTCTTGGAAATCTTTGGGTTTCCCTCCACATATGAAACAATGAAAATATCTGTGGAATGGAACTATTCAAACAATGCAAAATAAATTAACTCATTGGACGCATCACTGCTTCATAGGTAAAATTCAGCTGCTCCAATAGGTTTTGCAAGCTGTTCCAAGATACCTCCTAAAGTTTTTGCCATTACCAAAATGTTCCAGAAATTTTGCTTAATATCCAGAAGAATTTCTTGTGAAGAGGAACAGAAGAACTATACAAATACCCTTTGGTTGCATGAGAGAATTTTTTTCTTTCCAAATCCCCAGGTTGTCTCAACATTCACAATTTGATAAATATTGGCTAGCCTCTTGCAATGAGGATGCTTGGAGAATGTGGTGAAACCCCATTCGATTTAGGGTACAATCATCACAGAAAAATATATATCTTCACACACAGATGTCATTTATCAGTTAAATTGAGGATTGATATTAACAGGAACAACCAAGCATATACAAAAAGGACTATTCTTTCTGTAGAATGAACTCACATGGAAGATTGGTAATGGTAGCTCCATTCAGTTCTGGGAGAACAATGGGGAAGGACACACAATATTGCAGTATCAGAACCTTCATGAGATACGTGGTATTCTTCAAGCTAAAGCTAACTATTTTTAAGAACTACTGTAAAAGTTTCACAAATAACCGACTAAAATGGGATGAAGACAAAATCAGATCAGAAAGCCTGACTCCCTTTCTTAAATAAAAACTTTTTCAGCTGCTTAACAATAGAGTCATCTTCTACGCCAGCACATGTGACTGTAGACATTAGCCTCGCAATGCTAAGGGTCAATGCACAGTTCCATCAGCCTATAAATCATTAACTCATAATATTCAACATGTGGATGATAAGTGGACTGTTTTCTGGTCTTTCTTAACCTGGCCTAAGCTCAAAAGTTTTATGTGGATCCTCCATCATAATATTCTCCTCACTGTAGACAATATTCAAAAAGCGGATGGATTGGTCATAGTGTTTGTCCATTGTGCAAAACGAGTAGGGAAATGCTGACAAATCTCTGTTTTTAAGTGCGCACATGCAACATTGATTTGGCAACTTGTGGCCCTTCAATTCGGATGCAAGAATCTTAATATGAATCATGTGATGATGAAAAAAGTCCACTGGAAAGTGTTCAAATTTGACATGGAATTTACTGTTTTTTCCAAAGCAGCTCCTAGTTTTGACTTAGATAATGAGGCAAATAAATGCTAAACTTCATCAAACAATCTTATTTCCATGTCAGCAAAAAGACACTTAATATGAAAGATAGTGCATGCTTATTATACAACTACACTGCCAAGGTAACATTAATTATGGAATAGTAAATACACAATGTAGCATCAATAGGAACAACTTTGTATTATCTGGGTAGTGCTTAGTACAAGTTGTTCGGTACAAAGAGGACTTGTTACACAACGCCCTTACGCCGACGTACATCATGCTAATTATTTGAAAAGAAGATCCAATGGTTGTTGGTTACACACAACTATCAACAACCAAACATATTAAAGTCATTACAACACTACCTAACGCCAACAATACAACCATTAACAACATGTCAAAATGGGTTACCAAAACATGTAATTAATAATACGCTGATGACAATACTAAAATGACGGTCTACATTATCTCCCTCACTGAAACAAGCTGGAGTCTCTTCCAAGTTCCAACACATCTCTAATACAGTAGGATAAAAATGAGATGGGCTTAGATACAGCATGATAAAATAAGATTTTGGCGGAAGATGGAAGACATTCCTCTAAGAGTTGCTGTTATTGTAGAGGTTGTCATTGGAATTTCCCGAATTCCTCACTGAAAACATCTGGGCAAAACCTCTGAATCGTATAACTTCTGCAGGCCGATATTGTCCACATTAAAATACTGTTCGGAAAACCCACAAATCCAATATAAGATTGAAGGGGAAGACAGGAGATATTCCTGTAGAGTTGGGGCTGTTGTAGAGGTTGTAGTTGGAATTTCTAGAATCCCTTGCTGAAAATACCTGGGCTAAATGTCTGAATCATATAACTTCCGTAGGCTGATTTTGTCCACACAACTTTTATTACATATATTGATATTGGTCTCTTTCGTTGCCTACAATTAGTAAAAGATGGTGCAGCATAGACAATGAAAGTGGTGGAGGCAAAATTCAGTATTTAACTGATTGTATGACAAGGGAAAAGAGGTCGGTACGGGCCATGCCTTGCTGCACCAATAGTAGCAGTGTACAGTACATATAAGAGCCATACGAATTTAGAGAGGGATGAACGATTACCAGAGGGATGTACCATATACATAGGAGAGGCTGTACAGCTTTACATTGGAAAAAATAGGGGTGGACATTAACTATGGAGGGCATACGGCATAAATTGTAAATGGCAGAAGTGTACAGCTGCAATTTCTCAACCTGATCATAGTGTTCAAGGCAGTACAACACTGGAGGAAAGCACAAGTTGATTGCTTGTTGGTGTGTTGTGAAGTGAGCAATGAAAGTGTAATGTACGGTCGAGTGTATGCTAAAGAAGGGTGTATGGATGGGAGTACACAGCTGTGTATGGATGAGGGGACGAGCTGGGTATGGCTGAAGCATGGGATACGTATGAGGAGTGCAAGGGATGTCTTGTTTGGGTGTACGTTGATGATTGTGTTTTCCCTGGATGTATGAGGCTGGGTTTCACACATTTGCTTTGCTTTGTCTCACATTCTGTTTATAGAGAAACTACATTACCACAGAATATCAATTATAGAATAGTAAATGCATACCACATTACAGCATAGCAGAATATGAGAGTACTTGATGCTTTATTCATAGGTAGTGCTCATTACAAGTTGTTTGGTATAGGGAGGACCTGGTATTCTGTGCCCCTTCCTCGATGTACCTCATTTTATCTATATGACAAAAAGACCCAATGGGTTTTCGGTTACCACAACCATCAACAACCAAACATACTAATGAGAGTCATTACAAAACTAGCTAAGGTTGACAATACAATCATTAACCACATGACTCGTTGGCTACTAAAATATGTAACTACATTGCTAACCATGACAGTACTAATGTGACAGTCTACACATTCACCTTTAATTTCACCTGTCAGGAATTACTATGTTCTAGTGTGAACATTAGTAATAGTATTATTTAAATATTAAAGTGATTTAGTGTGTGCAAATAATGAGTTGTATTTAAAACTCATATTAGTTTGTAATATATTATGAGTTGTCACAACTCATAATATTAGGATAGATTAATATTGTTGTGAGATATAATCTCACGTAGCTATTTTTGAGAGTGTGAGATATTTGGGGATAAAGAGAGATTGTAGTGATTGTGAGTTATTCAGGGAGATATTATAGGGATTGGAGATTGGATTGACTCCTAGTTTGTAGGAGATCATCATTGTATAAATATCTCTCATTATATGAATAAAAGTATCCTGAATGAATTCAATTTGAAGATTATAATATTTGGTGTTTATTTCTCACATTATTGTTCAGATTTTAAGAGAAATCTAACCAAATTTTACATCACTTTTTTGTTTGGCCATAATGTTATATTTAATTTTGCCTTCGTTTTTTTACATTAATAAATGGTACTTGAATAATTGTTTGTTTTAAAAATAATAATAACCATACCTTTACCCTTTGCTTAGTGTGTCCTGATACTACATCTTCGGGACATAGATTATCAACATTAATCATATTAATATTTTTGTCCTTAGCTCATATAATTTTAAGTTGGATTCACCCATTGTGCCTTTACGCTGCATACCATCCAAATTTGCTAATTGATCAGCCCAATTATGCAGTTTTAACTTTTTCAAGCTTTACTTCCCATCGATCATTATTTTTTAATATAAACACTTTGGATGTGAAATTCTTGTACCTTCATTATTTATCATGCATGTGCTTCCTTTGTCTCTTCACATGTGCCCCGAGTTTAAAATCCCTGACCTATAAGTATTGTCACGACAATACTTCCTTTGCCTTGATATAGCTGCAATTGACCAATGTGCCATGACCATAGTTACCTTAACTCTGGGGGTGAGCTTTTGGTGCAGCAAAAATTTCTCAGATTTTGGGACGGCCAGGGGATAGCTATTAAATGATGTATAAAAGTTAATCATTGAATATTTTAACTTTATTGAGTGAAATTTAGTGGTTTTAACTTTATTTAATATTTTTTGGGTACTTTCGAGATTACGGTTCATTCTTATTGATATAAACTTTTTAAAAGTTAAAGTGGTAGAAAAATTAAAAAGTTGAAAGAAATTGGGGACATTCTCTTAAGTCCCCAAGTCCAGGAAATGTTTGGGATGCTGCCAAAATCTAAGGGACACATCCTCACATAACAGTGGCCAGGTGCCTCTGTTCATCCAGGGAGATCATATTTGCATCCAACTATACTTCAAAAATAGGCATTACTTCAAGAGACTATACTTCACATTCCAGTATAATTTTAGCCTTACAATCTGCAGTCACGCTCATTGTAGGTGGCTTTGTGAACTTCATCCTTGCTATGCTTCCAAAATGCTGGGCCAACTTATCATCAAACTTTACATCCCTGACATTGTATTTTTGAACTCAGGTGGGTAAGCTGACTGTGATGTTGATGACTCGGAAGGACTTAGCATCAACAAACAACTTTTGTTTCTAGTCATCTCTTTACAATCCTTCTCTAATCTCCATAATGTCAATGCTATTGCATGCAGGTTGGAACACCTAATGGTCTTCTATGTTCCAATTGAATGACCATTGGGGGATTCGTCTCGCCTTTAGTGCATGACTATATCTCAAAGAGCCCTTCATCGTTTGGCTCCATAGTACCATGGTTCCCATTCACTGAGAGTTCTTCAAAGTGTGTGCCTGAATTTGCTGTTTCCTAATTCGCTGCCTGATTTTTGAAGTCTATCATGTATTTGCAGTCTTTATTTTCAATGGAGGGCAGATTCTTCTTCCAGTTATGGTCAGCTTTGGCTGCTATCAACTGACAGTGACCCGATAGTGTATCATAGGCCTTCTTTATCAATGAGACGACTACACACTTTACTATAAAGGGTTGGGTGCCAATAATTACCTTTTGAGCCATAAGTACTTCTACCACTTTTATACCCTACTGATCGGCTCCCATGGATTGGAAGGTCGGGTGGCCATTTAGTGGCCTTCCCAAGGCTCTTCCAAGTCTCCTATGGAAGAATGTCCATGCAAGAACTGCCATTGATAATAGTATTTACCAAGTTCCTCCCCAAGATCTCTATGTGCATGACTACTAGCCGTTAGGCTATATTCATTACCAGAAGCCTAGGGTCAATTACTTATCGACTGAAAATGGGGGCTAGGCTAGGGGTTCATTATTATGCTTCATGCTCTCCCCATCATCCAACAGTATACCATTTGACACTAGGTGCTCAGTTTATGCTCCTTGTTTGGCCAGTGTCTTTTATGGTAGTAGCTATGGAATTCTTGAGTTTTGGAATGCTCTGCAATAGATCAACCTCCTTTGTAGGTACGGTGGTTTGCAAGACTTGTCTTGCAATAGCTTTGTTCGACTCAAGTTTTCTTGTCACTGTACTTTACTACCGCTTTTCCCTAGGTCAACCGTGCATGGAAGGACTAGTTCGAAAAAGAATTTTACTACTGATTTTCCCTTAGGTCTTCAGCAAGATTGCATTAATATAATCACTTGCATGGGATTGATCAATATTGATTTACCTTTTGCTATTTGTGCCAATTATTTTAGCTATACAATTATGATGTTTACAAGATGGCGTCCCTTTTACAGGAAGCTGAATAAGAAAGTCAGTCAATTATAGGATGTCAAATTACTGAAGGTTGAATAGATTTAACATTTATTTGTAAGATGCAGTAATAGATGATGGTGTAAGAGCAGGGTTGTAGTGTATTGGCTGTCTTTCATGTCCTAGTGACACAGATCATTGACATTTAATGGAACAAGATGAGTGAGCTGTCATATCTATGGTGTAATGTTATTGTGATGTATTTTTATGCTGTTGTTAATGATGCTATTATAAATCACAGTACCATTGTGATGCTTCTCTATTATGCCTTGACCATTTATCCCAGGATGACATGGATAGGAAGCAAGATACCACTAAATTAGTTCTGTTTATGCTTGATTTCTTACTTATTAATCTTATGAATATTATTTTCCTACAGATTTTCAGTGTTTCTTTTACATTAAAAAATTGGAGGGATATAAAATCCTTTGTACTGCAGCAAAGATCTTTGGTGCATAGAGTCAAATTCCAAAGTTAAATCATATTCCACACAACATTTACCCAAGTGGAGAATGCAACCAATACTGTGTGCCATAGGGTACCTTCATAGCTGTCATTTTTAATGGAACCCTTCAAAGTACAGTATGAAACATTACTTCATTTCTGGTTACAATGTATGCCTACACATTATTACTTTGAGCATAAATCTGGTTTCAAGTCTGCAGTTATAGTTTATGGAACGTAGGTGTGGAATGTTTCCAATAAGGTTCTTTAATGAAGCATGCCATTAATTCTTTGCATCATTTTCATTCACATGTTTAGTAAGTGTCCTTCCTTGGTAAACTTGTACAATTATCATGTTAAATAATCTCTATTACCTTTATATATATTCTTTCACAGCATGTTAGCTTAGCAAGGAATATTGAAAAATGAACTCTTTTATATAGTCTTGAGCCTCTGGTCAACCATGTTGGGTACCAGTGTAATAAACTCTCCACGAGTTCCTTTTTCACAAATATAGAATAGGAAAATTCAAAGAATTTCCTTCTTTTGATAGTTGTTAAGGAGGTTGCAGCATCCCTATCATTAACTATGCCTTTCTGATGGTAAAGAACTAAGTAGTTTCTCCAATAATGTGCTAACATTTTTGAGAATTCAAAGGTTCTTATGGGTTATACTAGAAGATTTCGGTATAGACTCAGTGTTCCTAATTCTATTGTTTTTCAATCAGAGTGCAGAAAGATGGAGAAGCCTTACTGTAGAAGATGCAGTGGAGAATTTTGACGTACATACTTTTAGAGCTGCATTTCAGATGGTATGACTTAATTTTCAGCAAATTGGTTGCTTGTAATAATCAGCTCTACTTCATGCTGATTTTATTGATAAATATTTGAATAATGAAATATTGACTTTTTCTCTGTTTGAAAATTAAGTTAGACACTAGGATTGCAAATACCAGAAATTTCTATTAATTCGCCATGCTTTCTTGTCACATACCCACAAGCAAACGTAAATGTTATTTAGAAAAAATCAGAGCAATTACAATTCAATGCCCAAGTGTTGAAGAGAGAGTGAAAAAATTTCATTTGGTCTTTTCAAAATTTATCTTTTCAAGTTATTTTATTATCCAATTTTGCAGCAATCAAGTCATTTTTTTCTATCCCATCTCTTACGTTTTTATCGTAGCCTCTTTGGATTTCTCTGTAATGAAATTACTTAGATATATTCAGCCTGGAATCGCAATATGAATATCAGGAACAGAACAATAGCAGCAAATCACAATAATGAGAATAGAGTGTAACAGAATTATGGAACAGAGTACAATACTGGAAATATACGACTCAGCCACTTTGTGGGGGTGAATAAAGTATGCAATATGGTGATCAAGTACTAACCACTACCTCCTATATCCCCTACTTAGGCTGTGGTTGCTCCATGGGCTGACCCTACTAACAATATGAAGACAGAGAATTATGATATGACAAGGTGGAGGTTATGTTAGCCACAAATCAGCCACATACCCGATACACGTTATAGGTGAAGGACATAACATTCTCCAACTTTTCCAAATGGTCCATTTATTTTTCTACAATTCTTTTTCAGTCTCACTTTTATTTTTTTGATATTTTAATTCCCTGTTTTCTGCAGAAGTACCTAGCCATACCCAGACCTGCCCAGCCATTTCCAGGGCGTTTCCAAGCCTGAAACAGTTTTTTTTTTTTTAATATTTTTTTCTACTTTAAATTTAATATATCATTACAGCAGAAATTACAGTTTTTGCAGCAGCATTATTCTATGGAAGGTACCAAATAGAAGCCATCAAAAACAAGGACAAAAATAGCATGTATGAGATAAATGTAATAAACACCTCAACTAGATGTGGTAGGGATGATGCTTGTGCCCAGGTTCAATGAAATTATGAGTAGTTTGTTGTGGTTATTTAGCTTGTTTTGTTTTTCATATGCATAATATGTGGTTAATTCCTATTTATTAGGCTGAATTTATATATATATATATATATATATTTTAATATATATATATATATATATATATATATATTTTGTATGTATCCAATGCTATATCCAAGGCCAATTGTTTTTAAGGTATTCATGTTTTTTTAAGGTATTCGTGTATGGGATACTTCGTATCTGTACCCGTATCCAAAACGTATCGGCAACTTAGGTAAAAGTCTACTAGCTACCACCAGAATCAGAACCACCCCAAAACTTGCTGGATTGTGACATGCAAGAGCCTCACTTGCATACACAGCTAAACCAATCAAAATGCAAGGTCATCCTTTTCCTCCTGACTGGAGGTGGGCACCTCCATCGGATCCTTTTCCATCCTTTCCAATCTCTAGCTTTAGGAGATGCAAAAGCTCTGTGAGACCAATTTCTTCTTCATCCCCCTTACTGTTCAGCTGGTTGTTATCAATTTATAGATTAGCACATAGAACATCCAACTTGCGTCCTTGTTTGAACATCATCACTGCCATGGCTTTCTGAAGCTGCCTTATCTTGTAAAGCGGAAATCTCAGCCCACATTCAAACTGTTGCATGTCCTCATGAATGAAAAGGGTGTTACTTGAATTGAGCAGGACTGTTTATGCACCAATGAATTGAGCAACCTTCACGATATTCAATCTGGAGATGGACTGACCTATGTTCTTCTGTCTTCTAAAATGCAGTGAACAGAAGATTCTTGGCCCAGCTTAATTGAGAGTTGGGCTTTGAAAATATTAGTGGCAGCCCACTTCAGCAACTTTGGACTCTTAATCTGTGGACCAATGCTCTTTTCCAATATATGAATATCTGCCCAGTAAAAACATTAATAACTTTTTAAAGTAAAGATATTAGATGTTGACAGAAGATAAAAGTAATAAAATTGATATTGTCTTTCATATCTCATCATATCTAGGGTCAAGAGTACAAAATATATAGTTTTTAGAAAAACACTGAAATGCAAGTCTCCGAGACGAGTACCGACAATCACCAATCTCTGAGATGCATTTTTTTGCTAGAGACAAGTCTCCATGCAACACAAATAATAACGTACACAAGCACGTTTGTATCTATCAACGTCCTTACCTCCTATTTATCGTAGAAATTGTATGTAAAATATAGGAGATTAAGCAAATGAGTAGATGTTGACTTTGTTCTTTGTAAGGGAGACAAGTATTGAAACAATATAAGAATATACTATTGTAAATAAGCAATGATACCATTTTGTGATTTTGAAAATGATGTTATGTTAAGTTGTTATAGAGGATTTCAAAAGTATTTTGTTTATATTGTAGGAAATGATACAAAGTGTATTTGGTAAATGGGATCATAAAACTTGTTACCATGTGTTGAACTTGAAACAACAGGTCACACGTATTAGAGCACACTTGTGCTATGAATTATGATAGGGGTGTGAAATCCTAATTGCAAAAAATATGAGTGGATGATTAGGGCATTGAATAGATGGTTGCTTCTTGATAGTGTAGCAATTGCCTTTTGTTTGCAATTGACTGTTTGTAAAGAGTGCATTTGCGTGGAGCACAAATGTGTGTGCAGTATGCGCGTGTCAGTAATGCCCCCTTTTTCGAATTGAGGCCTAACAAAGACTTCTTGCCACTCCCTTTCCGTGGCAAAGAAGAATAAGTGAACAAGGAAAGAAATTACACTTCATTTCAATTTTCTTTTATTAGATTTAATGTTTTCTTTTAGTGTTTTTCCTTTAGGAGGCATGTTGGAGAATTTAAAAGGCAATTAAAAGATAATGTGAAGCTTAAGAGGTTGGTCCTCTTCTAATTGGCCTTTGACGCCAAGCAAGGAGTATAAAAGGGATTGTATGACTTCATTTGGACATCATCTTTGACACATTTTAGATATATACTTGGTTTGTTGAGCTAGTGGCTCAATACCATTCCACTTGAGGATGAAAACCCTCTTGCATGGCATCCAAGGACGAAAACCTTCCTTGTGGCTTGGTGGAGAATGAAAACTCTCCATGGTGGTTCATTGAAGACATCTCTTGAAGACTTGTTTGCTGATTTGGATTAGAGACATCAAGAAGAAGGATTACAAAAGCTTTACATGATTTTTGGAGCTCTTCCCTAGGGGAACGACTAGGGTTTGGTGCTTTTGGGGCACATAATTCATATATGATTTTATATTCTGATTCTCCATAATTTATAAGACCGGAATCTATAATTTGGCTATTTTTGGAGGGGTTTATCTACTGTTTTCAGCCCTAGTTTGTGGCTGCCCTGTTGCTGTCACAAATTTAATTACAACAGTGTATCTTTGCTGATTTTCTCCATTTATTTGTTGCAAATTGGATGGATATTGGTTGCCGTAGTTGACATAATTATTTAGAAGTATTTTTCAACTGTTGTACATGGTTATTTTGGTGAATTTAAGCTCCTATACAGTTCGCTGCTAGGGTTTAAAGAATATTACAGTTATAAAAATCAGGTTTTATTTCACTTGGGTTTGTGTGGTTTCCTTCTTTTTCAGTTTTAGCCCTTGAAAGGGATATTACACATATAAGCATAATTTTATTGAGCGTTTGTATGCAAATGTCAAATAAACATTCAACTCGTAAAAGAACCACATTCAGCCATGATTCTCCTTACGAAGGTGTGGGTAAGTTGATGTGTAGACAAATTGGGGAAGTGAACCAGGGCCCTAGTAACTAACAATTAGGATTTGTCCCATGAGCATTTGACACACTTTTCAAATGTCATGTCCCTTTTTGGACCCTAGCGAATTTGAAGACCTTAACCCATTTGTTTCCCGTGGGTTTAAGGAAGGAAGCGAGGGGAAGACTTGGATGACATTTTTGTCATTATCTAAGTAGATGTTTTTATTATCATCATGTATTCTGTTTGGGAAGCTTAGCGCTCCAATATTAGAACTTATTTAATTAGAAAATAAAGTATTTTGAGCATGTGGGCTCCAAATACAAATTAGATAATTAAAAAGTACTTTTTTTGGTCGGTCATCATTTGAAATGTAGCATCCCTTATGGTTATAAAAGGAGGTTGCTTGGCCATTTGATATCATATGTGAATTCTATTATTTTGGAAAGATTGCTTGTGAAGCATCTCTCTCCCTCTCCTAAGGACGAAAACCCTTGGAGAGCCTTGTGTGAGGATGAAACCCTTCACCAAGACTAGGGAATACTTCAACACGGGAGTCTCCACCCCCTTGAGGGATCTCTTTTTGCTATAATCTCATTTCCAGGCCTAGGCAAATTGCCCTAAGGAGCTCAATTGGTCATTAATTGAAGATCTTTGCACTACTTATGATTGTTAATGCATATTTGGCCTTCCTAGAGTGGAGCGACCAGCTTTATGGTGTAATTTGGCATATGTATTGGCTGTTCCAAGTAGGGCGACCAACTTGGAGGAATAGTTTGGTGTGTTCTTGCAACAATTTCGTGGATTTGAGATTAGAATCATGTTCTTCATATTTTTAGAGGCCAAGATCTGAAGTTTTATTAATTTTGGAAGTGTTTTACTATTTTTCCAAGCTCTCTCAAGTTAGTTACAGTTCTAGAATATTTAATTAATTTCTGCAGTTGAGGGTTTTATCATAAAAATCAAATCTCTCACTTCCAAGCTTATAAAAATCAGTTTTCTTGCATGATATGATTGCTGGTAATATATAATAATTTTAGAGACTTAAGGGTAGCTGATTTCAAGGGTTTTGAGGGCACAAAAGTGGGTTTGAAACCCCAAAAAGGGTTGCTGCCCTAGAAGGGTGTTTGCTGGCAGCAGTTAAGGGTTTTATATATTTATTTCAGTCACTAACAGCCTACTAAAAATTTGAAAAGTGTTGTTTATCTTCAGCTTTGCATAGTTTCTTGTGAGTCCCCAAAAAGGGACTTTAGATCAAACTGCTAAACCTTATGGAATGTGAGCTAATACTAGAATGTTGCTTTAAAATAAATATTAGATTGGTAATCAAACTATGCAAGAGTGAGAATTGAATTTGGGAAATGCATTAATTGACTAAATAACACCCTAATGTTGATAACAATACTCCTGAACTGATGAATGGCCTCTAGATGTTTTGCGTGTGGATAAGACCTTGTAGAGCGTGGGATTTATGTGATTATTAAATTTGACCCATCCTAATGCCTTGAATTTCTAGGTCTAATCTAAATGTTAAATGCTATTTCCATGCACTCTCTTTATAACCTGAAATGATCATGGTCTATGCGTGATGTGAATGGTTGGAAATCCCTGTTTGTGTTCATTGAATGATTTAGGGTCTCATGATCTCTGCGTGTGGTGATAAGATATATGAAATGACTGGGTTTGTCTTGCGGATGGGCTTGCATTCTTGATTAATCCTTTCTTATATTTGATTTCTTGAGCATTGAGTTGAGTACCCTGTTGTAATTTGTAATACATGTTGAATGACATTTGGGAAAAGATTGATGATCACATGTAATTGAACAAGGGATTGAGACTGTTCTCTTACTTTTCCTTGATTTCTTGAAATGATCATGAGAAAATAAATATAAAGGAACTCTTTGTGAGCAATATGAATTTGTACTGTATAAAGCACATTTTTCGGTCTTATGGGGTAGAGTTAAAATGGGTTTCATAAATGTGTGGTTGTTCTTCCACTGTGGCTTGTTGGTATCAGTTGTATGTAAGTACAGTGAATGTATGTATTATGAGTTGTGACTCATCACTTGTTGCATCTATTAACAACTGGGATGAGTTTGTGAATTAAAAAAATCCCTGTTTTTGGCTTTGGTTTGATGGGTGAAAATTATGGACCCAACATATGTGGACAAATATTTATTAGGAACTGCAGCAGCTCTTTTCAGGTTTGTGTATTTCGTAATGTTTTATGGGTCAAGACCCTAATGTATATATATTATAACTTTTTTCTAATGAATTAAGTTATAAATACATGCTGCAAAAAGAAATTACCAACAAACCAGAGCTTCAAAAGAAAGTGTGATGTTTATGTGAATGCTTTAAAAGAATGTGACAGGTAAATGAATTTGCAAGACAGAATAAAAGTACAATGTCATTTATTTATGATTGGAAATAATCATAGTGCAATTGCATACTTTTGGTCCCATTTGAGCGATTAATCCGTGATTTGTTGGTTCTGGCAGGTTCTTAAAAAACATTATCCTGAAGTATTAGAGTCAAATCCAACAGTTGGACGAGTAGGAAAGCTCGACGAAGCGTCAAAAACAAAAGATACTTTTTTTCGTGCACAATTTGCAGACAAAGCTACCAAGTCATCATCACTTGTTGATAGCAATGTACCATGCTCTAGGGCAGGACAGAATGCAGAACCCATGTCTGAAAATGTTTTCGCTCCAGAGAATAGCAATGATTTGATTCTCAAACATGCTGGCAAGTCAGCAGAATTAGCATCAGCATATGAGGATTTGGAAAGTACGATCCCAAAGGAAAATGCTTGCGAGCATGACAAGGCTATTATGAATTCTTTTGGTGAGCCTTCACGTAGCACTTTCATAGCTCACTCGATGCATCTAAGATCTAATATGAGTTGTGCAAAGACATTTGATTCCAAAAAGTTGAGAAATCGTTCATGTTTAAGGAGTATAGTACTTGTGCATTGGAAAGACTCGGCCTTTCGCCTGTTCCTGTTGAAGAGATTCTCAAGATATGGAAGGAACTGGAATGCAATGCGGTATTTTTCTTTTCCATTCTCTCCACTTACCATACCTTATGTGTGCTGACCTGCATCTGCAATTTGTTACTTTTCCTTCCCTTGTATGTTTTTCTTTCTATTTTTACATTTCTTATGAATAAAAACTACTATATGAGGTCCTTTCCACCATAATAATCTTTTGAAATAGAGAATAAGAGGCAGGGAGAGATGGAGGGGAAACAATCCAATACTAGAACAACTCAAATTATCTTGCCAAACAGAATCTTTAACATGTTAAATTGCAACTACATCAAAACAAATTGAGGATGCAACATTCTAATGGTTGTAAGATTTCCATAATCTAATACAATATTCGCAAGCAGAAATCTGATCATTTCTTTAAACATAAATCTTGGCATGGTAATACAACTCCTTGCTGTTCTAGGTGTTGTCGGCCTTAGCATTATGAAGAATGAAGTTGAAAAGCAGTGATTAGGCATTATTCTCCTATAAATTTTGAACAACAAAAGAAACATTTCTTGCTGTAATGGTTTCGACACACACAGATCATATGCAGTTGTCGATACTTGTTATAACTATCTTGAAAGCTTCATCCACTTGTAAATAGACTTGAGCTAAGTGCAGTTTCTTGAAGTTCATTCATGATTTGGATTGTTATACTATCCTGAAAGCTTCATTAGCGTGTTAAAATGACTTGTAAATAGATGTGCCATGGACAAATTCTTGAAGTTGGTTCATGATTTCGATACAATACTCCCAATTATGATTCCTAATGCTTGTGAGTATTTCAAGGAGTTGGCACGTATTGAGTATGGATCATATAACATTCAAATGGAGCCACACAGAGTACGAAAAGAGGGTTTGAGTAGGTAATTAATACTCCCAAATATGTTGATCATGCCAAGAACCCATAGGCACACTATAAATATAGGATATGTAAATTGAAATAGAAAACACAATATTAAAATGCAAGATATGAGATACAAAATATACGGGGTGGGGTAATACGTTTGAAAAAATTCGATCTAGCGTTACATAACTATTCAAGTGTTGGGGATGCTGTCTTCAAGATTTAGACCTTCATAATTAATAGCATAATCAGGTATATAACATGCCCTCCGGTGTTGGGAAAACATTGAATTGGGAGCACAAGTAGAATGTGACAAGTTGTATGCTCTTGATAAGTTGCGACAATAATTATGCTCAGAATCATGATCAATCCATCCTAGACGAATCACTCAATTTACACTTTAACGTCATAATTTCATATTTAAGTTGCCCTTCCTTCGACCATTCTTCTAAAAATATTTTCTCAAGTTGATTCCATGTTAAATTAGTTCTAGTTTTAAATTCGATTTTATACCACCATTCTTGGGGGCCTTGTCATTTAACTAAGAAAATATTCTAGTTGGAAAACTAGCTCTGTTTAAATATTTTCCACCAACCTTTGCCATCTTCATTTCCAATAAAAATTAAAATAGGTAAAGGATCAATAATATCTAAAAAATTAATTGAAAGTAGATGAATTCAAGACCAAGGAAGTTTATGGAGGATTTGTTGTCACGGTTGAATACTTTGCTCAAAATATGATACTATGCAAAAGTATATATATTTTTCACAATACCTATGTCCACTTAATACAAACCTTACATATCAGCAACTTGTTGTATTGAGATAATTTATTTTCATTGGAATGCACTTCACAAATTGTTGGTCATCACCTTTTTATGTTTGATTTTTCAAATGAACTAAAGTTGCCTATTCTATGCAAGTACTTTTGACTCCTTGAAACAAGTTCTTTGGTTACCAAAATATATGGTATTTGAACCTGCCAAATACAAATGATATCAAATTTTCACTTCTTAATTTATTTCAACTTCTCTATGAGTATAACCTTAAATTTTTGGCCTCAAGTAAAGTCATATACGAAGTCTGTTTGTATTTTTTGTTAAAAGCTATAGTAAAATTTCAACAGTTCTTTATTGTGTGTAACATCTCCTCTATAATTACCAATTAATAGATAAAGTTGTCAATAATATCTTCTTTAAGTACATGAAATGTGACCTTTGGGGTGGTGGTGGTGTTGGGAAGGAAATTAAAAAAAAATCAGGGAGGAGTGAAAAAATTTGAGGGTGTTTGACTTAGAGTGGGGAAAATGATAGAGTATGCAGGGCAAGAATTTTTATACTATTTTTTTAGTTTTAGGTTTGAATTACTTATGTCTGTTGTTCCTTGGTTTTTTATTGTTTTTTGTTTCCAATTAACTATGCTATAGTCTATTATTTTCTTAGTTTGGCCTCAAGCCAAGAAGAATCTTCTTTTTCTGGTAACTGATCTAGAATTAAACTGAACTGCAAGTCCAAGGCCCAAGGGAAAAAGCTAGCATTTGTCTAGTAAACCACCGGTAACAACGCAGTTGACTCTGAAACCACTTATTGGATACCTGCTATTCACACATAGTAAATATAGGATATATTTACATATTGAATATTTCAATATTATATTAGAATAAGATATAGGTTCTCTCTTTTCCCCCTTCCTGGTGTGTATTTGGTTACCTGTTTTCATGTATGTGAGAAGTGGGTGAGATGAAGAGGAAGTTTTGGACTGCAAAACTTGACAGATTCATATCTTCTTATTTGAAATATGAATTGATAACTTACTTTAATGTTTTGTTGGGTTGTGAATTTCTCACTTATTTCCCTCTCAAACTTGTTGGAGTTGCGAGCAGTGTTCCTCTTTTGCTTCCTTGATTGATTTTTACTTTGTTTAATGTGTCCATCTTCTTTTGTGAGAAGGGTGGTCATAAGGAGTGCAAGGGTGGAAGTGTGAGGACCGTGACTTTACTGCTCCAAATATTTCTTATAGGCTTGAGATAAGCATTGATATACATTTCGTTAAACTTATTGGGTATTGGAGAGGGAAAGTCCAATTGTCAGCATTGTTGGATGTTAGGCATTGAACTGGGGAAATCGCTTGTTATGGCTTGTTAACAGCTCCCGTATCTTATTATGAAGTTAAAATTTATGCTGGTTACAGAGAGGGGGAAAGTCCAATTGCAGCTTCATGACATTTATGTACAGGAGTGGTGGCAAATTTCTATGTTGCTTGTGTGTTAAATCTACGTTACCAACTATGCCTGTACAGGCTGCTGGTATGGGTATGCCTGCGGGTACTTGCGTACCCAGCAAAAAAAACCCCAAACTCTTTTTAAACAAGGACACATTTACCTCACATTGCATACTTATCTTTCATTGCACATTTGCTCTCTCACATTCAGATTTTCAATTGCTTAGGGTTGATCCTACACCACAAGTGCCAAGTAGTTTAAGGAGCTTGTAACAAAGAGGCTCTGGAAGAATACGTTGGAGAGATTATGATTATAAATACAATGAATATGCTGATTTTTGTTGGTTTTTGTGCATACATTGTTATGAATATCATGACATTTGGGATTGAAATATCAGTATGTTATGTGGTTATTTAGCTTTTTCTGTTTGCTCTATGCATATTATATGTTTAATCTTTCTTATTTGGCTATATTTTTAAATATTTCTAATATTTTTGTATGGCTGTACCCGACCCTCCCCAAAAAAGTTGTACCAGCATACTGGGTCCTTGTGCCCATATCTGCACCCGTACCCATACCGGCTGCCTAGTGTTAAATCTGTACATGCGATGATAACAAACAAGTCAGAAGCAAATTTTTGTGTTGTAACCCACACGGTTTAACTAGTACAATGGTTTTTGTTTTGCACATGCTTGTGAGTTGGTTGAAAGATCTCAAGACTTTATACAAACTGTGAATGCCTCTTTCCTCACTTGCTTGGCTCCTTCATGAGCATGATATTCATCAGATTTTGTGTTATAAATTTGCTTGCATCCAACTACCCCATCCTTCTCCTTAAATATTACAACTGTGAGGCATGAAATAATCAGAGTTGTGTGGTGGAAACCTTGCGAAGAGAAGTGGTATAAAATGAGCAGAGGGGTTTATTGAACGAGCATGGCAAATGTAAAGAATTCAGAGTTGAAAAATCCTCTTTACCCTCTATGCCTTGCACCTGCTGTGAGGGCAGCTAGGGGTAACAAAGCCCACATCTTACAGTGTTTTATAGGAGTTGTTTGTTATGGATAGAAGAAAGGATTCACATTTGAAACATTTGTGTCTGTGCATAAGTCTCCTATCCATATCACTCGACTTGTTTTATTGTTGCTTTGAATGCAAGGAAAGAAAGAACATGAATATGTTCTAAAGCTATCCGTTTTGCAACTTTCCGTACTTTTAAATTAGTGATCCAGTGCATGTAATTTCAGATTGAATGGCTCTTGGCTCCACTCACTCATCCTATTTGTAACTTTGCATAGAAATGTTTTTGGTTATGTTTCACAACTTTCAAGGATGATGCAATTTGCTAGTGAAAGGTGTGGAATCAGAATAATATTGTCATTAAGTTTCCTTTATGTAAGTTTGATAACAATATAGAAGTTGAATAAGAATTTATCTATCTTTTTCTTCACATGAACATAGAAGAGCTTTGGGTGCAGCTTGCAACTATGCAGATCTGCTACTAAATTTCTTAGTGGTATGCTATGTTCCAGCTTTGGGGAATGAGTTTATAATCCCTTCTCTTGTTGTATGTGCAAAGGCAGAGACAGGAATGATGTTATTTAAAATTTTGCAGTTTTCTTCCCTCAGAAGGAAATGTGAAGTTTTAACTTTTGAGCTCTCTAAAAGATACAATCTTATGCACATTATATGATCCAATTTTGTCCTTGGTCAACTTAGGCATTATGTTGTAAAGTTCATATCTTTTGAACATAAATTTCCTCCAATATAGTGCTGTATGGATTATGACAAATATAACGAGTTCTCAGTTTTGCGCACTTTCACTTTGTTCATTGAAGTCATTCTCTTTTTGTTTTAGGTGGCAGTAAGCCTTGAGTAATGGGAAGATGATTTCTGTTGTAAAAACAGCAGCACCCTTTGCTTGGGTGGGTGGAATTGAACTTTGATGGTGCCTCCTAAGGTTATCTTGGTTCCTCTGTTGGAGGTGGCATTATAAGAGATGATAAAGGGATGGCTATTGCAGCGTATGCAGGATACCTGTGTATTCAATCAAATCACATGGCTGAGGCCATGTCTGCAAACTACGGCATTAAGCTTGCAGCGGAGTTAGGGATTGAATACCTCGTGATTGAGGGAGATTTCCTCAATATTATTCAAACTCTCAACAATAAAAACTTTGGTTGTTGGTCTATCAATAATATCGTCCTTGACTCTCTTCGAATTCTGAGTTCCTTTGTTCAGTTGCAAGTGGGAAATGTCTACAGGGAAGGTAATAAAGTTGCTGACTAGTTGTTAAATAGAGGAGTCATGTCTCATGCCTTTGAAAAAATTATACCAACTTATTAATGCGGAGTTCCTCAATTAGTTTGATCAAGATGATTGATTTTATTCATGGTATGTCTTTACATGTTGTTGGGCTTTGGTGCTTGTTGGCATGGTGGGTTGGTAAACTTCTAGAGAGGATGGGTGAAGTCATTGCTGTTAGTGCTAGGGCTCCCACTCGTGTGAAGTATGTGGCCAAAGGTGGTGGTGATAATAATGACCAAGAGCTTTGGTTAAAGAACAACAACTGGATTTGTATCCGTATAGTCTTTGGGAGCCCCGGGTTTGTTTTCCTTATCATTTTTGAGGGGATGTGCGCTACTAGTCAACCATGGGAAGAGGCGGGGTGAAATTTTGTAACACCCTAATTACGCTTCAACAAACTAAGGGAATTTTTTTTTTTTGTTAAACCATTTAATTAACTTGATGCCTTCAATGATTATCAACACGCAACAGATTAATCCAACATACTAATTAAGTTTACAAAATCCCTTAATTCTTTTCATGTTGCAATGTTTAACATCATTACTTAGATCAACACTAAGTAATCCAACATTAATTAATATTCCATAATCCATCTTGACAACCTATGATAACCATGTGCAACTGCAAGGGTCATTTGGATCTACCCGATCCCCCTCAAACACTCTAAACGAGCCAGTATACTTTGTATACCTTTTGGTTAAGCCTTATTATAGGCCAAGAGAACTGTGAGTCTTCTTAGTGTCAATCGGAAAGTCACTATAGTAACATCCATTTGAATCCAGGCACCGCTAACAAGAAGACGTGGTGATTAGACAATGCAATCAGTCATTTGCACTACCACAGCCATAGTTTTTGACATTGCGCTAGCAAGCCTAGTTTTGTGATTGCAGATAAGTCACTCGAAACCTGTCTGGCAATCACCGCACATCCGTCTCAACATAATATCAGGATTCTTTTCCGTTGTCTTAGTATTAAGTTTACAATTAACCATTTTAATTAATCATTCACAATAAGTTATAAGATTAAGTTCATAAGCTACATGTATCATGGCTTGATAATCGGGTCCCATGAATCCTATCAGTACCACCTTAGGATTCCTATGAGAAAGGTTTCGCTCACGTAATGAATTGTGTCATTACGCGTTTGATACCTTCCCCGTAGCCATCCCTAGCTAGCACGGACAAGGTTCTTGCGACACGATTGTCGCTCCATGATTCCTACACTTCATTGTTAATTCAGAATGATAAGATAACATCATTTATGATCATTAGTAATCACTTTATCTTTCTTTGTTTACTTATGTCAGATGTATACAACTGTACTATTTTATGTGTACCGTCATACTTTGTTCCATATCGTTGTATCTATTTTCACATTGAAGTACAATGGAATTAGGTATGTTACAACGATAATACTTTAACTTAAAGTGTATGTTGCTGTTGTTAAAAGACAACAGCATGCTTCTTATTGTTTCTTACATATATACTTGTCATTTATCATTTTGCCTAATTATGATTATCATGTATGTCATATATACTTATATCTTTTGAGTACACTTTTGTATTTCCTTATTGATCTTACTGTTTTCATTATACACCAATAAATCATAACGACATCTTATGATAGTTATATTATCATATTAAATATCATTTCACATTGATTACTTTGTTGATAACAGCAATACAAAATGTCTTAAGACACATACATAATGATCAAAACAAACATCTTTATTTTCATAATCATAATTGATTACATCAATACATTTTCACAAAGAGATTATCAAAGATAATATTTTCATACATTCCACACATTTGTCTTACACAATTGTGAGTAATATTCTCGCATTAAAATCAAGTACAAGTACATTTACTACATCCATATGAACCAGTTCATAACAATCAAAGTATGTTGTAATCCATATTCTTTAACCATTTTGTGATACTTTTCAACTTGCATGCTGAGAAATAATAATATATACATGGTCAGCTCAATAGAATTGCCATGGAATATCAACTCCCTACCATGTTAAATAATGATTCCAATGAATATCATAGGTTTAGCTTAAAATACTATTGAAGTAATACTGCTCCTTATGTAGGCAAATCAATAACGATTAATATGATCTAATGATGTTTTCTAAGTTACCACAACACCTTTCAAGATCATTTATTAAGATCCTTATGGCTATGTTAACAATGACTATGACAAATCTAATAACACAGGAAAAATCAAAATTGAATTATTTCCTTTGACTTATTCTAATCTACAACCCATCATGACTTACTCAAAAAAAAGGAGAAACTCGACGTCTTTTTCAAGAAGACAATTTATTATATTGACAACATTCACCATGCCATAACATTGCCCCAAGGTAAAGTTAACTTGTCTCTAATCCAAGGTTTAACAATCAATTATTTCCCTTATAAACCAGTCATGATGTTAACAAAGATTTTCATTTATATAATGTTCCACTCATAGCCTTATAATCTCATAAGAAAAGTCAACCAAATAGCAATATAAAGGTATCATCAAACTCCACTAGACCCTATGGTAAGCTATCCAATTCAACAACGATCAACTCATACTGTTAAGACATCCACAACAAGGGTATTCATTACTCCTACCACTTCAAATATTACTGCAAGTAATAAACAAAAGAAAAAGCATGAGACATAACTTGTGGGTTGATGTTCTGTTGAGGAACCATCTCTACGAGTTGATATAACAAAGAACAGTCCCCATAAACCCATGTGAGGATGAAGGGCCAATGATTTTTCAATACATTTACTCGAACCTCCCCCTTACCGAATGAAACGTTTTGGACAAGGAACTCCCTTACGGGATCATAAGAAACTTTTGCTAGACAATTCTCAATGTCCCTGGATTTCGCCTAAGTATCATTATCACTAAATAACAAACACCCAAAACCATATTAACACTTCCTATTTTCCTTATACAGAAATATTTTACTGGCGAGACATTACATCCAAAACCTTCAAAATGGTTTATACCCACAACCAGGTCTGTTTCCATTCACTTCACATACGCATGCAGACAAAGTGGTATTTCCTTAATATCAAAGGGAAGTAATAAGTAATACAAACTAAGAGTTTAATATTGACATTACTTACAACACTTATCATATTCGAAATCAATATAAATAAAACACAATGCTCAATACCCGTTTGGTTTCGAATGCAAAGATTCCCTGATTTAAAGATACTTGATATGGAGGAATCATTTTTATTCCACATTTACCCAAATACCCAAATGAGGGGAGAAAACGATTTATGCAAAGTATTTTGCGTTTATCTGTCAATTTGAAAATGGGTAAGATCACACATAGAACAAGAACAAGCTAACTCATTCAAAGATCACACACAGAGCAAGAACAAGCTAACTCTACCATGTTCATAAGAATCGAAAAATAACAACAGGAAGCGGGTTGATATCCATGCCTGTGATAAAATATCTCTGTTATTTCCTCCACGTCTCCACACGAAGTTTCGAAGCAACAAATCGTTTTGAACCAGAAAGACATCCACAATCAAAAACAAAGAATGCGTTTGATACCCATAACATATACCTTCTTCTTTATTACAATTTACACATTTATCAAGAATAAAAATGGCTTCAACTGAACTCGCATAGAATCACGCATGCACAACTCCTATTTTTGCATTAAATATTTATATTCAGCCAACCGAGAATAGCATAGGAATCCTCATGCATGGCTCACTGAAAGAGCTTCAACAGAAAAAACAAATCAACAAAATGAAACCCTAGCTGCATGCAATGGTAGCTTCTTGAAGAAGCTTTGTCTTTTCAAGAGAATTAATTGCGCATTAAGTTTAGTTTATGCCACGTAGGGGCTATACTCTACCATCCATCGCCTACGAAGTTCCCCCAAAAATAGTTGGAGGTTCATACGAGTGGTCCCAAATATTTTAATTGAAACAATTTAAATAACCAAAGATTTGCATGGGTCACTAGTCGACCACTTACCAATAAACCAAACAATGCCATTCGACTATGGTCGAATTAATTTGATTTCCATCGAAAGCAAGACCAACGTGTATATGGTCGAAGGTGCTTACAACCTATCAAAGCAAATCCACCACCTTTTAACAATTTTATTACCATTGAAAAGGGAGTCTAATTAGTTAGCAAGATCATATAAGCCAATCACTTCACCATTGCCCATATCACCTTTTAGTTTAAAGGTGTTTGACTTATTTGTAAAAACGATATTAATGCTCTCCAAAATGGTCTTAGGCTATCTAAATGATTAAGGATCAATAATCACTTGTTAGGAACACGATCGGTTGAAGACGATTTATCAAACCAACAAGTTTCAATCTATCATGTATTACGATCAATAAGTCAATCATCGATAGAACATAGAATGTGCTATGATAAAGTTTTCTTTACAACTAAGTAATTAATCAAAATCAAATAAATTGTATTAACATTTCACCGCAATAAAGATACTAAAACTTTTTCCTTGCAATCTGATATTAACCTGTTCCAGTTGCAGACCATTCTATCGCTGTACAATCAATGATCGTCATAATATCAAAAGGAGTTAGTAACTTTCAACATTCACCATTATTTTCACATAACGAAATAATATATTGCAGCCATGTATAAATTCAATCATACTTTGCAAGTCATTACTTCCAGCAAGAAAGGTAAACTACAATATCAATAACAGGTACAACAACCAAGCAAAGTATCCAATCATCAAAATCATCACACTTAGCAAGGTAAGTAACTCAACAACCAAGAAAACAAAATAGGCATTAACGTAAGGTATCTTGCGAGTGCTTGGTGACGAGCATTGTTATGCAGTTGGCTTCTCAACTACGCGTAAGTATGTTTATCCTTTTCAGGGTAAACGTACGTACGCCTAGCCGCGACACTAGCCGGGTAATGCTTCTCGTCCACATGACCTTGTGATCCACTTCACGTTAATAACTCTATTTTGTCAACATGAAATGAAAATGAGGGATGTGACAAGTTTGAACTTGCCTCTTGCCTGGAGATTAAATGTGATGGAGAAATTTGGCGTATTTTGGAGGAAGGAATGTTTTATGGGCTTTGACTTTTTGCTCTCAATCGAATTAGCCTCTGCTTGGAAGGCTAGAAAGGTAAATGTCAGGGGAATTGAATTTGATGCATCTGAGGAGAGTATTGTTTGGGCAGGGGATGAAAGTTCTTGATTTGAAGATTTTCAAAGCAAAAAGCTGCAAGGAGGAAGAAATCAACAAATTTCTCAAGGTAAAGGCAAAAATCACGAAGCTTCATGCCGGTTATGCCAAAGAAAGTTTGCCAAAACCGTGGGATGAAATTTTGCTGCATCTAATGAGGTATATTATTATGGAGGGCCAGTTTAAGGTGGCCTACTCCTATCACTTAATCCTGTTGAATCATATTAGGCATAAATGCATCATCAATCTGTCATTTTTTTCTTGCTTTTCTTGGAAAGTTCAGTGATGGATTTCTAGGATGGGAATCTGGATGCTCCTATCCATCAAGGGCTTATCATCCTACTCTACCACTTAGCTAAGTCTCAAGAATTAACCTACAAGCTGGTTCCCAAAGTTTCTTTAGTAGATGGAGGGATTTTTGGGGCATGGGTTGATGAAAGGGGAAAACTGGAAACCTTCCTATGTGATTATTAAGATCTCAGGGGATAAGAAGGATAAGGAGATTAAGATCAAGACCCCCAAAAGAATGTTGATTCAGTCCCCAAGAGTTAGAGATTTTATATTGTGTCTTTTGTTAGCAAGGACATCTTGGTTGGCAACCCTACTGCCACTGAGCATCCTATGGAGATTGAGGGGTTCAAGGAGGTTTTGGACAATAGTGTGATTAATGAATCTAAGGAGTCACTGCTCAAACAGATTGATGCACTGGAGGTAAATGCTAAACTGCAATATAGAACTATGAAATGTTTAACGATGGAGAAGGAAAATCTAAAATTGAGGCTTCAACAATGCTCTCTTCATGGCAAAGAGGATATGTAGAGTAGCAAGAAGACCTTAAGGAGCCTACTCTAGAGTATTGTTAGGTATAGAGATCTTTAAGAGCTGAGAGAGAGTGGAAACTTTGGAGAGGAGTCAAAACAAGAGCAAAGATACTTTGAATGATCCGCTTCAAATGAGCAAATCTGCAGTGAAGAATAGTGCAGCCAATATCTATATGCTTGGAGAATTGTAAGAGGAAAGAAGGTGGAGATGGTAGCAGTTCTAGCAATAGAAAGAATCATATTTGTGAAGGGGGAGTGTCAAGGTGTAGAATGTGGATCTTCAAATACTGGAGGATCATGTTAACTTCCTTTGTGAAGAATGGAACAATGCCCTACCCATTTGTCTTACTGAAGAAAATTGAGCTGTAAGTTTGTGGTGATTTTATGGTCGTCTGTTAGCATGTTGTATGTAGGGGTTTTGGACCTCCAGTAGTATGCTTTAAGCTTTATTCCTGGTTCTGGATTGTTATATCTGAAGATTCTCTTTTAGTGTGAGGGTTAGGCCCCTCTCAAAATCCCTTCTTTTACCATTAATTTCAAATAAAACTGCATTAAAAACCTGAGGCATTTTTATCTTTAAGTCATATGGCTAAATAGACAGAGGTATGGACAAGTGTGAAGCGGATGTTATGTTAGAAACTTATCAAAACTAAATGGCCATTGACATAAGTGGAAGAAGAGATGTAAAGATGGATTCTTCACAACAGTTTCCTCTTGAGACCTTATACCTAAAATTCCATTCATAATTTTTTTATACAATTATTCACTCTTATGGTTGAGAGCATAGTTTACATACTCTTGCCAAGCCTACAAATACTCCCCCTAAAAAAACAAGCTGATTATTCACCATTAAAACTCGGGAGCTTGTCTTGATGTGTTTGGGCAAATTTTTATTTATACTCGTGGTGAGGACTTGCCAATTCTTGATGAGTCCTGCGCACGGACTCGCCAAACATGCAAAAACTCAGGGTGACCAATAAAACGCAGGTTTGACACAGTCAAACACTGCAAAAAGGTGGATTTATCTTCTTTATTAGTCCCCCACTCCCACACATTCTAATCACACAACATTTGAGCATCCTTTGAGAAAATTGGAGGGATTTTATAGCGGATTTATAGAGCAGATTTGAGGAATTTCATTTTCAGGGTATTAATTTAATTATTTTTTAAGCATGTAAATTCTTTCTAAATTGTTAATATTAGGTAAATTTAAATATGATTTACAAACTTGTGTGAATTTCCATAATTTTTATCTGTGTATGCTAGTTTTTCATAATTCATGAAAGAAATTGCTAATTTTTTTGACTATAGATGGGGATTAGGGTTTAGTTTACAACTTTATGGTTTATGAATGTTTTTTTAAAGTTTTGTAATTTTTTTTCTTGTACATAGAATTTACATTTACAAATTTATGGTTTTTTTGGTTGTTTTAATTTTTTTTGTAGTTGAATATGGTGCGGGTTAGCATCTGATGGCATCCGGCTTTGCATTAGCAAGTGGAAGCATTCCCGCTAATACTCGAACTGCCACTTGGAAGTATGATGTACATGGACCTGTCAAGGGGATTGTGATTGCACAATTTCTTGATAAGGTTTTTGGAGGCATCAATTGCCTTGAGTACTAGGTCACATGCATTGTTTGCTGCGATGTCATGTCGTGTCCCAACGCCACGGAAGAAGCAAAGCGGGAGTTGAAGGAAAAGCTTGCATTGTTGGATGAGAAGAAACTAAAGAGTGCAAGAGTATAAACAACCATAACAAAAATCATTAAACCTGAAACGGTAGAGGAAAGAGAGCAAAAACAACAACAATTGGCTCTAGTTGTGGTCCATGGTACGAAGCACATCTCGCATCATCGAATTCGGGCAAAGGCCGGACACAAAGTTTTGTACCTATAAACATGCTTGGGGCACAAGCTTTCTGCAAGGTACAAACTAGAACAAGGAGATGCACGAGAAAGCAAATAAGGCATGTGCAAATTTTTGGTATTAGAACAACCTTCCCTTGAATGTGGTGAAGAGCCAACATTGGGAGTATTCGGTGACGACATTAACAGTTGCAGGGAGGTTACTCTAGGGTGCGGTTGCAGATGCAAAGTCAATTTTGGAAGAACAAAAGTAGTGGCAAAAGTTTTGATGCGCCATTCTTTTGGGTGGAATGATGGAAGGAGCTGCCCCTCATCAAAATTTTAATAGCTTCAAATGGCGAGATGGTTTTTTTAAGTCAATTAATATTTCTAACATTGTTTAAAATGCTGAAAATTTGAGCCTTATGTTGGAGGAGGTTGTCTTAGAGGTGGGCATTGAGAATGTTATACAAGTTGTCACTGGCAATGTAGCGACATATGTGGCGAGATGGGAAACTATTTCAAGATAAGCGACCATCACTCTTTTGGACTACTTGTGCAACCCATTTCCTTGACCTTCATTTGGAGGTCATAGGAAAAATTGATTGGGTGAGACCGGTTGTAGAAGATGCGAGAAATATGACAAAATACATTTATGATCACTGTTGGGTTATCAACTTGATGAGAAAACACACCAAGGGGAAAGAACTTGTGGAGCGGGTGTGACAAAGTTTACAACTAACTTCTTAACGTTGCAAGTATTTGTCGTTTGTTGACTCTCTTGAAAGAAATGTTTGGGAGTCAAATATGGCTAGACTAATTGTATTCAAAGGAAATTGATGGAGAGAAGACCACAAAAACAATTTTTGATAATGCTTTTGTGAAGAGAGTTGCAAAGATCATCAAAGTAAATTCAAACTTCAATTTAAATTTCAAGTTGGTTCCTTTATTTTCAATTTTTAAAAGTATTGGTATTTACTTTAATTCTGAGTATGTAATTTTAAAGTTTGATTTGTTTGTAGGTGTTAGAGCCTTTGGTGAGGGTTTTGTGCTTAGTGGATGGAGAGAAAAACCAAGTAGGATGCATTTATGAGGCCACGGATAGGGATAAAGAGGACATCCAAAACCTATTATATGGGGTATAATCAGATTTGGTCCCTTTTGGGAGAAAAAATCAACTCCACCGAATGATTCATATAGCAGTACTATCTCAACCCCAAGTTCTTCTCCTCTAAAGGCTTCATAGATTTTAATGGAGAGGTTATCGAAGGACTCTCAACATGCATTGAGAAGATGACACTTGAGGTTGAGGCGAGAGACCTCATTATTACAAAATTACAAGCGGCGAGGGAAGACTCTTTTTCTCGGCGCTAGCTATCTAAGGGCCAAAAATTGAAGTTGTTACTTATATCTTACAAGTTACAAATTTATAATTATTAATTACTTACAAACTTTTGAATATTTTGTTTATAAGTTTTTGGTGGGAATATTGGGGTAGAAATACCTCAAATCTTCAAAATATAGCCTTCCACATTTTATCTTAACCTTGTAGTGCTTTTGGATGTGATCGTATCTAGAGTTTATTTGAGACCATTCACACGAAGAATTGCAATAAGTTGACTCAACGAAGCCTCAATGACCTAGTTTTTGTGCAGGGCTACACCCAAGAAAGGTGGACACATTACAGGAGCTTATTGATTTGGATGAGATTGATCCATATAGTGATTGGACTGTGCAAGAAGAGGAGATCCCCATGTTCATAGAGGACGAGATTGCTACTTTTGAGAGGGAAGCTATGGAGGGTGAAGAAGTAAGAGAGATTGGATTGGATGATATCATTGTAGATGATGTTGAACATGAGGCAAATGAGGAGTCACTACTATCTAGTACCGGGGGTGGAGTTGTAGTCACAACCTTCTTGGAGGAGCGAGCGGTTGTGCCGAGTGCGAGGACTAGAGTCACTAGACCCTCTCCCCAATTTTTCAGTAGAACGGGAAGAGAAAATTGTAAATTATTGTAATTTGTAACTTGCATAGATATGCAATTTATGATGATGATTTTTAATGACAATCATCATAAATTCATATGAGTTATCAGCTGGCTGTTGTATTCACATGATGATGTGATTTTGTACTCTATTTGTATTCAAATCTAATAGAAAACACTTCCCTAACGTTTTACAAACTCATTTGATACATTTTGTATATGCACATGTATGTTTTTAAAGAAATTTAAGTACTTTTTAAAGTTGCTATTTTCCTTATGGTTGAGAGTATAAGTCGAGTAATTTTTCTAGTTTTAGTGTGGCTTTGTTCCCTTTTCAATTTTCCAAAACAAATACACATGCAAGTAAAATAGACCCCATGGAGATGCGAGATGTGAAGCTAGAAGTATATCATACTTATTTTCCTCACATAAGTTTTTTTTTTTTTGATTGATAAACGCTTTTGACCGGAGCTATGAACCGGTGGGGAGGGGACCCCAACCCAAAACAAGAAGTGAAAGGAGACAACGGAGTGAAGAAAGGAAATGTGAAGAGGAGGAGGGAGAGGAAAAGGTAACGACGGACGAAAAATGAACGTCGATCCAGAGAAGGGCATCGGCCGAACCCAAAGAACAACTGAAGCACGAACTAATTAACCCAGAGAGGAACTATTTGGCGCTGGAGCAAAAGATGGAAGGCAGAACTGGCTCGATCTTTTAAAGCATTCAGATGATCAACTGCTGAGTGAACAGGGAAGAGAGCCACGTCGACGTCGACCACCGGGAGGAAGCGCTGATCCAGAGTGGGGTGGAAATTTTGAGTGAAAGTCACAAGATCTCGGTATTGTCCGCAAAGCCACCGAATGTCGCGTCCAGAGCCGAGAGCAAGTTCATCGACTTCCTCCACCCACAAGAGGGGATCCGGAGGAGAGAAGTCGACCAGTTGGTCGTGTAAACCAACCCGATGGACAACATAGATTTGGTCGATGGCAACCCGCTCAACATCAGCAGTATCCGAGTGAAGAAGAAGGCAGAAGGAGACAAATGCAGAGGCAATGTCGGAGTCAGTGCGAGGGCGGCGGGCACGAAAACGAAAGGAATCTCCTAGAATCGCTTCAATAGCTTCTGCTTCCTCCTGCGAGGAGAATTTGAAAACCATAGCTAGATAGCAGAGGAATCAACCAGCTCCCTAAATTGACCGCGAAGCACCACGAAAGGAAAGCCAACGAAAGACATGACAGAGAGAAGCTTGCACAGAGCTAGGAACCAGCCAAGAGATAGTGCTCAATTTTGAAAGAAACAGAATAAATAGAACAACAATCGTGCAAACATCGAGGGAAGCCAAGCCCAAGAAGACATGAAAAGGCAGAAGCGGGCGAACCAGTCGGAATAGACAAGAGCCGCATGAGAAAAAAACGCCAGCGGAAGTGGTGCAGAGATTCGCCGCGAGAAGGTGGGGAAAGGACAAATCGCACACAGATGACATCTACACGCGAGGGAGACCCCGCCAGAGAACTATGACGAGCCACCCGATCGTGAGAGAGAAGGATTGCATCAGTACAATCGATCGTGGTCTTGACGGAAGGATGATCAATGGCGAAGTTAGCAAGGAAATCTGCCGCATGATTGGCTTCTCGAAAATTGTGAGAGATATTCCAATAGGGGATTTTATCCAGCCAAAAAAGAATCTGAGGTATGAAGAGATTAATTTTCCACGAAGGGGAGACACCTCTAGAACTGCGAAAATAATTATTTGGGAGTCCCCTTCGATTGAGAGAAATGAGCAACCAAGCTGAGCAGCCATCTTGACCCCTTCCAGTAAAGCATGGGCTTCGGCAGAGTTACAAGTACCCTCTTTGAGTGGGAATGAGCCAGCTCTGATGAGATTACCGCGATCATCTCTGAGAATGCAACCAACGCCAGATTTACCTGGGTTACCTCTAGAGGCACCGTCAAAATTCAGTTTCCAGTGACCCTGCGGGGGAGGACGCCATCTGGCTCTTTTTCTTTGGATGAATTTTTCAAGTTGTGAGAGCCCTTTTTTTACAATTGATCCTGGTCTGGGGAGCTTGATGAGGGGCCAGGAGTGTGAAATTGAGAAATCCTTGGAGGAGAAGAAGGGAATGGAGTGACAGTTAGCGCTAACATGCTCCGAGATGGCCACTTCGAGCTTATTGAGAAAGGTGGGAAGATCAACAGCTTGCTCCTAAAAGGCGGAGATTACGTTCCCACCAGATATGCCAGAGCAAAAAGTATGGGCTGATGCGCCAAATAGAGCTGAACAAACTATTGGCATTAAAAGATGGCCATGAGGAAAGATTCGCAACAATGCTCTTACAAGGAACCCAGGCAAGACTTAATTTGTTTAGAAGCCAATCCCAACACTGGGAAACAAAGGGGCACAACAAAAGAGGTGATCCAAATCTTCCTCTGCAGCACCACACAAAAGACACTTGGAGGGACCAGAAAAGCCCCAGGATCGCCTTTTGACTTGAGTAAGAACCTTCTTATTCAAAACTAACCATCCGAAATAAGCTACTTTTGGGGTGATGCTTGGATGCCAGCAACCAAGGGAGCAAGGAGTCCCCTTACCGAATGTGAAATGAGTGTATTATAGCCAACTTTAACCGTGTAGGAGCCAGAGGCATCCCCAAGCCAAAGTAAACTGTCAGTCTTTGCTGAGATGAAGGACATTTTGTCCCTCAAGGTATCCTTTAGGAGGGTGGATTCAATTCCAGAAGCTCCTATAGAAGAGATATCTTTCCAGAGCCAAGAGGGCGAGCCGTCAAGGTTCTGACAACCATAGTTAGAAACCAAAGTACCCCAGGCCAGTTTAGTAGCATTCATAACACCATTAAGAGCAGTAGAAAGATTAAGAGGGGGGAAGCCATTCCAACTTTCATCCCAGAAAGAAGCAAGCTGACCATTGTTAATGTTCCATGTAACCGCCTCAATGAATAAGGGATTTAGTGTTGCAAAGAAAATTCCAGATATGTGAACCTCTCGGGAGCTCGGAGCTGGTTAAAAAAAGATCATGGCGATGTCCACCGAGATACTTGTGAGAGAGAACTTGAAAGGCAAGCCTTTTAGCATTAGAGATGAAATTCCAAACCAGTTTAGCCCCAAGGCGGTGTTTTGAAGAGCAAGATCCAGAATACCCATACCGCCCAAACGCTTGGGAAGCTTGACCAAATCCCAATTAGCAAGATGAAATTTGCGCTCAATACTATGACCTTGCCATAAAAAGGTGCGCACCACTTTTTCAATTTTGATCAGAACAGATTTAGGGATCTGTAAAACTGATAACATGTATATAGGAATTGAAAGGAGCACCAAATTGATTAAAAGAGCGCGACTGGCTAGAGAAAGCCATTTTCCTTTCCAAGAAAGAAGTTTGGTGGAAAGAGAATTCAAGAGCCCGTTCCAAAGATGCGCCCTGCCATTGCCAGTGAAAGAGTGGAATGCCCAAATAATTATGTGGAAGAGTTCCCATAGAGAAGCTGAGAATTGCTTTGATCCTGCACTGAAGTCTAGGAGCCACATTGAAGAAGAAAATAACAGATTTATGAAAGTTTAAAACTTGACCTGCAACAAAAGAATAAGAGTCCAGAATGGAAGAAATTCGTTTAGCTTCTGGGATGGTCCCTTGACCAAAAAGAAAGGTGTCGTCCGTGAATTGTTGGTGAGAGAGAGGAGGAAGGTTGGATGTGATATGAAGACCTTTGAGAGAACCATCCTGAATAGCGGATTTAATGCTGCGACTAAGAGCTTCCGCGACCAAAGTGAAAAGGAAAGAGGAGAGGATCACCCTGCCTTAATCCTCTGCTGCTCTGAAAGAAACCTTCCGTGGAGCCATTAATCAAAACAGAAATGGGGAAGCTATGCAGTTGAAGATCCATTTACAAAAATGCTCACAAAAACCCATGGCTTGCAAAGATTTGAGGAGGAACCTCCAATTGACACGATCATAGGCCTTACTGAAGTCCAGTTTCAACATCATACCCGCTCTAGAGGAATTATGAAGAGTGTGAATCAATTCATGAGAGATAATGATCCCATCGGTAATAGACCTGCCAGGAATGAAACCACTTTGTTCATGGGCAACCAATTTGGACAGCAGAGGGCTTAATCTATTAGCGATAGCTTTGGAAATGATTTTGTAAGTAGTGTTGCAGAGAGAAATGGGTCTGAAATCATCCATTGTCTCAGCCGGAGTCTTTTTGGGAAACATGCAAATGAGGGTGTGATTGAGAGTACCTAAGATCTTTCCGGAAATCCTGGATTCCTCGACTGCCTTCCAAACTGAAAAACCGACGACGTCCCAAAAAGTCTTGAAAGAAGGATGCAGGAAACCATCGGGACCAGGCGCTTTATCTCTCTTCATCGAAAAAACAATTTTTCGTACATCCTCCAAGGAGAAGGGTGAAAGAAGCATGTCATTGTCGGCATGGAATGCAATTTCTGAGGGGTCCTGGAGAATGAAGGGGGACTGCGCTCCGAGGGTGGAAACCGAGTCATTCAAAAGCTTCTTAAAATAAGTCACCGCTTCTGATTTGATTTGAGCTTGGGATGAAGCAAGGGAAGAATCATCAAGCTTAAGAGAGGAAATGTAGTTGAAATTTCTTCTGGCTTTAACAGAGGCATAAAAAAACTTGGTATTTTTGTCTCCATCATTCAGCCAAATTTCTCTGGATTTTTGACGCCAAAAGTTTCCTCTTTCAGAAGGAGAGCACCCAAATCCTTTAGAAGAGATTTTTCTTTGTGGAAATCTGCTTGGAACATCCCTTGGGCGAGAATAGACTCATTTAGAATACGAAGATCCTTCTCAACTCTTAGTTTTTCTTGGAAAATGTTTTTAAAACTCGAACAATTCCAACTTTGAAGTTTGACTTTCAATAGAGAGCTTTTTAGAGAGTTGGAACATCCAAGTCCCTTTGACATTGAAGGAGGCCCACCAAAGGTTGACTAATGGCTTAAGAGAGGAATCATGTAACCACATGTTTTCAAATTTGAAGGGGGAACGATGCGGAGGCGAATCAAAGGAGAGGTCCAGAGAAATTGGAAAGTGATCAGAACCGGAGAAGGGAAGAACCGAGCTTGTAATAAGGAAGTTGTTCTGCAACCAGGATTCTGAGACAAGGAATTTGTCAAGATGCACTGCTAAGGAACTGAACCCAGGCCTCCTGTTATTCCACGTGAACCAGCCCTTACATGGCTCCACATCGACTAAATGAGAGGAAGAAACAAAGGAAGTGAAGTCTACCTGAGAGCTTGGTTGCCATTGGATACCTCCCCGCTTATCGTGGTCAGAGAGAGTAGCGTTAAAATCACCAGCTACAATATTCTTGGAGAGGGCAGTGGAATCCAAGAGCAAACGAAGAGTATTCCAGAGAGCTTTTTTTCGAATCGGAGTAGAGGGGCCATAAACATTACAAATGAAAAAGGAATCATCTGAATGTTTAATCTAAACTTTGCACCAAATAAAATTCGAATCCACCAGATGGGCTCAATAGCACAACTAGTTTTCCACAAGATACCAAGACCACCCGAGGCACCAATAGAGTTAGAGAAGCAACCTTCCCAGCCCTTCCATTTTCGGAACCACCCGTTTATGCATCCCTCTTCCGACATTTTGGTTTCCTGGATCAGACAAATATCAACCGTTGCATCAGAGGCATAGCGTCTTAGCAGACGCTGCTTTAGGGGCATTAAGGCCCCTAACATTCCATGAAAAAAGAATCATTTGGGCTTCAGAGAGGACTCGCCTCTCCTACTTGTAGATGGGAAGAAGGAACGCAGTTGAAGTTGCTTCCCAGTGGCAACCTCGTTAAGAGAGAGTTTACTCTTGTTGGGACGACCCAGAATGCCTTTCGGACCAAGATCCACATTGAGAAGGGGTGGTGTGGGAAGAAGCGGACCGAGCAACAAATTATCGGAAGAGTGCTTTTCGGGAGTATCCTCCAGAGTGTCCGTAGGCTCACCATCATTAGACTGGAGAAGGGCATCTTTATCAATAATCCATTTTTCTAAAGAGGAGGCATTTCCTCCCATGCCGATGGATATGCCTTCGTGGAAAAGGGACAGAATCCTGGTGGAGTCCTTTACAACGGCGGCCGTTTCTTTAACAAGAGAGAAAGTATCAGGGTCCAAGGAAAGGGATTCACGGCGGGGGGGATAGAGGATACAGGCGAGGGGAAAGAGGGGGAAGAATGAGAAGTGGGAGACCGAGAGGGGCGAGAGGGGGGAATTTTCCTCCATTTTGGGTTGCTAGAAAAGTGAGGATTTTTGCAGAATTTGCGAATGTGTCCAGGGATTTTTGCACTTAAAGCAAATGTTGGAAATGCCTTCGTACTCCACCTTTTGCTCCCAAATTCCTGGAGGGAGTGGTGATATGAATGACATCATGAAGCTTTTGAGAATGATCAATAGAGATGCAGATTCTAGCAAAAGAGGAAAGGGTACCTTCCAAAGAGACAGGGTCGATGCGGATGACGCGACCTAGGCTAGAGCAGATTTTAGTAAGGATTGGAGCAGACCAAAACTCACTGGGCAGAGAGTAGAGCCTAACCCAAACTTGAAGCCCTTCAGTATCTGCTCTGCTATAGTCAAAATGAGGTTCCCACTCGCGAATCGCCAAACCGGAGTCGGAAAGAAGAAAATATTTCCTCGCCATAGTGTCGTCCTTCTGGGCGTTGCTCCAAATAAAACTAAGAAAAAAACCCTTTTCAAGGAATCGAATACTCAGGCCGCTACCCCACCATTTCACACCAATTTTGAATGCCTAAAATCGATAACCTTCTACCAATGAATTTTGCAAAAATAGCTCTTGAATAGAAACGCTTAATTTGGACTGCAAAGGCGACGTCGTCCTCCAAAGACACGGAAGGAGTGTTAACAGGACCATCTTGAATGACAAGCTTATCACGTCCTGCCTGCACATAAACCGACGTTGGGCGACGGGGACCTAGCCTCTTCGCAGGCTTCCGACAGCCCCCGCCCGCAGGCGCCATCGCTGCATCGGGGGGCAAGTCCAGATGACCGTTGGAGGGGCATGGATTTTAAAATTTGTGACCGTTCTGGATCACGGGGATGCCGCTGCCCTTTCGCCCTCATTTTTTTGCCTTACTTCGTTTACATAAGTTTTGTTTTTTAATCCCTAAGGGTGTTACCTTTCATTGCTGAAGTAAAATCTTTCATCGTGCCTGACAAAGACTCGAATCATATTGAAGAAGAGTGAAATTTCGCAGTAAATTTAGAGTTGGGAACAAATGGCTTGGCATAGGACACTGAAAATTTACGTGAAGCTTTGTTAGATCAAAATTTACATTTCATCTTTACATTTGGCAGCTCCATCAATCAATTTCTCACCTTTACCTTTGTAATTCGCTGTTTTTGAAAAAGGTGAAAAATTTGCAGTAAAAACTAAAATATGAACTGGCAAAAACTACTTGAGCGAGAACATGAAAATTTTGAAGGATCTTAGTTAGACCAAGAAAACATTTCCTCTTTACTCCTTGCAGCTCTATGAGTTCATATTGTTCCTTTGTAATTATCGGCTTTTTTTTTGGGAATAGGTAAGAAAGTTTCTGGTAAAACTTGAAGTGGGGAAAACAACTTGGCGAATGGCCCTAAAATGTTGCATAGAGGTTAGTTAAGGCAAGACAAACTAATCCAGATGAGTTCATTTTGAGCCACTTTATAATTCGCAGTTTTGCTGAAGGCAGATCTTTTAACTAAAATCAACCATGCTGCTCTGTCATTTGATCTCACAACTTTTCCTTTTTATTCCTAACTTCTTTGCGAGAATAGGTGAGAAAGTTTCTAGTAAAACTCTCACTGGAGAAAAATTACTTGGCATATGGATTTAAACATTTTCACGGAGCTTAGTTAAGGCAAGAAAAACATTTCCTCTTTTGACTTTACAGCTCCATGAGTTTATTTTGAACCATTTTCTTTGTAACTCACAGCTTTTCTGAAGGCTAATTTTAGTAAACAGATTCACCTTGCAGCTCTTGATAGTTGAATTTTTTGTGTTTTAATTTTTAGATTCCTCTCGCTGAGAATTAAAGTTTTACTGAGCAACACTTTGCTAGCTCTGTCAGATTAATTTGGTTTGCCAGAACATAACTTTTCAATCCCATGTCTGTTTTGGACAAACAAAGAGTGGTTTCTAGGTTTTTGAGCATGCCAGATTTGTTGATGTGGTTTCTAGAAGTCCTAGGTGAACAAAAATTGAGTTGCAGAACAGGCCCTCCCTTAGAGAATGTGTGAACTGTGAATGCAATAGCATGTGTAATAGTATATCCCTGAATGTTTCCAAGTGCGAATATGTGACACAAGTATGACAAACATTTACAGAATGTTTTTGTGTGGGTTTCATTCAGCCCTGTTTTAGTTTATTTACTATTAGCGGCAAGATGGAGGTGGTATGTGTGCCTTTGAATTCACTACTATCATGTTGTTGTAATTATATGTCGAATGCATGGACAAATCCTTTAGAACAACACTTGAGTGATTGTACTTGGAGGAGTGGATATAATAGTCAAATATACGATTGTGTAGATGTATGTGCATATTCACACTTTCTATTCTGCATAAAGGATGTTTCTGGTAGCTATAAGTTATATCACACATCAATTTTCAACCTATGTATGTTGAATCGCAGTAGCATTTCCATTGAGTCAACAAGATTGGAAATCTTGTGAGTTCGTAGAAAGCATAGCTTGGCAAGTTTACATATCAATCTTTACGTGTTCCTTTGTTTTTAAAAAAATCCAATTGGGGTTGAGTAAAAATGCCACTGAATGGAGGGGGCTTGAAGCGCCTTCTGTATCGCGAGACAGAGATCCCAAATGATACCCCTCATGGCATTGTCGGTCCTAAAATGGTTATTGAACATAAGTTGATGCTGCTAGGTTCTTCTCCTTTTTCGTCGGGCTTCTTCACTCCCTTGGTTATGCTGTTGGTTCTTGGGGTCTCATAGACTGTTTTGGTCTCGTGAACGTTATTGAAATCTCTATCCATCTTGTCTTATCAAAATTCTTGTATACATCCCCTAAGCATGGTTGGTTTTTATCAAATATGTAAATGCCTATATTTAAGGATCATTCCTACTTGCATGTCGTAACTTCAAAATATTTGTTTGTTCTCTAATAAGAATTAATCTCAAATGTCTTTTTATTGATCCATAGATGACCCCTAATCTATTGTGTGTTGAAGAAGAAATGTGAGGGGAGTATACTAGGAAGACAAGTGTTGTTCAATATATGTGTTCCTTATTTCTTTATCGCTTGATTATCATACAACTATTGCATGGCAATTAATTTCTATTGTAGTTAGGGAACGTACATTGACTATTATATTTATGTGTGTAGAGAATACAAAAGATGATGGTTGCGCATATTTAAGGATTTTTCCTACCTGCATGTGCTAATTTCAAAATATATTGATTGTTCTCTAATGATAAATAATCTCAGATGTCTATTTATCGACCCGTAGATGCCCTGAATCTATGGCTAGATGAAGATAATATGAGGGGACTATATTAGGAAGACTCGTGGAAGTGTCTAGGAGCTTTGTTAATAATAAATATTGTTATAAAAATAATGCCTGCTCTGTTGAATTTTTCTTGACACTAAAACTTCAGTTTGTATTTTGCATTACATCAAAACTTCCACTACAATATTCTTGATTTTAGGGAAGTATGTAGGAATACCATCAATGTCATTAGTTTGTATGGTAGGGATGGTAGGATGACAAGTGATGTTTTTAATCGACTGTAACAAGGATGTGTTGTTTTTGTTTAAAATATATATCGCATGTGTAACGAGTCTAAAATTGTAAGTTTTGATGTCTAAATCTTTAAATATTGAATTTGTGGATGCCTTCAAGCATGTAGAGAGCAGTTACGAGTCTATTTGATCTTCATTGTAAATAAGATAGTGATTATAGTGATTTCACTCAGGTAATGGTTACTGTGTTGTTTTATTAAGTGCTCTTTGAAAATATTCAGTTTGAACCGAGCAAACAAACAAAACAGTAAATAAATTTACTTGTGTTTTGTAAAGGTAGAGAGGCTGCAAAATTTAATCAATCAACCAATGTTTGGTTAATCCTGCTCAATTAATTTTGAAAATTTACTTGCATGGTACTTGTCTTTTTGGTTGTTTTATTACATAGTTACCTACGCCTTGGGATGGGGTTTTCTGGACGGCAAAACATTTCTTAAATTTTGGGGATGGTAGGGAGACACCTATTAAAATAATATATAAATTAAATTTTTGAATATTTTAACTTTAGTCAATGACATCTAGTGATTTAAATAGTATTTAATGTATTTTAGGTGCTTTCCAGATTATAATTCAATGTTTTTGGTAAAAATAACAGTTTTAAAAAGTAAAAACATCAGAAAACTTTTGATAGATTAAAAAGGGGAGCTCCAAGTCCTCAAGTCCCCCAAACCTTTGAGACATCACCAAACTCTAGTTCCCGCATGACATCAATTTATTATCATTTAATATTTTTGAAACATTGATGTTCTTTATAATATTCATGCAGTCTGTGGTGCGAGATAACTTTGTGTTTCATTATTGGTAGTTGCATGAAAACAAGTGCAAACAGCTTCTGCTAGGGATTGCCTGCAATACATATACTTTTCAATGCTTTTAGTATTTTGGCAAGTGTATACTCCCAAAAATGCCCCTTGCACATTTACTAGTTAAGTTGCATGATTTTAGATTGTTTGTGTACTTGTCAATTATTGGTCCACATTACACTTTATTAGTGCATTTGTCAACTTCTGATGGTCCTTGACTCTCTTCTCAGCCTTCTCCATTGGTCCTTTTCTTGCTCCTCTCTTTTCCCTACTTTGAGCCTTCTGTTTGGAGTGTGAGTGGCAATGTTCACGCTCATCCACTTGTGTGGCCTCTTTTGGCTGTTGTGCAGACGTCTCTTTTGTCCTGCCTTTTTCACTTATCGACCGTTTGATGTTGGTATGGGCACTAATAAAGTCCTAATATGAATTCAATTTGTCTATAAATATACAGACACTGTAGTTCATTTAGTAATAAGCACATTGAACATTTATATAAAATCTATTAAGCATTCATTATTCTATTGCAACATACAAGCACATGCTAGAACAATCATTGGAAGGAGAAAGCCACACACCACATCTCTAGGCTTTTGTACATCCCTAGATAATTTTCAATCAGGCATAATTACTATTTTTGAAATATTATTATTGTTTAGAAACCTAATAATTAGACTGTGCTTGAAAACCCAACTAACCTGCATCATGCTCTTAAACATTCACTATTTTTCGTAGGTTTTAGACATTGTTGTCAATCTAGGGAAAGAGGAAGAAAAGTCTGTTTTACAGGTTACATATATTGTAGCATGGAGATGAAAATAAAGGAATCAAAGATCCAGACTAGGAGAGTGCACTAATCTACCTATTTTCGGTGTGTCTATAACTTGCTGAGAGTGCCACCCATACATTGCACCTATTTGGAGAACGACCCATGCTTTGTACAGTTCTCCAATCACTATCAAATTTCTGGGTGAGGGAACTAACTTTTGGGCATGCATTATTGTGTTCTGATGTTGACGATTGCCACAATCCTGTACTTTGGAGTTAGTTAATTAGGTCGTGTTTTTGTAGTACACATGTTTGCTTAACCTAATCAATAGTAATTGGGTATTTGTGGGGTTTTGATGCAGTGTTTGTGCATCACGTGACCAACATTTTGAGCCTTAAATTATTTTAGTATTTTTGGTAAATGTTATTCACTTGCTTATACCTACCACACCCAAATTACTCCTATTTATTTAATTTGTTATTAAATCAGAGAAAATATTTACATTGGAGAATCTTGCTCTAAATGGTTTAGTTGCCATTTGATAAAGGCTGTAGGTATATACTTGAAAGTGAATTTTAAAAGTTTTTATTATCTCTCTTCAAATTCATTCAATTCATGTACTGATGTATTAACTATTTAAAAGAATTGTGCCATCACAATTCATGTAACGATGTACTGATTATTTAAAAGAATTGTGGCATCATCAATCTAGTAAACGATTGTTTGTAAAAAATTAATGATCTTTTTCTTACAGTTCTTTTTCTTATGTATGTTTACTATTCTTCTTCATGTATTTGAGAGCATATCTACATATAAGTAGACTTTAGCTTGCTGGAGAGTATTTTTAAGGCTTATTGCATTAAGATAATACTGATTCGTACCAGTGGGTACTATGTATTGTTTTTCCTACTTATGGATTGGGTTGGGATGAGAATTACTATCATGGATTACTATAAAAAAAAGAGAACAATCAATAGATAATTGCTTCGTTGATTTGTCAAATTTTGTTTTCTTCGAGAGCTTTGGCACACTCTTGTGTTATTTTATGCAATGCTAGTGAATATTGTGTACATTATCATCACAAACAAAGTTAATTGAGTGTGTGCTCCATACACAAGTGTCTGTGTGTGGGGCATGTGGGTATGAGTATGAGCACATACATATGTGAGGAGAGACACATGCAATTTTCTTTTTGACTTTGTGAAGAATGCATCAATATGATGTCTAGTTATTTTCGTGTGTGTAGGGACTTATTGGACCATATTGGTCTCTTCGTGCAGTTTTTGGACCCTTGTTGGAAACATTTTTGCTTCTTGATAGATTGCTTTTTCTTCATGAACACAATGTGGGAGAGGTAATGATGTTGCCTCTGTTTGATCCTTCTATTTCACCTCGAAACATAGCTATCATAGCTAATAAAGTGTGAGCCCAACATACTAAAATTGTAGATTTTCTAGTTAATATTATGCTTTGTCAATATTTTATAATGTGGTGGGTTAATTCATCTATGGGGTTGATATATACTAGATAATTTTCTAAAGTTTTTGTTATTGGAAATAATATTGTCTTATTACCTTTTTTATAAGGTTGGAATTATTTATATTTTCAATATTCAATTATTACTTATTTGGCCAACTCATTTAGTTTTAGGGGTTAATAATCTATTTATAAATACCTTATCCTTTCACATTTTATTATATTGTGAGTTATAATATTTTATTTAATGTTTGTCTTACGGGGATCAACATATCTTCTTTTCGCTTGGTTGGAGTTTATTGCATGCTTGTGTGGAATGATTAGAGGTTATTGTTATTGGGACTTGGTGGTAAAATCCAATTTGATACGAGCATGATTGATCATCCATCACAAGAATAGAAGACTTATGAGGATTCAACTTCTTCAATTTCTTGCTACTACACCTTTTGCTTTCATGCTAGTTTCTTTGAAACCCAAATTTAAAGGAATCACACATATCTAACAAAACATTTATAATTTTTGTTTATGTTTGAAGAGAAGGTGGGATTTGCCCAAGAAAGCTAGGATCCAAATAACAATCGCTTTGATTTGTTTTGACCTAGTTATCGTGTTTTAGCATTTTCTATAAAATTGCTCCCCATGTTGCAATCTTTTGGATTTATTCAAATCTATGTAGATTTTCAAAATCTCATGCAAAATTATGGTGGGTCTCTTCTTTGTGTTTAGATTTGAGGTTGATTTCATGTTGATATTGGTTGGTCAAGTTTTGCTCAAAATTCAAAAATTAAGTAATTTGCCTTTTTAATTTTGTCGACAATCCTCCCTATTAGTATAATTTGTTTTAGGTCGTATACTTCTATTCATAATATTTTATCATACAATTGATGAATTATATGGCATCATGCATCTTCAAGTGTGCAATATTCACCCCTTTTGGAAGCAATGTATGAATTTATTTCTCATTTAATATTACTTTTGGAAATATATTGCTAGTAAGGAAATCCAAAACCTTAAAATAAAAAATAACAAGGATGATAATTAGAAAGCATTCATTGCATTACAATTAAGCTCGTAATTTGCAATATTCAAATCTTAATTATTTTGTTTTTGAGGATGTAACAATTTCAAGCAAGGAATATTGGATGTTATTAAAAGAGCATTATGGGTGTCCTTTTACTCGTGGGATGACAAGCATGAATTTGATTATGGTTGACTTTGATGACTCCTCTTCTTGTCATGATAATGTGGATTGTGAAGGCCTTCAAGACACCAATCAAGGATGCTTTTAAGTCAATGATTGTTCTTTAAACTCGGTTGTTTCTTTATCCAAGATTGCGGAGGACTTAGTTGAAAGATATAATAAACTTGAATCATTTTATTTAATCAAATAGAGAGGTATTTAAAAATTGTTTTATCATATTTTCTAGGATTCAAATCTCATCATCTTTCATTCATCTCTCAAACTTACAATTATCTACATGAACGACTAGTGCCCCCTAGAATAGACTAGCTTTGAACAACCCTTTTTTAACAAAGTATTTAGCAATACTATGGTATAATAGCATAAATTCCCTACATTAGTGACCATTCATGAGGTTTATGATGAGGTTATTTTAGATTCATAATCTTCAATTAAGGGTACACATTCTTCTCACATTATTAAGCATTTTATGGATAATGAGGACTTTTTATCACATAGTGATTGTGGAGGACTCTTATAGAGATTGTGATAACCTTTGTGATTCTATTATTTCTTCTATGTGTGATATGGAGGATTGTGATGCTAAATGCGAGGATATTCCTTATGAAACCAACATTTTTGTTCCTTCTATTTATGTGGAGCAAATAGAGGATGACATTCTTTCTATAAATGAAGAGGACATTGTACTAGATTCTTCCTCATGTAAAATCACTCCTATGACTTCTTTTGTCGATCTTGTGGTGATATTTATAGTGGGCGCTCTTATGTGGTTGAGGGAGAAAGCTTAAATGCCTCTTCTTAAGCTTAAACGCCTCTTCTTATGTGGAGGATGTTGTACATATGAATCCTTTCTTAGGTAAGTGGGGTAGGAGCGAGCCTTTTCACTTGACTTCGTGGTTACCTCTTCTTGATAAAGTTGGGCTACTTGGTGGTAGGCATGATGAGACTCTTTTTTATCAAAGTGAAAATCATGTTACTTATCATAATGAGCATCAAACTTTTGAGTATGTCTCTTGTGAGTCATTTGAGACATTAATCGCTTTGGATGAGGCTTTTTTTAGAAGTAGCATAGTGATCTTGATATGTGTATAACTCATGGTGATGCTCATGTTGGTGCCCTGAATTGTACCCATGGCTCTATAGGTTTTAAAAGTATAAATATCAACTCTCTCTCTCTCTCTCTTTCTCTCTCTCTCTTTAATACACATGACATGCACATGCTTGCGTGCATACAAACACACACACATGCTCAAAAACTTGCCAATTCTTTACTCGTACTCACAACTTGGAAAAACTTGTCTTTTTTTTTGAATAAAATAAACTTAAATAACATGTTAACACTATGAAAAGGCACAAAAATGAATGTGGATAACACATTATCGGTTTTATTTCGCCCACTAGCTCCCCGTACTCATTGGTTGCACCCTGGGAGTGGAAGGTAAAGATTCTTTGTTTGGATCAAAATTATTTGTAGACATGTCATCCTTGCCAACACCTCCAAATTCTTATGCTTGTATGCTTATCATCGATTCTCTCTCAAAATTTGTGTTCTCCTCAGTAACCATGAGCCCCAAATTCAAAGCCTCCTGCTACTTTCACCTTTGTGCTTTCTTAGGCTAGAGTCTCCTGCAATAAAGTTACCTGTGATCTGATTCATCAAAGCTTTGTCTAAGCAATACCCCTTTGTTAACAACCAGTTTGAGGTGTTAACCAGAACCGTGGAAGACCTTTCCTCAATCATCTGACAACCACTTATGCTTTCCTGAGTAGCTCTATCTCCTCCCATCTGATGGTATGTGTCAAGTATCACATGCCCATCATCCGCACGAGATTTATAGGTATTTGTGCTAAACCATAATCAGATACTTGTTGCGCTGATAACCTGCTGAAATATTTCTTCCTGACTTCATACTCACTTCTAGACTTCATCCAAAAGTCTTCCAACGAAGGTACGTGCGCATATTCCTGGGAGATTGTCTTCTTCGCTATCCCATATGGATCATAGTTCAATCGTGCTGGAAAGAACTCATGCTCATATCCGGAAAACATTTATGCTTCGATTCCCCTTGCCTTATGGATGCTCGGCGAAATGTAATAACCCACCGTGGATCGAAAGTAACCCGTAGGTTTTGCCGCTTTCGATTGTAAGTCATGCATTTCCACGAGCTGCTTGCACAACTCCATGATGACCCATTTGTTGCTTGGATACCTCAAAGAACTTGACGAGTTCTCCGAAAAGCCACGACCACGAGATACGTGAAGTCTGCAAACTAGATGAAGATGCAACCATACTGGGATACAACTTCCCAAGCTTCTTTGCTCACTTTGCTGGTCTTTAGATCACTATTCAATTTGCAGATGAATTCGTAGAAGAACCCATCGTTGACCACCCTTGTAATCTTTGTTGCACTCAAGAACTGTCAACTGTGGGAAGCACTCAAAAATAAGATCTTTTGACAAAACTCCTCGTCTATCCAATTTGGAAAATATACCCTGTGAGGTTGCTGCATATACCAGGTATGAAGTCATTTTGAAGCTGAATGTCCGCCTCACACTTCGGAGCTACTCGCCGATGTTGTCATTGATGATCTCCACCCAATTGATAATCGAATCAGCTCTGTTGATCTCAATGGTTCTTATGAAAGCATACATCCATGAGCGGAAGTTATGAGTATTGGCTTCTCCATTTAACTTGCAAAGCAATTTAGTAATATCATCAACTTCTTGCACCAAATTGGATTGTAGAAGTGTTGGCTAGATTTTCTCGCACAGTTGAAAACCTAAGCAGCCATGAGATAAATCTCCCTCATTTATTGGTGAGGCTCCCGTGTAAGATTTTGTCAGTTATGTATCCTAATATCTATTTGTTGGTATTACTTTAACCATGCAGCTCATGAACCATAGTTGTATAGTTTTGCAGTAAATAAGCAACTGTTAAAGAAAGGAAATATCTGATGAAGAAAGAAATAATAAAAACACAAGAAAGGAAGAAGGAAGATGTGCGACCCACTCAATAGATTACAGAGTTGATTGCATGCACATAGATAGAACAAACATACAAAATTATAAGCAAAGGGAACTTTTAGATCTAGATCTAGAATAACACAAAGTTTATGAATAGATCTAAGACAAAAAGTTAGAAACAAAATGCACCGTCGACACAAAGTTCTCCGGAAATATGCTCCTTTTATTCCTCTGCTTCAAATAGCTATCAGGGGTTTCAACACAAAGTCTGGAACACAAGAATGTTGCTTACAAATTTTGATTTTTTAACCCATAGGTTCTTCCTCTACTTATAGCATGTAGAGGGGAAATTACAAATAGGAAGTCTTTAGTGAATCGACACATGTGGAAGTCGGAAAGGAAACAACTGACAATCTCCCTCCTCGAATTCCTCTTTGTATGATATGCATGATTTATAACTGAAAATATAACCTTCTATTTTGAATGTATGCCACCTATTTCCAAGTAGTTGACTTCTTCAAGTAATGAATTTTAAACTAATCACTTAAGTTTTATAATTTAATTGATCGCTCAATTACTTTGTCGGAGAAAAGAAGAAGAAAGAGGAAAATGAATTAGAAGAAAGTTGCAACACTTTTGTTCTTTTTCCATATTCTGCATGTAGTTGATTCTTTTGCCCTTGATTCTCACCAAACTGGATCTGGAAGTAGTTGGATCTGGAATTTTGCTTACGGGTGTTGCCTTTGCCTTGTCTTCCCTCTTATCCTTGAAGCTTTTGCAGTTCTTCTCCAATACATGCATCAGTGCAATGTTTGCCGTAAATAACTCATCTTTTTTATTTTTAATTGCATATGAGCAATTAAAAATTCTGAAAACACTCCGAGTGGATGCAAATTCAATGAAGGCTTTAACTGAAAGATTGGGAGCACATGCACAAGGTCCTGGAAGGAATTCTCCATGCATTAACTTCTACAAAGGCTGCATTAGAAACAAGAGGATGAATTTTTGCTGGAAGCCTTTGCAATTGGATCGATTTGTGTAGATCTGACAATTAAATCGGTGATAGGTGCATGCCTGTATGTCTGTATCATTGACTTCAACAAATCTGGAAGCTATGCATGATTCAGAGCCTACCCTTTCATCCCGCTTTGCCATGGCTGGAGCAATCTTTGTCTGAGCAACTCTTTTTCTTTTAATTATGCCTCGGAATTCTTTGCAATTGGTGTAGATCTGACAATTTCTTCAGATTCGGAGGACATATTCAATGTACCTGACATTGATTTGCACTCTCTTTCACTTATATGAGCACTCTGGGCACTCATACCAACATGCAGATAATTAACAAGGCTTAAATCAAGCTCCTCCAACCCTAGGCGCCAAACTTTGAAGCTTCCCAGCAGTGGAAAATAAACTTCAATGCAAAAATCCTCCTTCCTTGGGCGCCAAAACTGTCCGGGCTGCAATCCTTTGCAAAAAGAATTAATTACACCTTCACTTATGGCAGCCCATGCTTATATAACCCTTAACATTCTATTTCTAATAATTGTCCATGCTATTCCTGACAATTAATTAATAAACAAACTTGTTTATTCCTCCAACTTGGGCGCCCAAATTTGCATGCTCATAGCTGCCATTAAATAAATTAAATTTATTTATTTTTAGCATGTTACCTTCATTCTCTTTGGCTTATCCTTATGCATTGACTTTTCTTCCATCTTGGGTGCCAAAATTAGGCAAAGCAAACTATTAATAAATATCACTAAAAATATTGTTTAATGCCCAAATGGGACACACTTTTTGGCATGGGTGAATTCTAAAATTAAGAAGTCAACTTCTGGTGGAAATTTTCACCATGCACCGTAGCTCTAAAATTCCCTTCTTCCACTTAAGTTGTTTGACTTTTATAATGAGAATTTTTACCCTGCAAGATATGTGATAAATTCCCGTCTGCCTGCCACCTCCAATTTTCCCACTTTACTTGACTTAAGTGACTTTATAAAAGTGCGACTTTTATTAAAAATAACTTCTTTTGGAAAAGTGGGATTTGTATGGATGAATAAAAACCTCCGATGGGAAAAGTTAGCCTTTTAGGTAGACAAAAAATTCACATATGTGTTTAAGTGATTTTTCTTTATTTTATAATGGGAATTTTCACCCTACAAGGTGGTAAGAAATTCTCGCCTGCCTGCTGCCTCCAATTTTCCCATCTTAACTTAAGTGACTTTGCCTTCATGGGAAAAAGTACCTGTAAGGCAGTACAAAAATCCCACCCTGCTGCATGAACTCAAAATCCCACTGCAACTTTAATCCATCCATTCCCAAAAATGTGACTTGCCTAGAAGAGGCTTTTTGTGCATGACTTTGTCTTTTTAAAGAGAAGCTGACTTCCTGAAGCTGATTCCTTCTAGCATGGCGGCCGTAGATGATCTCCAGATACTCTAGGCAAGAAAACAAACTGTACTGGTGAAGGAATTGACCTAGGGGAATTTCACAGAGAAAAAAATGAGAGAAAAATAAAAAAAAAAATAAGAAAAACGTTGCTAGAAGTCACAGACAAAGCCTAGGATCCATTCCTGGTGAAAACCCTACTGGTATATGTGAATATTGACATGCAAAACTTCAACAGGGTTAAACCGGAGCGCAATTTACTTCAAACGGGGCTTTAAATAATTAAATATAATTTTCCCGTAGACAAAACTTGGTGAAAGGATAAAACGAGTTTCGACATTTGGGTATTTGTCGAAATTGGCTCATGTGATTCATTGGGAATATCTTAACGCAATACAAGCATCTTCTGGCAATAAAAACACAAAACGACCCACTATTTTAAAAGTACGATTTTTTTTAACATGGGGTAGTCTCAGATTTTAGAGTGAAATCTGGGGACACGAGGAAGAGTCCTTGGGAACTTTGATGGAGATCTGAGATTTTTCATGTATCTGCTATTCATTATGCCCACACAATCTGCTTTGTGCTTCTCCCATCTATTGCCAACATCCAACATGCTAATTGCAATCACCACTGGTCGTGTTGGAATCTTTAAACAATAATTAATAAATTGTGCATCTAGCCTGATTATTGTCTTTCTCACATGATCCCGAATTGTTCTGGAAAGAGGATGATATGACCTTGCACACTCCATAAAAAATTTAGGCAACTGAGTTGTGACTGGAAACACTGAAGCTTGAATAATTCCGTTGCTTTTAATTGCCCGCATGAGAGATGTCCTTCCGGCTCTGGATCTGTCAATTAAATCGGAGATGGGTTCAGGCCTATGTTTGTATCATTGATGTCAGCAAATCTGGAAGCTATGCATGATTTAGCTGATCCTTCTCTTTCATCATGGCTGAAACAATCTTTGTCTGAGCTCTTTTTCTTTTAATTTTGCCAGAATCCCTTGTAATTGGCTCAATTTGTGCAGATCTGACAATTTCTTCTGATTCGGAAGAGATATTCAATGTGCCTGACATTGATTTGAACTTCCTTTCACTAATATGAGCACCTGTGATGAATACCTGCAATTAATTCAGACAAAGATGGAGTCCATGACATGAATACTTGATTTTTATCACCAAAATCTGCATATAAAGCCTACGGCCCTAAAATATGAGGTTTTGCTTGCATGCAAAGCAAAAAAAAAATTATTTAATTCACTTGGGCACATATACCAACATGCAAACACGTAGAATGATAACAATTAGGCTATTCCAACCCTAGGTGCCAAAACTGGAAGCTTCCTACAGGTGGAAAATAATCTTTAATGCAAAATCCTCCTTTTGGCGCCAAAACTTGTCTGGGCTGCAAACTTCATCAAAAAGAATTAACTACTTCTCCCTTATGGCATCCCATGCTTATATAGCCTTGTGCATGCTATTTTTAATAATTGCCTTCTCTATTTCTAGCAATTTAATTAATTAAAAGCCACATCTATTCATCCAATTTGGGTGCCCAAGTCTGCATGCTGTTGGTTGATTTTTTTATAAATTTATTTTATTTTTAGAATGCATCCTTGACTTCTCTTTAGCTTATCCTTTTACATTGACTTTCCTTCTATTCATGGTGCCAAAATTAGGTAGAAAGACCATTAATAAATATTATTAAATGCATTGTTTAATGCCAAGGTGGGTCGCACTTTTTGGCAAGGGTGACTGCTAAAAATAGGAAGTCAACTTGATGGGAATTTCTACCTTGCCCAAAGAGCTCCAAAATCCCCTCTTCCACTTAAGTGATTTGTCTTTCATCATGGGAAATTTCACCTCAAGGTAGGTAAAAAATTCTTGTTTGCTCGCCACTTGCCGAAATTTCCATTGGCGGTAAATCATCTCCCAAAAAGTGCAATGGTATGGAAAATAGTCTTCTTTGAAAAAGTGAGACTTGCATGGGTGAATAAACCTCTTTGATGGGAAAAGTTAGCTGCTTAGGAGCATGAAATAAATTCCCACCAAAGGTGCTTTAAGTGATTTTTTTTATAATGAGAATTTTCACCCTGCGTTGCAGGAAGAAATTTTCGCTTCCTCTACCTCTAAAATTCCCATTGCAACTTAAGTGATTTTGACTTGATGGGAAAAAGTAACCCGCTGGGCAGACAAGAAATTCCCGCCTGCCTGCCACTGCCTAAATTCCCATTGCAACTTAGATCCATTCATCCCAAAAAGTGTGACTTGCCTAAGAAAGGTTTTTTTGCTTAAATTCATCTTTTTGGTCAGAAGTTTGCCTTTTGAGAGATTCCTTCCATCAGAGGCCATAAATGACTTCCAGATGTTCTAGGTAATTAAACAGACTATACAAAACAAAGACCAAATCGAGGGGAATTTAACAGACAGACTGTGGAGAAAACCGAAAACAAATGCAAAAAGAAATAAATAAAAACGAAAAACGTTGCCAGAAGTTGCAGACAATCACTCTGAATTCATTCCTGGTAAAAACCCTATTGAGATGTGGGAATATTGGCATGGAAAACTTCAACAGAGTTCAACCGAGCACAATTTACTTTAAACGGGGCTTTATTTATTAAATAAATAATTAAATAAAATTCCCGCAGACAAAACCCGATGGAGGGATAAAATGAGTTTGAGCATCTGGGTATTTGTCGAAATTGGCTCATATGATTCACTAGGAATATTTTAACGTAATAGAGATGACTTCTGGCAATAAAATCACAAAAAGACCCGTTATTTTAAAAAGAACGATTTTTTTAAATGGGTAGTCCCAGATTTCAGGGTGAAATTTGGGGACACCAAATATACACATATATGTGTATATGGTGTGTGTGTGTGCGTCTGTGATGCAGCAGTAGTATATGTATATACATACATATAAACTTCAAATTCATTCGACTTCTAGCTCTAAAACTAAAAGATAAATAAATATATAAAATGAAATAAACATGTCTAGATGTATTATAGTGCAAATGATTAAAAATACTCATGAGAACTAGTTGGAGAAGAAAAAATAATGGAGGAATGAAGCTCATTGTATCCCCGTGTGTATGTAGGATTTGAATGGAGAGGATTATCTCCATTCCCATGCCATAATAAAAACTCCATGAAATCTCCAAAGGAAGGAGAAAAACCTGCAGAAAAAATGGAGGAAGAAAAGAAATTTTCCTTTGTGTAAAACCTCATATATGAAAGTATAGAGAAATCTAGGGTTTCAAATGTTGCCCTAGAATCCAAGGGTGGGAAATAGATGCTTCATTTCCCATCCATCTTAATGTTTTAATTGAAAATTATAGTCCGTTTTGAAAATATGTTTTATGGACGTAATTAACCTAAGGGCAAGGCAAGGATTATGTTTGGAGATTAAATTTAGTTAATCTATGGTCCGCGAAATTATATGGCAATTGGATTTAAAAGAACTTGGTCTATAGAAAATAATGTTTGAGGGATTAATTTAAATTATGAAAATTAAATGGTTTTAATTAATTAAATCGATTAATTTAATTACATAAATTAAATGGTTTTTTAGTAATTAAACCGATGTAAGGGAAAATTGATTGGGCCAAATTACGTTTCTTAAAGTAGAGAAATCGAACTAAATCATTAAATTAAATTCATCTAATGACATTTTGGGAGATCGAAACAAATAAAACCTATTCTCTCCCGACACAATTTTTTTATAGCGCTCGAGCCTCGACATCGAGATGAAATTTAGTAATGTCAAATTTAATTTTGGTTCATTGATTTAACTTCTTAAATGACTCAAAAATTAAATCCCAAACTTTTGTTCCTTTGTGATGTTCCTTTTCGACTCGTTTGAGCGGGTGCGACACTTGGTATCGTGAGTGATTCCAACACCGGGAGCCGTAGGTTTTATTTTACAGATTATGGTTTGAAAAAAGGGATTTTATTTTATAGTTATGAACACCACTTTGAGAATGTTAATTAAATTTTGAAAATGAAAAACCCTAATCTTGGTTGAAACCTGAAACTTGTTAGAAACTTTAACTTGATTTAAGCTTTTAAAAAACTTGACCTTGGATAGTGTTATAATTTTGTCCTTGTGCGGTTGTAGGATGCTTAAATGAGGGAGAGGACGTGGAGTGACTAGATGACCGAAGACATGGCACATGTGGACCATCGCCCGTGTTCATCACCTGCGTAACCACCCACATCGCCTCAAGGTTCGCCTCACGTGGACCAACTCTGCCGCAGAGTTTGGGCCACAAATTCTTCAAACCCTTAAACATATGATGAGAGTGCTTCATGACTATTTACCTACACAACAGGAGCTCGTGAGGCCATTGTGCTACATTAGAAAATAGAAGGACCACAACATGAGAGCAAGGTTCTCGTGCTTCTTCCTCTCAATTTATTCTCGGAGCGGTGGCGAGATCCCATAGCTCGAAAGCGCTTTTGGATAGGGGTGTCTTTGCGACACACAAGAGTCACTCGGTGGGGTCACCAGGCCACCATCACCAGTTAAGGCACCATCGCCCTCGAGGCCATTATCGCCCCCTTTGGAGGTATTGGAAGATAATTCAAGACACATCCTCTCAAATTCATCTAACATCAAAACAAAATCACAAATCAATCCCTTTACTTGACTATCTTGTTTATAAAAGTTTTGCAAAGTATCAAATTGACCTTAGAAAGCAATTTTGGTTCCTCCAAGCACCATGTACCCTGATATTTCATCTCCCTTCCAAGCCCTCTCATTTATCATTACCTCTGAATTCAAGAAACTTGATCTACCTCTTCCTTTTTGCCTTGTGATCAACTTCTTGTCCACAAAGGTCTTAAGCAACTCTAGCCTTATTTGGTTTATGGTATAACTTGGTCTTGATTAACAATTTACTTATATTTTTCACCATCTTACAATGTTATAAGAGTCATCCCAATGTATTCCCAATTATCAAAACTCCACCTTTCCTTCTTTGCCTTCATTTGCAAGACCGCCTATGAATTCTAAAAATAATGTCCCTTGCTCCACCTAAGAATGTACACTTTCCAATGCATCCATATGGTTATGAAGGTTTCATTAGTTCACATTCACCTACCCAAACATGCCCTCAAAATCTCGTGGTCCAACTCTTTACACATCTCTTATTATCTTCCTTTTTGCAATTTTGCTCTCTCTTCTTATAAGTTTGGGACATCATTCTCATTGCTAATATCTTCTTTTGCTTTCAATACTCAGGCCGAAACTTGACATTTTTGACCACTCATTATGAAGATCTATTTGTCCACAAATTTTCAGGTGTTAACTCCCACTTTAGAGGGTACTTGCTTTGTAAAATGACCCTTCCTATTAGCCTTAAGACTGTGTCCCAAAACCTCCTTCTGGACTGGTAAGAATATCTCCGCTTTTAACCACTGAAACTCAAAATTTGTTTTTGTATATCCTAAAGGACTCCCTTAGGGTCATTCCTATCGAATTTCAGATCTAAACTCAATGATCTTGGCCTTCAACCATCAAGCCCTAGTGCTGTCTTGAGTTAGTGTTCCTAGAAACCCGAGAGGAATATTTTTGCTATGTTACCGAAACGCTTGTAAGGGGGCCTTGGGAGGGAGCGGCGATGGGAGCGGGCGAGGGTCATGCGGAAACGACCGGGCACGGCCTGGCTGCATACCCGACCGCTTCCCGCATCCCTCTGCCCGCTCCCACTTGCAAAAAAACTTTTTAATTTATTTTTATTTTTTTCATGTTTTTAAAGCCCCACAACATTAAAAAATTAAAAATTCTTCTAATCTAAACCCTAAAAGCTAACTCTAAACAATAAAACAAAAGAACAACACAAAAACAAAACATAAAGCAAAGAAACTTACCTTTGGCTCTCTAAAATTGCATTGTGCTTGTCTAGGGTTTGAGGAGCTATTGCTAAGCTTGTAGGAGTGTGAGGAGGAGTGTAAAAGAGGAAGGTTTGTGAAGGATTTGTGGTTTACTAAGTGAAGGTACGTTTATTTTTTATTTCTAACCTTGTTTTTTTTTTTTTTTTTTATTTAATCTTTCACACATTACATTTTTTTGCTTATGTTCATCTTTTTTTTGCTCTTTCTATTTAATTTTTTTAATTTTCATTGTTCAATCACAATGCAATTGCATGCCATTGTTTTCTTTGCTTATTTTTTTTTTTGAACCTTGTAGGTATTTCTACAATGGCAACAACAAGTTATGCTTCTTCTCGGCAACCTTTGGTAAGGGCTTTGACCCAAATTCACCATTATGGAGGCATGTAACAATACTTCAACAAATTGCGGGTGGTGGTTGTTTTGAATGGAAATGCAATGATTGTGGAGTATTCAAAGGCTCTTACAGTAGGGTGAAAAGCCACTTGTGTGCCATAACGGGTAATGGTGTAAGAGTATGCAAATGAGGAATAATGATGGGGTGCCAAAAGCAAAAGTTTTGGCATATATCATAAAGCGAGGAAGATGTAGAGGCAAATGTGGCTATGAGAGCGGGTCATCCATTGGCCAAAAGAGGAGGTTCATCTCGTTCAATGAGGCCTCTAGTTGCTCTATCACCTAGTGGATCCCCAATTGTGGCCATGCCACATCCATTTGTGACTCCTATCTCCACGGATGAGGATGCTTCCCTTGCACGAAAGAAAAGTAAGACAAAAGGGCCATTGGAAAAGGCCTTTCAGAATGAGAGCAGGGAAATTGTAGATGAACACATTGCAAGGTGTGTATATGCTAATGGGCTTTCTTTTAATGTTGTGAGATCACCTTATTTGGCATGAGATGGTGAAAGCCATCAATGAGGCACCAAAAGGGTATAAATCACCAAGATATGAGAAGATCCACACCACCCTTTTGGATAAACAATTTTTTTTTTGTGGAAACCTCCTTGCAACCAATTAGGGACTCATGGACCAAAACATGTGTGTCCATTGTTTCTGATGGATGGAAAGATGCAAGAAACCACCCTTTAATCAATGTGATTGCAATATGCCCTAAGGGGGCAATGTTTTTGAAAGCAATTGATTGTGAGGGGCAAGTGAAGGATGCCCAATTCATAGCCAACATTCTCTTTGAGTCCATTGAGGCGGTGGGGCCTAAAAATGTTGTCCAAGTCATAATGGACAACGCCAAAATTGCAAAGTCTGCGGGGGATGCTAGTTGAGGCATGGTATGGGCATATTTTTGGACACCATGTGCCGTGCATTCATTAATTTAATGTCAAGAAGATGGCAAACAAAATAGAGTGGATCCAAAGCAAGTGTATGCAGAGAAGCTAAAGAGATCCAAATGTTTTTCACCAACCACCACATGTCACAGGGCATTTTTAGATCATTCTCGATTAGAGCTACTAAAGGTAAGGAAAAACTTTCTTATTTCTTTTTAATTTAAAATTTAAATATAAGTTTTTAGTATTCTTTTATCTTTTAATTTTATTTTTAATTTTTGTTCCTTATTCTTATTAGGTTCTTTGAGACTCGGTTTGCATCACACACAATCGTCTTGAGACGACTAGTGAAGGTGCGAGAGACACTCATGAGGATGGTAACATTCAATCTTTGGTCTATATGGAGGGAATCAAACACTCAACGGGATCAAAAAGTGAAGAACCTATCTTAGAGGACCCTTGGTGGGATAGAGTGGATTATTTGTTGAGTTTTACATAGCCCATTATGAGCATGATCCGATTTCTTGACATGGATCAGCCATGTCTAGGAGAGATATATGACGACATCGACTCAATGATTGAGAAGATAAAAGCAGTCATAAATGCAAAAGAACAAGATCCTAAGGAAATATTTTTCAAACAAGTGAAGTCAATCCTCATTGAGTGGTGGAACAAAATGACCACCCCATTACATCTATTGGTTTTGCATTGACTCCTAGATTTTATAAAGCACAAAGATCCTTTCCTTGCCAGGGGAGGGTAGCACCATATAGGATGCGAAAGTCGGTGAGGGATATATGGCGGCATTGGCTAGGCTCTTCCCTGATCCCGAGGCCCAAGACCAGGTTATGGTAGAGTTTGACAATTTCATAGTAGAAACGAGTCATAGCCTTCTCGCTCTTTGGAGCAAATACAAGAGCTCATATGTGGTGGTACCTCCATGGTACTTCATCGGTTTACTTGCGACCTCTTCTCGCAATCAAAGTCTTGGCACAAGTAAGTTTTTAATTTTTTATTCTCTTTTCTTTTAGTTTTTGTAAAATTTAAGTTTGAATTTAAGTTTGAAGTTGAACTTTGGATTGACTTTGAAGTTTGGGTTGCCTTAATAGGTTGCAAGTTCATCTTCCTCTGAGCGCAATTGAAGTACATATAGTTTCATCCACTCATAAAAACACAACAGTTGGGGCTAAAAGGGTGAAGATTTGGTATACATACATTCCAATTTGCGCCTTTTATCCCACAAGCAGCCAGAGTACAAGGAAGGGTCAACAAGACATTGAGACATTGATCCAGAGATAGTTGACTTGGATGCTTCCATTTCCCACCATGGAGCATATGATGATGAGGGGAGTTCTGTGGCACCATGAAACCTACATGCACAAGGTGCAATTGTGCGGTGTCCCTAGTGTGAGTGGTTTGAGCCCATGTGGTTCTAATGAACCACATAATGATGATGATGTAGCTGATCTTGATCCTCTTGATGAAGAGGAATATGATGAATATTGACAATGAAAGATAGTTTGAACTTTGAATATTGATCTATGATTGAATTTAATATATCATGAGATTCATGACGTTCACATTGTGTTCGATTTAAGTATTTTAATTTAACTTTTAAGCTTTTAAGTTTCTAAGTTTTATCGGTATCCTAGCTTGTTTGTTGTACTTGTGGTTATTCACTTATTTAGCTTATAACTTGTCTTTTATCTTGTCTTTCATATGCATAATATGTGGTTAATAATTAAATTCCTATTTAGAAGGCTGAAATTTATATATTTTTAATTTTTATATAGTTTTTGTATTGCCATATCCTATGCCATATCTGGGGTCAAAAACGTTTTTCCATTTCTGCAGTATCGGATACTCCGCTCCCGCTCCCGTATCCAAAACATTTCGGCAACTTAGATTTTTGTATAACTTTCTTAAAACTTCGAATTAGAGCCTCAAATTTTGATCATAGGTTTGTCTTATATGCACAAAATATAATCTTACCAGAATATCTTAATGTCACTTGAAAATCCTCCTTTCACTCTCTTTTCCGCTGCCCCTGCTTGTAGGTATACACACAATCACCTTGAATGGTTCTTCAAACCCTCTTGCCTAATAAAAATAATTCACCAACTTGTCAAAAGATTTCCTCCTAGTACTTGAAGAAATTATTCATCACAATGTTCAATCAAGGAGGCACATTCATCACTTTCATAAGAAAACAAAATGTTTATTAAACATATACTATCACAAACAAAGCATGCAAACAATGTTTTCCATAGCCTTGTCACACTAAGATTTACACATGCAAGGGTAACAATTACCGAGTCTACTCTCAAGTTTTACAACACCTTAAGTAATTATGATAACCACATAAAACCAACTTCATCCTATCCCAACATGTTTTACTCTGCCATCTCAATCAGAATACACTTATCTTAGGCAAAACCTCATACACAGACTAATGAATCTAAATCCCTGATCATAGCATTCATTCTCCAAATTTATGAAGTGTTCACCCTGTATACAAGTCTCCCTATTGTATCAACCATGAGTACTAACATTATTCCAAGCTTCTTTACAAGAATCCACAGTCATGATTTATCATATCTCAGAAACAGAGTATTTAGTTCTTTGTGCCAATTCAAACAATGTATGGAAAATACTCTTTAGCAATCATTTGAGGGTATCATACAAACATAACAGAGAGATAAATTACCCTTCCAATACACAAAACAAAAATTCTCCATATATTAGTACATATATCAAGGAACTAAAAGGAAAACACACACAGTTCACCCACAAAAAAAATACAGTTTCCTTCCTCTCAAAAATGTCTCCTATTACAAAATTTGCATCATTTTTGTCTTCCTCTCCCCGAGGAATGCCTTTCTTCTTCTCTCTACCTCCTCTTGGAGGGCCACTAACTCACTCCATTTGAATTTCATCTTCTTTAATGCATTATTTTCATTGAAACCTAACTAACTCTCCAACTTCTTTATGCCCATGCATCCATATAAAGACCTTTTTACATCATTTTTACATTTCATAGCTCATATACATTCAAAGACTCATGACCCATCCTAAGACATAACTCATCCTTTCTCTAACCCAAAATACCACTTTACATCCCTTGAAGACATTATTTACAATTTAAAATTTTGAATTTGTCAAAAAGGCGGGAAAACACAATGGAGCCTCAAAATTCAAATTTCTTGAACCCTAAATGTCTCAAAACCATTCTAATTGACCCCTTAACCTCTCTAATCATGGCCAAGATGCCTTTTTCTCAAAATTAACTCTCCTTCTTGATGCTCCTACATCATACTCTTGGGGTAGAGAAAAAGAATTTTTGTATTTTGAACTCCATGACTGTATACCTGCACTTTCAAGAGAATCTCCAATTTCTCTGCATGCTCCTAATCTATCTTCTACTCCCCTACTGTCCTTGATCATGCTTGGACCACCTGGATCCCATACTTGTGTTTTAGAACTTGCATTTGCTTTGAAATTATGTCCTTTCTCTTTGAATTCCTTCTTCATTTTCTTCATCTTCATTGCTCCATCAGCTGTACCTGCACACAAAGACATAAAAACAACAAATATAGACTCTTCATCATGTTTTGTCATATTCTCCATCCTTGTATGGCTCTCTTCCAACTGGTTCTCATCATTTATTTTGCTAGAAAGGTCTGAAATTTGTTCATTTGCTTCAATTTCTTGCTTGTTTGCTTGCTCATTCAACTTATCCACTGTTCCATCTTGTTCCATGTCTGTACTTACATATGATCTTCCCTTATTTACATCATTATTTTCACAAGAAATCATCATCTTGTCAGCTGTACCTTCACTCACTTTATCTTCATCCACTATGCACACTAAATCTTGCAAAAGATCTCCTAGTTCTTCATCTTGTCTTCCATCACAATCACCCAATGAAATGAAGTCATTCACATCAAAGTCATCTACTTCATATTTCACACATTCACTATGACATTCATCATCCACCATTTCAAGAAATTCATCTAAAGAAGATTCAATTTCAGTTAGCAAATGAGTAGATTTTGATCTTGAACCACTTACCTTGGTTTCATCCTTTGCATACCTTGACTCTTCATCTTCTAGGCAAGCCAAGAAACTGGTAATGATCTCTTCTTCTTCATTAAATCCCTGAGTTTCATTGCATACAACCTCTTTAATGACTTCTTTCTCTGATTTGCTGACTTACTTCATTTTCTTGAGTCTTCTTTCTTCTTGTTTGATCATCTCCTTCAACTTTTTCTTTTGTTTCTTCTCACAATTGACTCTATAGGCCATTTGATCTTCTTTTTGATTATTATTCCAAACTGATCTTCATCCCTCTGCATGTTCTCTTCCATCACTATCAGTTATTCCACATCTTCCTTCAACTTTGCAATCTCCTCTTGCATCCATTGTTCTTTTTTCTCTCTCTCTTCTTTTCCCCATCTTCTCTTTTTCCTGTGGCTTAACATTCTTGATAAATCTAACACTAACTCCTCCTTGTCCATCTCTTTCTTTTTCTTCTCTGAACAAGTCTTTTTCACCTTGCTCAAATCCACATCTCACCTAGGATCCAAACCTGGCCTTTTGGTGTCTAATCTCTTCTTCTTTCTTCTTCCACTTCTTCTCAACTTTTCCTTTGTTCTCGCAATCTCTCATTTACACTTAAACTTTCATTATTAGCCACAAAAATACATTCATTAACCTCGCTCTGATACCACATAATGCAGCACATCCTCTCAATTTCATCTAACATCAAAACAAAATCACAAATCAATCCCTTTACTCATTGACTATCTTGTTTATAAAAGTTTTGCAAAGTATCAAATTGACCTTAGAAATAAATTTTGGTTCCTCCAAGCACTATGTACCCTGATATTTCATCTCCTTTCCAAGCCCTCTCATTTATCATTACCTCTGAATTCAAGAAACTTGATCACCTCTTCCTTTTTGCCCCGTGATCAACTTCTTGTCCATAAAGGTCTCAAGCAACTCTAGCCTTATTTGGTTTATGGTCTAACTTGGTCTTGGTTAACACTTCAATTATATTTTTCACCATCTTACAATGTTATAACAGTCATCCCAATGTATCCCCAATGATCAAAACTCTCACCTGTCCTTCTTTGCCTTCAATTTGCAAGACTGCCCTATGAATTCTCAAGACAATGTCCCTTGCTCCACCTAAGCATGCACACTTACCAAGGCATAAATATGGTTATGAAGGTTTCATTAATTCTCATTCACCTATCCAAACATGCCCTCTTCTACACAACTCTTTACACAACTCTTATTATCTTCCTTTTTGCAATTTTGCTCTCAAGTCTTCTTATAAGTCTGGGACAACATTCTGTTGCTAATATATTCTTTTCCCTTCAAGACTCAGGCTGAAACTTGACTTTTTTACCACCCATTATGAAGATCTATGTTTCCACAAATTTTCAGGTGTTAACTCCCACTTTAGAGGGTACTTGCTTTGTAAAATGACCCTTCCTATTAGCCTTAAGACTGTGTCTCAAAACCTCCTTCCGGACTGGTAAGAATATCTCCACTTTTAACCACTGAAACTCAAAATTTATTTTTTTATATCCTAAAGGACTCCCTTAGGGTTATTCCTACCAAATTTCAGAGCTAAAATCAATGATCTTGGCCTTCAACCATCAAGCCCTAGCGCTGTCCTGAGTTAGTGTTCCTAGAAACCCGGGAGGAGTATTTTTGATAACTTTCTTAAAATTTCGAATTAGAGCCTAAAATTTTGATCATAGATCTGTCTTATATATGCACAAAATATAATCTTACCATTATATCTTAATGTCACGTGAAAATCCTCCTTTCACTCACTTTTCCGCTGCCCCTGCCTGTAGGTATACACATAGTCACCTTGAATGGTTCTTCAACGCCTCTTGAATAATAAAAACAATTCACCAACTCGTCAAAATAGTTCCTCCTAGTACTTGAAGACATTCTTCATCACAATGTTCAATCAAGGAGGCACATTCATCACTTTCATAAGAAAACACAGTATTTATTAAGCATATACTATCACAACCAAATCATGCAAACAATGTTTTCCATGGCCTTGCCACACTGAGATTTACACATGCAAGGGTAAAATTAATGAGTCTACTCTCAAGTTTTACAAGACCTTAAGTAATTATGATAACCACATAAACCCAACTTCATCGTATCCCAACGTGTTTTACTCTGCCATCTTAATCAGAATACACTTATCTCAGGCAAAACCTCATACACAGGACTAATGAATCTAAATCCCTTATCATAACATTCATTCTCCAAATTTTAGAAGTGTTCAATCTACATAAAAGTCTCCCTAATGTATCAACCATGAGTACTAACATTATTCCAAGCTTCTTTACAAGAATCCACAGTCACGATTTATTATATCTTAGAAACAGAGTATTTAGTTCTTTGTACCAATTCAAATAATGTATGGAAAATACTCTTTAGCAATCATTTGAGGGTATCATAAAAACATAACAGAGAGATAAGTTACCCTTCCAATACAAAAAACAAAACTTCTCCATATATTATTACATATATCAAGGAACTACAAGGCAAACACACACAGTTCACCCACGAAAAAAACACAGTTTCCTTCCTCTCAAAAATGTCTCCAATTACAAAATTTGCATCATTTTTGTCTTCCTCTCCACGAGGAATGCCTTTCTTCTTCTCTCTACTTTCTCTTGGAGGGACACTAACTCACTCCATTTGAATTTACTCTTCTTTAATGCATTCTTTTCATTGAAACCTAACTAACTCTCCAACTTCTTTATGCCCATGCATCCATATAAAGACCATTTTACATCATTTTTTACATTTCATAGCTCATACACATTCTCAAAGACTCATGACCCATCCTAAGACATAAAGCATCCTTTCTCTAACCCAAAATACCACTTTACATCCCTTGAAGACATTATTTACAATTTGAAATTTTGAATTTGCCAAAAAGGCGGAAAACACAATTGAGCCTCTAATTCAAATTTCTTGAACCCTAAATGTCTCAAAACCATTCTAATTGACCCCTTAACCTCTCTAATCATGGCCAAGATGCCTTTTGCTCAATAATTGACTCTCCTTCTTGATGCTCCTGCATCGAAGAGCCTTGTACTTGTAGTTCAACACCGATAGATGTTATCGAGATCTTAGGTCAGCAGCCACCCACTTTTGGAGGTTCTACGGATGGTTTTGGTGCAGAGGCATGGTTGCTTAGCATAGAGAGTTGTTTCGGCCTTTAGGTGTTCAAGAGAAACATCAAGGCAAGGTTGGGTATTCATCTCTTACGAGATGCAATAGGCATCCGGTGGAGGTAAGAGGAAACAAAAGCTCCATCTCTCATGTGAGACAATCACTGGGAGTTATTTGAGAAGCACTTTCGAGTGTGTTTTATGTCTAAACACTTTATGTAGAGGAGGATCGATGAGTTTCACAACCTTTGTCGTACTACCACAATAACATAGTATGAGAGTCACTTTCTAGACCTACTGTAGTATGTGGACTATCTCCGAGAGGAGAAATTATAGGTGAACCGTTTCATCAGAGGACTACATGTAGACTTGGTAGGTGGAGTTAGGATTTTGTCTCCTCCTACCCTTTTGCAGCAAGTTGAAAAAAACATACTTAACAGGAGAATAACGACAATGCCCAAGAGTGTAGAGATATGAACATGACACGTTTTTAGGATAGGGCACATGTATAGCAGGACACTAGACCTAGGAGTGCACCACCACCTTCACGAGGAGGTTTTAGACCCGAAAGTCAATCACGATACCTTCGGAACCTCCTCATCTATCATTTTAACGACCTAGGCTAATGCAAAGTTGTTCATAGAGGTAGATTTAGGCCAAATTAGGGGCATTTAAGAGATAGAGGACATAATGGTTAGCAGAGACAGACAACTATGACTCAACAATGAGCAAGGGCATGTCCCACATGATTAGTACATCAAAGTACAAGAGGTTCTACACCAAGGAGGGGATGTTTATTTTGCAGAGACCTTAGTCATTATGCACGTAACTTCCCTCACATAATACATTCGTATAAATCACCTAGTTCTCGCCTTTGAGCAGATGGTGGTGACATGTAGGGCGTCTCATCATCTACACCACTATAGATGATCGCTGTGCCATGATTATTGAGGTTTCATGTATGATGTTGCAATTACAGTTTTGTTTGACTTTGGTGCTTTAGATTCATTTATTTCACCTTCAGTTGCAGACCGGTGTGGATTGGTGGCAACTAGATAGTTGGACCAATGGCAGGTAGAGTTGGCTACTTAGGCCAAGCTCGCCGTGGACACCTATTGCCAAGAGTTTTGTCCTAGACCTAGGGTGTTTTCCACCACTTGTGACTTCCATATTTTACCATTTTGAACGTATGAGGTAGTTTTGGGAATGGATTGATTTGATGCTCATAGGGCCAAGTTAGATTGTTAGCTCAAGACCATAGAGTGCAAATATGACTTGGGTAACACGACTGTCATTTCCAGAGTTGAGAGACCTATATCCATATGTATGATCTCCATTATGCAGCTTAAGTGGTGTACCCATCAGGGATGTCGATGTTTTCCAACACTTTTAGTGATAGATCAGATGAGAAACTCGAGATATCACTCTTAGATGATCGCCCACTTTTGAGAGAGTTTGATGACATGTTTCCTAGGGAACTTCCTGGGATGCCACAACGTCGTGTGGTAGACTTCACCACCGATCTTGTGCACGATGCAAATCCCGTATCCCATGCACCTTAACATATGACTACACTTGAGCTTCACAAGCTCAAGATTCAGTTGGAGAGTTGTTGGAGAAGGGACTTGTTCATCCTAGTGTTTCCCCTTGGGGTGCACCCCTTATCTTCGTAAAAGAAGGACATATCCCTTCATATTTGTGTGGATTTTAGATAGCTTGAATAAGGTAATGGTGAAGAACCATTATCCTTTACCCAAGATTGATGACCTATTTGATCAAATGAAGGGAGCTAAGGTGTTCTCTAAGATTGATCTCAAATTAGGTACCATCATCTCCATATAGTAGAGGCAAATATCCATAAAGATGACATTCAGAACTTACTACAACCACTATGAGTTCACAAAGGTACCCTTTGGGTCAACTAATACCACTGACCATGTTCATGAGTCTCATGAAAAAGTCTTTACGATGTTCTTGATTGTTTTGTGCCGATATTCTTGGATGAAATTTTGATATACTCCCCATAGTAGAGGAGTATGTGGTGCACTTAGATAGGTTTTGTAGGTGTTGCGTGAGCATCAACTTTTTGGGAACTTGGACAAGTGTTATTCCTTTAAACCAAGATACAATATTTGTGGCATATTATTTCAAGCTGAAGGTATCTCTATAGATCCTTCAAGATTCAGGTGATTATGGATTGGCTTGCCCCACTTTTGGTCATTGAGGTTAGTAGTTTCATGGGATTAGCTAAGTATTATCATAGAGGTTTCATTCAACATTTTCTCGGATTAAGAATCCAATCACTTCTCTTTAGCAAAATGGGAAGAACTTTATATGGTTCGAGAGGTGCAAGCACCTTTTAGCTACTCAAGGAGCCCTTCATTTCCGCACCTATTTTGGCGAGTTCCGGATCCTCTTGCAGATCTTGTGGTGTGTAGATGCTTCTTTGGAGGGCTTGGGGATGTTCTTATGCAGGTGTGTGTGTCATCACATATGAGTCCTGTTCGCAATCTCAAGGATTATGAGCTTAACTAACCCATGTACGATCTTGAACTTGCAATGGTGATACATGCCTTGCATCATTGGTGACATTTTATTCTTGGGAGGTGTTTTTTAGAATTGATCATGTGATCCTTCATCACATTTTCACTCAACCTAACCTCAATTCCCAAACACGGTGTTAGATAGGAGTTCCTATGTAAGTATGAAATGGATGTCCATTATATCAAGGGGTTGGAGAATGTCATCGCGACGCTTTGAGTAGGTAGCGACACGATCTTTTCACTGTGATCCTTCTGGTCGGATCTTAGGGACAAGATTTTACAACACCTACCAAGGGACATTTTTATGAGGGTGTTAGATAAAGAGCTTAGTCGTAGATCCCCTTGGTGGGCAAGTATGTTGGTTGTTTTTTGGAGGCCGATGGTCTTCTTCGACACCAAGAGTGCATCTATGTGCAAAAAGCAGCTGATCTACATGATTTAATTTTATTTGAGGCTCATAGCTCCTTATGCAGCTCATCCTGGGGTGAAAAGATGCATGCCAAGCTTCACCACTTGTACTTTTGGCACAGGTTTATGCAAAGATACAACCACCTTTTCACCCATTTCTTGGAGTGTTAGTGTGTGAAGGTTGAGCATTCCCATCCAGCTGGTCTTATTTATCTCCACGTCCATTTTGGAGTGGAAGTGGGACATGGTTTTGATGGATTTTGTTGTTGGTCTCCCTATGTCCTCCTACCATCATGATACCATCATGGTGATGGTGGACAAGTTGACCAAATTCACCCACTTCTCTCCCACAAAGATGACATAATGCGCCACATTGCTAGAGTGTACCTTGATGACATTGTGCGACTGCATGGTATTCTGAGGACAATTATTTCAAACTAAGACATTATTTATATGTCATAATTCTAGACTACCTTTTAGACAATGTTGGGCACTCAACTCAACTTCATTTCCGTGAATCACCCACAAACATATGGTTAGACAGAGAGGGTGAATCAAGTGTTGGAGGATATGTTGAGGATGTATGTGATGGACCAACAAAGAAGATGGGAGGATTACCTTTACTTGGTTGAGTTTGTATACAATAATAATTTTCACAGCTCGATCAATATGGCACCATATGAGGCACTATATGGTAGACCTTGCAAGACACCATTGAGTTAGGATAGGCTAGTTCTAGGGCCAACCCATTTGCAGGATATGGAGTAGTAGGTTGTTTTGATTAGACAACGTTTAGAGTAAGATCGTGTGTGATAGAAGGCATACACATATGAAGAGGATGGATCGTCACTATTCTTTGGTGACAATGTTTTTTTAAGAGTGCATCTGCACAAGAGCCCTATCCATTTTGGAAAAGGCTCTAAGCTCGCCCCTTGTTTTGTTGGACCCTTTGAGATCTTGGAGACCATTGGCTAGGTTTCTTACCATCTAGCTTTTCCACCACACCTATCTCACGTCCATGATGTTTTTCATGTTTCTTTGTTATAGAGATATGTACTGATATATCTCATGTTTTAGATTGGTTGATTTACAAGTGGAGGCCAACATACATTGGATGTTGGAGCCCTTGCGCATAATTGGAGCATGAGGATGACCCTTCGAGGGGTGAGACCTGACCGTGGTCTAGATTCTAGTGGGACATGTATGATGAGACAACAACCACTTGGGAGGATCTAAGGCCATTGAGGGCATAATATCCTTATCTTTTTCAAAGACTTCCAGGAGGAAGTCTAATTTTAGGAGAGGGGAATGTAGTGCCCACCTTTTTTTACACTTTATTTTGGATTCAAGATTCTTATATTTTGATCTATCATGTTGGTATTGAGACTATCATACTATTTTGATTTCATTCAAGTACATGATGTTTTAGACTATGGTGGATATATGATGTATATTTTGTTTATCGCTAACTTGTTGGTAGGATGTGTGATTATTTGTTGACACTATGAGCCATATGGTGATTATGAGATTAGTGTTATTTCACGATGATTTGGTTATATATGTTTTCAATTTCTATGATGCTTATGGTAGCATATATGATGATTAGTATTGTGTATAGCTTGTTTTGGGGACATACACACCTCTCATATTGGATTGATGTTGATTGCATTATGTCATGATTTGGTTGATTGATATGCTTGGATGTTGTGTTCATTGGTTATATTTTATTGATAGATATGATGTGTGTGCATTGAGTTTACATATTACAGGACCGATGAACGTGGGATTCAGGAGATTGCTCTCATGATTGGCACAATTGGCCATAGGCCAAATTTTACCCCCTTTTTATTTTTTCGTCATGTTTGGTGGATTGGATTTGGAGCCTTTGTGGCAGTTTGATCTTTCGTATTGTTATTAGTTTTGTGGTTGATTAATCACCTTATGTTTATTGGAATTTCATATTGTGATGTTATTTTGATTTAATATTGTTGGTGATAACCTTGTTTAATTTATCTAATTTCTTGTCTTACTTTTCCTAAACCTTACTTGAGTTTAATGTTGGTTTAACTTGTTTAATTTTGCATTTGGTTTGTTTAATCATGCTTAGGAGGAGGCTACACTCTTCCCAAGAAATCCATTCACCCAAATTCGGATTTGGGAAGAATGAGATTTTGGGAAGTGTGCAAATCTTGTAAGGGCTATTTTTGCCTTGAAAAGAGCCCCCAAAGCCATACCCATAGGTAGGGTAGGCTATTTTCAATGCAAAGGGGTCCTTACCTCTTTCCCATGAGCATTTACTCACCTCTTTTCCATTATGGTGTTTGTGTTTTCCAAGTTTTCATGGGGGAGAGATTCACCTCAAGTGGGTGAATGATTTACCTTGGTTTTGGGGAATCCACTTGATTGTCTCCATTTATGTTTCTTTGGGTTTGGGGTGAGAGGAGTGACATGGCATCTAGTAGGATGGTGACTAGATGCCACTTAGGCCTCTTCCCATTGGTTTGCTTGTTGGTGGGTTTTGCTTATTTATCCTCTAAATTTGGAGGGATTGGGGTTCCAATTTGTTTTGGTCTTATTCCAATTTTTAAATTTGGGGAGCTTGGTGTTTACTTGGAGATTGATTTTGGACTTGCTTTTGGGATTGGATTGGAGCTTGGAAATCTTGGAGTTTTGCTTGTATTTTGAGGTAGGTTTTCTATCATGGAAGCCTTTGAAAGCCTTTTTGAATTTTGTTGGTTTGATGGTAATTTTGTGAGATTAAAACTTGTGTTTTATTTTGGTCCATCCTCACCTTTTGGGTTGGGAATTTTGGGACTTAGTGAGGGATTTGAGGAGCTTCCATACATAGGTACTTTCTCTCCTATGGTGGAGTGGGAGCCTCCTTGCTATGGTGGAAGGATCTTCTCCCATCCTTGATTTAGGGAAGCCAAGAAGGGGATGGGCTTGAAAATCCTTAACAAGGAAGAGCTTGGGAGATACAAGTTTTCATGGAGGTATAAGTGGCTTTAGAGGCATGATACTTATATATTGCATTTAAAAATCTAAGTACCTAATGTTTTGTATGGATTTCTACCCTCTCCCTATGGCACAAAGTGGAGAATGGTACTCCTTACTTTTCTTTCCTTGATGTTGGTTTTGTGGGTTTATGTTTTGTATGGTTTTGTGAGTGTGTGAAACCCTTGTGCAATCTTGAGAAGCATCTCCTCTCTCCCATGGGCTTGGAGGGAGGCTAGTATGCTCATTACTTGATTTTGGATATAATGGCGCCTATAGGTTTTAATATATTGGAGAAAACCAAGCCTTGTAGATTTTAAGAACTTGGAGCTTCTTGATGAGTTTTTGGATCATTTTGGTTTGGTAAAATTTGTTCAAAATTTTGGCAGGTTTTCCCTCTTTTAGGAGGCTTGTATACTTGCATTTTAGTTGGTTAATGGTTGTATTTCATTGCTCCTAGGAAGGCTTTCATTATTTGGAAGAAAATGGAAATCTTAAGGTTCATTTTTAGTGTGAAATAAAAGAAGTTAGTTGTTTTTGTTTTCTTCTCATTATTCATTGCATTGAAGTGATATGATGGATTATAATTAAAGAAATGATGCTGGAATATAGGTGTTCAAGCTGCAATGTGTTAAATTTATAAGTTAAGTGAATAGTTGAATTTCTCATCCCCTTGAATGGTTGAAACCAGAATTGTATATGACTGTTTGAATAAAGGAAGGTGTTTCTTCACACACACACACACACACCCCTAGAGAGAGAGAGAGAGAGAGAGAGAGAGAGAGAGCTATAATTACATATAATTGAATGTTTTGTGAATTTAGTCCATGTCTATTTCGACATGTAGAAAAAGAAACCCACATAAAAATATATTAAGATACTCTTTTTCTCTCATATTTTTATTTCAATATTATTACGAGTTTAAAATATCTTATTCCATTGTGAAAATACCTTTGCTCAAGTTTAAATATTTATTCAAACATGTATATTTATATATACAAACATGTATACACAAATATAAATGAACATACACCTCTAAAATTGAGATTATGAAATGTATCTTGTGTTGTTTTTTATATGATAACCTTTCCTGCAAACTTTTTTCTCTCTGAAATAATGGATCTCTTATTCTTGAAATGATGGAAATATACATTCTCCAATGACCAAAACCACACACACACATGAACGTATAAATAGAGAGTTATAAACAAATATAGATATCTTAATGATGTTGTGTTGGTGTAAGCTTAAACACCTGAATCCATTTTTTTAGCGACATACCCCAACCTTGTGACTATTATAAAGTTGTATATTGTTCTCTCTTTCATGAAATATGTCGCACGTACGCACGCAGAGACCAGAGAGAGAGAGAGAGAGAGAGAGAGAGAGAGAGAGAGGAGAGGAGGGAGGGTTTCTCTCTTGGCCATATACTCCTAACCTTGTGGGTGGATATATATATGTATATATAAAATCCATTGCATTTAGCATTAGAGCGACCACCTATATGTAGCCACGACAAAATACTCCACTTTGAAACATTAAAAATACGGATGTGTTTCCCATGCAAATATATTGGCAATCTATATAATGTATGTATGCATTTATATTTGTGTATACACACACAACACACCATCATATATATAAATCACACGCACACACACATACATATAAATACGCACACGCACACACGCACGCGCGCACACACACACACACACCCAAGTTTTGTTCTTAATTTCTATTTGTAAAACAAAAAGATACATAAATATATAAAATGAAACAAACATCCATATAGATATTGCTTGTTGCAAAATGATTAAAAAACCCATGAGAACAAGTTGGAGAAGAAGAAAATAATGGGTGAATGAAGCTTATCAGTATCCCTATTTTTGTAGGATCCGGATGGAGTGGATCATCTCCATTCCCATGCCACAATAAAAACTCCATGAAAGCTCCAAAGGATGGGGAAAACCCAACAAACAAAATGGAGGAGGAAGAATTTTTTTTTCCCTTGTGTAAAACTTCATATATGAAAGTATAGAGAAATATTGGGTTTCCAATGTTGCCCTGGGATCTAAATGTGTAGATTGGTTTAATATAAGGGTGAAAAATAGATGCTCCATTTCCCACCCATCTTAATGTTTTAATTAAAAACTATATTCCACTTTGAAAATGTGTTTTATGGCCTTAATTAACCCAAGGGCTAGGATTATATTTGAAGATTAAATTTAATTAATCTTTGGTCCAAAAATTATATTACAATTGGATTTTAAAAAAATTGGGGCCGAGAGATAATGTTTGAGGGATTAATTTACATTACAAAAAAGGAAATGGTTTTAGTTAATTAAATTGATTAATTTAATTATGGAAATTAAATGAGGTTTTATTAACTAAACTGATTTAAGAAAAAAATGATTGGACCAAATTATAATTTATCATAGTAGAGAAATTTAACTAAATCATTAAATTAAATTCATCTAACGACATTTCAGGAGTTTGAAACAGATAAAACCTATTCTCTCCCGACACAATTTTTTTTTACAGTGTGCTTGAGCCCGACCTTGGGATAAAATTTAGTAATGTTAAATTTAATTTCGCTTTTCTTTGCACAAACTTCTTTAATGAATCAAAAAACATTTGTCCCAAACTTTTTTCCTTTGCGATGTTCCTTTTCGGCTCATTTCGAGTGGGCGAGACGAAGACCTTACAACTTCTCAGTAACCCAAACACATGTCATTGGCCTATAAATTGAGCTACCATCGTTGGATCACATTTCGCACCTTAGAGACTAGAGCTAGAGATCATGATATCATGCCATGTGTTGTCTTCTTATGATCCGGCCAATAACCCAATTACTAGGGATTATGCCAAGTGTCACAATCATATACAACTACCTAAACACATTTTCTCTTGCATGTGGTACAAGAAGGCATGTGAATACAAGTCTTAACCAATGCCAAGTTTCTTTTACCCTTCAATTCATTAAATCAATTTATTTTTCTTAAATATTAACTCATCTCATTGGTGTTACAAAACTCACACTTGCTAGTGACACCACTATGATTATTATGGATTCCCATGTTGATCCTAGATATGGCGGAAAAAGTGATGTTATAATTTGGTAGTAGATCCCGCTTCCTAAACTTGTGAGTAGAAATTAGGGTCATTGAATGAATGATATGATAAAATATGTTTAATAGTAATCAATAGCCATGCTTTGAACAATGCCACAATAATACAATCACGTAACTTGCCATTACAAGGGTAAAAAAATGAATTCAATTCTCTTATATTGCTCTCTTGGTGTGAATAGATGAGACGGAGACCTACTACAACATATTGTGGAAATGGAGTCTCAAAATGTTATGGACTATGAATTTGCAAAAGAAACAAAATCTCGTAAGAGGAGTTCTAAACCTTTCTCATGAAATTTAAAAGATCAAAAAGTAAATATCAAATATGCTTAAAAATAAAAATATGGGTGAAGGAGATCTTATTAGAAGACTACTAAGAAAAGAAAGAACCCTTACAATATTAGCACTTTCTCTGTTGAGAAATTTAATTATTTTGAACTTAAATACCTGGAAGTAAAGAGGTAATAAATAGGAAAATAAAATTACTTGAGTATGTTGGTGAATTGGGAACCAAGGAAGAAGCCGCCAATGGCTATGTACCTTATAGAAATATTTCTCTCTACATGAAATTAGAAGTAAGGTCACAACACTAATTGCCACACAGACTAAAAAATGATGCACTAAATTGGTGGCAAGGTATGATAAAAATTCAAAAATTGAGATCCAACAAAATTAAATGAGAAGAGTTGAAAACACTATTTCAACAAAAGTATCTATTTAAACAATTTCTCTAGGGAAGATAGAATGATTTGTTTGAGTTGAAACAAAAATGGAGAACAATGCATGATTATAAACAATCCTTTGAATAAATAAGCCAATTTGTGCCTATTATATTAGTATAGGACCAAGTAGTATGATTTATAATGGGTTTGCATGATGAGATTAAGGAAATTTTATGGTATAGTGTACCTAAAAATTTGATGAAGCTTTTCAAATCGTAGAATCATTTTAAAGATATAACCACCTTATAAATAATAAGGAAGATTGTGGGAAACAAACCAATTCTTCATGCAAGTTTTTGATGTGGAAGGTGTACAAATCATATCCGACATACTCTCTAATTGAAGTAGGTGATCATCAAATCTTACCCAAAATAACTAGCCATTAAACTAGCATACTTGTAAGTAAAATTGATGACAAAAATATACATTGTACTTTTGAATAAGATTTTAAAGCTTGTTAGTCTTTTTGTGAATACATGTGATAAAATTAGAGAATAACATAATGCAAAAGTATTGCCACTTGGAATTATTCACCCCACTATTGCTTATTCAATCAATCAAGAAACAAGGCTAATATAGTCATTACAACAAAACTTGTCTAAATTTGCATGACAAGTAAAAATTAATAATAAGAACTACATTTCCTAAATGAACTAAAGTCAACTAAAGATGACTAAAAATAGACTCAAGATGACAAGTATCATCTACTAATAATATATGGTCAACATGTAAGAAGCCATTATTAGTTTAGGTTACCCATGCATAGTCTATTTTGGGTGTCCCAATTTCTCCTAAAAATAGAAATAGAATAAATTTAGTCATCTAAAAATAGAAATGGTGCCCCACCTCTTGTGGATGAATGGATAATGATTTGACCTCGCTAAGTACACCTCTAGTGACTTGCACTTTAATGACACTTCTAGTCTAAAAATAAATTTCTAAAAATAAAATTTTACACTTAACCAAAAAATCTTCTAAAAACTAAAATGCAACAAAAAATAATTCAAACATAATTAATTGGCTACTCACATTGGCATCATACTCAACATTCCCCCCTTTGATGCAAAGAGCATAAATGCCTATCATCTCCTTAAGTCTTCCATGAATCTTCTTCAACAATCCCTTGGTGAAAATATTAACAAATTGATCTTCAATTCTCACATACTCAATGATAAACTGATTATGATTCATCAAGTCTATGATTAAATGATTCTTGAGTTCAATATGTTTGGATCTAGCATGGAGAATTGGATTTTGGACAATTGCATTGCCCCATTGTAATCACAAAATATACATAGGATCAAGTTGAGCCTCTCCAAAATCAACTAAAATTATTCTCAACCATATATCTTGTGTGCAAGAAGATGTAAAAGTTGCATATTCAACTTTCAATAGAGGATAAAACAATTGTATCTTTCTTCTTTGATGACTATGAAACCAACCCACTTCCTAATGTGAAGCAATAACATGAGGTAGACTTCCTGTCATCAAGAGATCCTCGTCAATCAATATGTGTATCTAATTGCACATAACAAACTTTTTGTTTTGATATGAATACTATGATTATAAGTACCTTTTACATATCTGAAACTCTTTTCACTACTTGCAAATGCTTCATTGATGGATTGCCTATAAATCCAGAAACTAGTGAAACCCAATAATTCTGAACTTTGGTCTTGTATACCCACTTAGTTCCAATGAAATTTTTTTATCAGCTAGAGGCTTAATAAGATTCCACATATCATTCCTCTCAATCGAATCCATCTCAATATTCATATCATCAACCCACTCTTTCCTTGACTAGCTTCTACATAACTTCTATGTTCACTAGTCATATATGATAATGCAAACATGGCATTTTTATCATAAGCATCATAAAAAAATTACCTTCTTGAGCTTGAAGCCTCGTGATCCTCCTCTCATAATTCATATCCATCATTTGATACGATGGATATGGATGATTAGTCTCTTGGAAAGAGCTAGTATTATTTCCGTTGAACTAGAAACTTGTGGACTTTGTAAGCCCTCAAAATATTCTTCAAGAGGCTGTCCTCATTTTATTATGACCCTTTAAAAATTTGGTCATGATCAACGTACCTATCATTCTCAAAAAAATTACAACCCTTAGAAACAATTATGAATTTATTAATACAATTATATAATTATATGCTTTGCTTTCATTAGAATACCCTGTAAAGATGTGTGCCACACTCTTATGATCTAATTTTAGAATACCTCTTACCATACCTTAGACTTGTGGTAAGTTGCATATCATCATTTCCTTCAACTTAGATGGACTTTTCATCTTCCAATTGCACTTGGATTTTAAAGGAATCATTTAACTTGCTTAAACCATCTTTCCGACTTATCATGTGATTTGAAAAATCCAAATGAAGACACCACACATTCTCTCTATCATATAATCACAAGTTGCATGAGAGACAATAATCTAAATCATCTAAGTGCTCTTTCTCCTCACTTTGTTCAACTTGGAAAGTCTTATTTTCACCCTGTTGATTAGCTTGATTTTAAGGTACCAATATCCTGCAATATTTTGTAAAATGTCTTGTTTTTTTGCAATAAGGACAAGTAATGTTTATCTTGCATTTGTTTGTGAAATTAGCTTGATCTTTCCCCTTTGAATTATTTACTTTGGTTGTAAGTTTTTATTTTTAATCTTTTACATATAGTCTCATTTTATCCTCATGGGACAAGAGAGAGATCATTAATTCATCAACACTTGTAGTGTTTACGTCCTTTCCCTCTTCAAGATTGATCACAATATGTTGTCATATTTGTGCCAAAGATCTCAAAACAAATCTTACTATAAACTTATCTTCTATGGTTTCTCCATAAACCCTCATTCTATGAACTAAATCATTTATCCTTATTGTAACGACCCATAATTTCATACACAAACAACACAGTAAAATACAGGATAACTTTTTTTTTTTTGACACAAACACGACACGACATGCCACCACCGAGGTCACAACTAACTCCGTGGATAACTCAATACAAGGATGACCACAAAGGTAGCATGGAAATGTTCACACCCACCAAGGATGGTTCACTTTTCTATTTGACAAAACAACATAAGAAACCACCACATAACACACCTACAGATAGGGCAAGCCACAATGAGGAAATTATTGATGGTTATTTATTTTTATGTAACCTCTTTCGATCCTTAACTTCAGTTTGCTAAGACTCTAGATATGATTTGTACAATGCTTCTTACAATGCTAAGTTCTTACTTTTACTTTGAAGAGAAATTTGTTCTAATTCTTCTCTATTATGGCCTTTATTTGCTTAATTCGTTTATCAAGAAAAAGGAGTATTTAAATTCCACAAGGCCATCTGTTCACCACTAACGCTACTAAGACTCGTTCTTGCCCACAAGACAACATGGTTTTAAGTTCAACACACTTAAGAGAAGAAATACAAGGTGCCTTGGAAAAAGGTTAGAGGGAGAAGGTCGAGATGAAAACATCTTTAGGACCTCATTAGTTATTGCCAGTATTTAATTGAAGCTAGAGCTCTTAACCAGAATTATCAACGATTTTACTTAGGCTTCGCTAAATGAGTATTACCAAAGAGAACAATTTACTTTCCAAATGGCGGTGAGAAAGATTGTGAGATCTCCAATTTGTTTTCTCTGGCTTATTAAATCTTATCATCTTCTAACAACTAACAGTTCATTTCACCTTAGGGTCATTTTACAAATTTCACCATAAAAGGAATAATGTTCACTAGAGGAGCTAGGGTTATCATGTTATATAATTTTACTTGCAATGATAGTCTAGCCTTTGCTTACTTAAAGAATTCCTTGCTCTCAAGCTGGTAACCTCTACGTTAATTTATTTGAATATAACTTTTAGTTCAACTTTTATAAGTATTAAACAACCCACGTTATTTTACTTATGTCGCATTATTACTAAGTCATAGCAAGATTTACTCAACATTTATTTTCAAGGGTAAAGTTTAATAACACTCATTCACCAGAACAAAACAAGGTTACATCCACACTTAAAATACCGATAATCCAACAAAGTCACTCAACAACAGTAACCAAATTTTCTTATAATTTCAATGATAGTCAAACAATACAAGGTTTCCAAAGTTCAGATGACAAAGTCCACAATACATTATACTAAGACATTGATCCTCTTCTAAACTTTCCACTGGACGTTATCAATAGTTGAACAACGTAAGAAGGTTTCGAGCAAAAGAACCTCTCAACTGAGGTTGATGACAAAAAATCTACTAGTCTATCCCTCATCTACTCGCAAAATCCATCTGCAACAAATTTTCTACAAGAGTCAGTTCGCGAGAACTGAGCAAGATAAGGCTACACCAAAACCACCATAACTGTTATCTATCAATACCATGAAAGGAAGCACTTTATTGCAAGAATCTGGGTCAAACCTCTAAATACTATCAACACTTCAAGTTATAGTAAGTTTCCACCATGCCAATCAAGGAAAAAGACTATATACTTCAGTTAGGAGTAAAAACAACGAAAGTATAACAATCGAAAAAGAATGGCCCTTGGCCCTATAAGGAGAAATAACCAATCTAACAAAACATGATTCCCATCAAGTAAATAATTAAATAACAATCACAAGATTGCGATTTGATATATAGTACCAACCATCTAGAATTTTATCAAAGGTACCAAATGCATAGGCTATAATATTATATTTCTAGAAGAACAAGAGTTGATCGACCCAAGAAAAGGGAAACCACGGTTTTCAAGAATTAACACAAAAAGCCATGTATAAATGAGTTTCAAACCTGAAATCACATAGAGTATCCACACAACATAAGTTTCGAAGCAAGGGCACAGTAAACTAGTTTGGCCACTAACTCCAAGAGATTTCCCAATCATTCAAGAAGGCCAATGCCTTGTGGGCTAGTAGCAAAACACGCGAGAGAAGAAGGGGTTCCGTCAAACAAGCGTATACGAAAATGTCTTCAACAAATTTTATAACCCTAAAGATTTACAAACCTCCACATCAATTTTAAAGTTCGGTTAATTTAAGATAATTTTCCTATTTCCCAAAACAATAATATTTTTAAAGCAACCCTTGGTAACACAGTCAAACGTCACACATAGACACAAACATAAATATCTAAGTGACATTAATAAAACAAAACCTTCCACTATGAATCCATAAGACTATCAAATGCACGATGAATTTTCCCGAAGATTAATAACGTTTAAGGCAATTTTCCATCACAAAATATTAAGGTAAATTACGTGCATGGAAAACGACCAATATTAATTAATAGCATTAAAATTATAAAAGAGAAAGAATGCAAGTTAGGAAAAATAGAAAGAAACGCCATTAACAATAATTCTGAGAGAGGGATTAGACCATAACTATCCTAGTGTGAACGAGGTACTGGATTCACATGATAGAAACCTCGAGCTTAGCAGATCCGAAAAGCTAATTATGGTTCAAGTGGATAGGGGTGGTTAAGGTACTTCCTGAGGATGGCCTTAAATGCCTAGGAACAAGTTGAAAGATAATATGGGAGTCTAAGCACGCGAGATTTGATGCGTAATTGCATGCAAACCTTTCATTTTAAAAGTTTTAATACCGACGACCCAACCGGATAGCCCAAGCGGTGATCACTCCAATTCTACAATCTGTCTTTCTGATGTCAAGAAGATTATCGAAGGTAACAACATAATACTGGTAACAACATAATAATATAAAACTCAATCGTAGAGAAGAAGATATACGTAAAACGAAAGGATGAAGGTCGAACAATCAAGCAAGAAAACATAACACCCAGAGACGACGGTACATACGTGTTTCTCACTAACACACTGATAGCGATAAAGGCGAAAACAAGAAATAGAACAAGCAGAAAGGAGAGGTCTCCTAGTAAGACGTCCAATTGACAAATTTATACAAGGAAAAAGGTGGTTCGGTTTCACGATAAAATAAATATAGCAACAGTAGAAAAGTGTAGAGTTATCTTGCCTGTTTTCTCCAGCTTCAACAGGGTGCCCTTCAATGCCGCGTCTCCGCCAATCCCAACGTGCCCTTCGACTTCGCCATCCATTTCAACTTCAACTTCAACGACTGCACCGTTACTTGAAGCTTCCTCGGCATGGTAATCTCCTCCACCTGCTGGACTGGGGTCTCCATCGTTGCTACAAGTGTCCACACAAGAAGGGGGTTTCTGCAGTCTCAAACCTTGGATGGACGCTGCTAACTTTGTGCACGGTTTGTTTCAGTGTCCGTGTTTCCTTGAGCGAGCAGAAGGGTTTCAGTCATGTAAACCTAGGGCGATGAGATAAGGCGTTGGAGTCGCATAGGCAAAAGAAGTTGCAGTGTAGATAAACCCCAGGAAGAGCCACGAGTTTCCAACAGGCGACCTGCCCCACGCCCCCTTTTTCTCCATTTTCAAAACGCCCATCCTCCACTCTCCTCCATCTTGAACAATTGTCAGAGCAACAAGAAATGGGGGTTTCTAACGTGCACAACGCACTGCTTGGAAGATCCCACGCACAACCACAGTCCACACAAAGAAAACTCCTTCCACGCTCACCCACGCGGCCAGGGCAGGAAAAAGGAAGGCGTCCAGGATCTGCGCACCAGCATAAGGCGTGAGGAGGCTTCATTGCGGCCAGGGAAGACAAAAAAAAAAATGCGCCCAGGATCTGCGCACCAGTAAACAACCACACAACAAAGGAAACTTGCAATAAACTCACAAATGTGAGCTTCCCCTTGGGCGCGCGACCCCCAAAACCACTGAGCATGCAGATCCCCAAAAAAAAGGCGTGGCTAGCAAGCCATAACAGCTCATGAAGACAAAACACAGGTAAAAACCCAATAAGATTTCACTCACGCTTCCCCAGATCCCAGGGAAGGTCCAACACATTTTTCCCCCTCCAGTAAGGCGCAGAAATGGCAGGCAGTTACTTCCTCATGCGGCCATTTTCAAAACTAAAGTGAAATCCTTCCAAATCATACGCCAGGTTGGACAATAATAAACAACACGGTTTACCAAAAAAAACGTCTATTTTGGAGAGAGATCTATGTGATACACAGATCCAATATTCCTTCCCATACGAGCATGCCTTTTAAGATTCCACGAACCTAAACCATATTTAATTAGTTTAAATGTCGAGCAGAATAAAGCTTCATCCTCATTTCTCTGCATTATTTTATGTAATCGCTTTGCTTCAAGACATCCGGTAGTTAGATCTGATCTGAAATAAATAAAAGCATACGAATAGTATTATATAACGCCTTAAGCGTAAATAACCATGTATAGTTTTAGGTCAGAATGAAAGAAGCCCTCTCCTAATTCGGTATTAACACCTCCAAGGGCACTTAACGCGATAGAAACAAGGAATAAATAATGGATCCACAATATCCCTTTTAAAAGACATCCATTTTATAAACATGCTGTACACGGTATCTCTGAGAACCGAAAAGTGAAGCGAAGAGCAAGGAGGGGAGCTGGGTTATGGCGGGAGCAACGTGGCAGGTTGGTGGTCAAATTCACCACTAACCTGATAATTATCTAACTTGGCATACATGGACCAATTTTATCACAAGGGGAAAAGAAGAGAAAGCGGTTGAAGGCATTTACCCAAACATTTACAAAGCATACCAGGGCGCCTAGACAGCCAAGGATAAAAACTTGAACCTTAAACAAGACATTACGTCCTTGACGATGACACCACCCAAGAACCAGCTTCCCTTGCGCGAATCGAGGCTCGATCCGTGAGGCGACCAAACTAAAACAATAAAATCGCTTATCAAAAATTAACAACAAGGTTGGTGACAAATCGACGATCAGAAAGCGAGGATAACGTCGATCGATAAATAATTATTTTATTATTATTATTATTACCACTTATTAATACTTATTAATCGTACTAACAAGAGCCAACTTGCGAGCTCGATAAATCGAGCACGCTTTTCCTTTAATAGGAGGAAAACGAAATGGATGAGCGGGGACACCCAGGGATAATTTTAGCGGCGAATATTCGTAATATGGCGAAAATTTCATTTTAGGAAAATTTGAAAAGGCGAATTATTTGGAGTGGGTCGGTGTCCTGTTCACCTAAAATATATAGTATATTTTTTTGGGGGTCGGCTTTGCCTTCATTTGAAAACATCTCCTATAAAAACCTAGCTGATTCACGCCGGGTAGTATACCTCAAGTAGCTTAACAAATTACCAATACTGTGAAATTTGAACTCGCATACCCTTAAGCACCAGAGATTCAGATTACTGTTAGCCTGTGATTGTTGACGCGCGACAAATGCAGTGTTGACGCGCGACAAGGGCATTGTTGACGCATGCAACAGGTTGTGACTTGATGCGCGCGATGAGAAAGTGTTGACGCGCGACTTGGGCAAAGAAGTTGACGCGCACAAGGGCAGTGTTGACGCGTGACAATATATTCAGATAATGGACGCGTGGCGTGATGAAATGGGTTGTTGTGCAGCGCGAAGTCGAGTTGACACGTGACAAAGACCTCAGACAGGGGACACACGACAAGACCTCAAACACTGGATAGAGTCGCTACTTGGTTCTTTTGCTGACGCAGACTCTTTTCAGAATAATGGAAGGTGCCAGCTCAAAGAATACGAATAACCTAAAAGTAAGTAAGAAATCTCGAAATCAATCTTCAAGTATTTTGGAAACGTTGCGGATACAAATATTGTAAATACCAATCATATAGATGCCACCACAAAGAATCGAATCGACATGTGGAAGGTATTATTGAGGTGGACATGCATTCTGCATACGATCAAAGTCAAACAAATGAAACCTACGATAATATGCCGATCTTGAAGATATTGTTCTGTTGGGGTGCAACTTGAAGTGCAAATGCTAGATATCATGAGATACAAACACTTAGCAAAATGGAAGACAAAATCAAAATCAAACTCCGGTCCAAGAAAGAGGAAACCAGGTGATTGTGATATTGCTCAAAATTCTACTAAAAAAGTAAAGCATTGAAAACGAACAAGAATATGTGGACCATTGGTAGGACATAAAAGTTTGATTGGGCAGCTAAATTTCCGTTTATTGAACCTATACAATCATCTAATTATGAAGAAATCCCATCTGAATGTACATGTACAATATGTACGTGGAAATTGGGAAAGCAACAAAAAATGCAATCAAGTTTGACACTATAGAAAAACATTGTGGAAAACAATATTTAATCAGAAGGGGCGGATGGCCGAAAATCAAAACACATAGGTGGAAAATCGAAAAAGAATGCATACATGTTAGATACGCAGCAGAATATGAGGCGGAGCGGAAAAACACGTACATCTCATTGGAAAAGGGAGGAATGATCACATCGCATATTGGTAAGATGAAAGAAACAAATCTACATGCAAAATTCATACAATTCTCTACTCTTTTCAAATACTAAAAAAGGAAGAGCGATTTGGTTTCCTCAATTTCAAAGTTTTGTATCAATTTAACGGAATGCTGAATGTACCTCAGTCTCATTGGTCTGAAAGTAGTGGATGGGAAATGGCAAAATGCCTCTCGATGATAGAGAAGGAAGATTTGAAAGAGAATGTAAAAAAAGCAAACTTTATCTCTCTTTCAATTGATGAAGTGACAACAGTCGACAACACCGCATGGGTATGTATCCACATCTATACTTTAGAAAATCATATAAGGACACCTCATCATTGGGTGTTATGAAAATGGTTGAAAACTACAATGCCGAAAACCTATATAAAATAGTTGTTTCTCATTTGAAAGATGTTGCTGGAATGACTGATTATGAAATTGCTACGAAGTTGGTATGCGTTGGAGCAGATGGTGCATTTGTCATGCAGGGTCACCGAACAGGGCTCTGTGTTAGATTACAAACAACAGTGGCCCCATATATGCTACCAATTCACTATATGGCTCACAGAATGAATTTAGCGTATAAAATGGTAAGCAACCACGAAAATGTTGCTAAATTAGAATACCTTATAAGAGAACTTCATGCCTATATGAGCCGCACCCCAAAGCGTTTTCTCGAGTTCCAAAATTTGCAATTGGAATTACGGATGGCAAAAACTTCAAGGATGTGGAGCCTAGATGGATCTCTTTGTATGAACTCGCATGCAGAGTTCGTGAGGAGTATCCTTCATTGGTTGGTTTCATGCACAAATACCGTCATGAAGTTGATAGGCAAGGGAACTTGTTGTTCCGTTTAACGATTTGGAGACATTGCTTACATTGGTTGGTATTCTTCCAATGTTAAAGGAGATCAATACACTGATGAAGCATGCACAGGGCAGATTAATCTATATTGTGGATTTTATACGGATGAGAAAAATGGTATGTCAAAGTCTTGATATATTGTACTGTTCCCAGGATAGTTTTGATGCACCTGTTTTTGAAAATTGGAAAGATTTATTAGATCTTAAAAATCCTAACACCTTTTTGAGATTTAATATCCACGATCACCTCTGCATCACTGTTAATGGGAGGGAAATACCAATGCACATTTTGCAAAAACGTCAAGATATTACAGGATCAGAATGAGAAGATGTTCCTGACACGTAATTTGTTTGAGTCTCATTATAGTTGAAACAAGAATAAAGCTTAAAAAATTTCAAAACCTTGTCATCGAAATTAGGGAATGTTTCAAAGATAAAATTGGAAGCCATGGGTGTGATGAATCCTAATTTTGGAACACCGAAGGTGGCCATGCAGAATTTGTCGAAAACATTTCCATAAATCAATGGGTACAATAATGGAACAATTTACAAAGACGCCGAGCTCAAGGGTATGGAAATCAAAGTTATACTTGAATGCCGATTTATTAAAGTTTCAAATCACAAATTTTGCAACAACAATGAGGAACCAATATAAGAATTTAGATCAACCTTCGAAAGTGGTGCTATTACAAGGTGTGGCGAGGAATCTATCAAAGTTCTATCTTACAAGAAGTTATCGGTGAATATTTCGATTATATGAGTTATGCCAAACAATGATTTTGGGGTCTGTGGAGGATGAAAGGGTTTTCAGTGCATTGTCATTTATAAAATCAAAACTGAGAAACAGGTTGGATAAAAATCTGGAAAGTTGCATGAGGTGTTATGTTTCTCGATACTCCATCGAAACCTTTCCGTTCGACAGAGCAATTGCGCGACCGAATTCCTTTGCATGAAAGAAGAGGTGTGAATAATACAACTACAAGTACAAATATTCCCAACCTTGAGAGTGTAATTGGCTCTTCGTCACATTCTACAGAAGACAACATCGAGTTTGATGAAGCTATTGATAATGGATTGTTTCAACTTTAAATAGGTATCTTCTTTATCTATCTTTTATCTTTATCATTAAAGATGTTACAGGTCTATATACTAAAAATGTCAGGCAATTCACCCATCTATCTACTAATCCATTTCTCGTGTTGGGTTTTTTTAAAACACAGATCTAGCTCATTACCAGTGGCAGTGATGATTTCAACTTTAAGGAGGTATCTTTTTCCCCTTAATCTTATTGTTTGTTACTATTCATTTTTTTCAGCTCTGGTTATCATTAAAGATGTTACAGGTCTATGTATTTACATTTAGTTAAATACAATCTTTTTATTTTTTGAAAACGTGGGTTGACATCCGTCCGAGGAAGCTGTTACTTCTCGGGACTGACAATGTCAGGCAACTCACCCATCTATCTACTAATCCATTTTTTGTGTTGAATTTTTTTAAGACAAAGATCTAGCACATTACCGGTGATGATTTCAATTTTAAATAGGTATCTTCTTCAACATAATCTTATTGTTTGTTACTTTACATTTTTTCAGCTCTTGTTATCATTAAAGATGTTACAGGTCTAATTCTATATATTTACATTTATTTAAAGATATTGTTGGTCTCAGTTAGTTGTAAACCAAGTCAATGGTATATACCAGTGTCTTAATGAAATAATTCAAAAGTATAAGTATCATGTGGACATAATTTTGACTACCTTTAACCGTTATGAGCTTCAAACCACCCCACGTTCTACTAACAAATTTGCAGATACCATGGCCTACCTGGATTCTTAGATACCCACTTTTCTTGCCGACTCCAAAATATTTGTCACATACAAAGGTTACAATCAATGTAGGAAACATTCCGAGGGAATGGGCCCTTAGAGGTTAGCTCGGCCACTCTTTACCCTAATCAATCTTCCCCAATTTCTCCATTTTACATTTTTACTATTAGTCAGTTTCCATTTTTTACACTACATGGAAAGTGACACAAACATACAATCAACCAACATACATACCTACCATTTTTTTTACAACATCTTACCATACACGTTCATCATCATTTATTTTTCCATGTTATCAATAACTTGAAAATTAAATTAAGACCAACACACTTAAACTCAACCATGCCTAACTGACATAGACTACACCATGCCTAACTGACCTAACTCCACCATGCCTAACTGACCTAACTCCACCATGCCTAACTGACCTAACTACACCATGCCTACATGACCTAGACTCCACCATGCCTAACTGACCTAACTCCACCATGCCTCACTGACCTAACTCAATCATGCCTACATGACCTAGACTCCATCATGCCTAACTGACCTAACTCCACCATGCCTAATTCATCTAGTTTCCATCCATACACAAATAACAATGGAAATTAAAACACAAGTACATCATCTATATCATAAATCTCATCATCTATAACAATGAAAGTCTTTATATCAATACAATATAGAGAATAATGATCTTAAAACAAGTTCACATACATCATCTATCATTAATTATCAATTATCATCATTCATCATCTACGTCCACATACAATTCATGACAATGCAAGTAAACAAGAAACATACATATAATTCATGATAATCACCATCTAATGCAATTAAAATTAAAGATTGTATATAAATCCATATAATTAAATTCAAATACCATAGTACATACTCAATAGTAGAAGTTTTCAAATTCAATATTTAAAGTTTCCTCAATAATAAAAGTTTCTAGTTTTCAAAACCCTCTTTTTCTTTATCCAATTCTACTCCTCTGCTCTCTTCCCCAACGGATTCTTCCACTGTGGCTGTACCTCTTTCCCCAACACCAGAAATAACCCCGAACTTATAAGATATTCCGCAAAGACCGGCCCGCATTTTTTAAAATTCTTTCTTCTTGATTTGTCGCATCTCCATGCGACAGCAAATTTGGATCAGCCGCTGCTTTAGCTTTGAATAATATGTTAGGGTCGAAACCATGCTCTTTAATTATCTGCTTTAGTGTATTGTTTTGTTTGTTAACCAAAACAATATTTTGCTTCAAATTTTTGTCATGCGGATAAATTTTTCTTTCTTTGTTTCCAAGTGAACTTGCAAAACCTTCTTTGACTCTTCAAATTTTCATATTTCAACTGCACAAAAAGAGTAATGTCAATTCAAAATATTACTAAAAAATGAAAATTTCAAATTAACAAGAATGATTGTTTGAATGTAATAGTACTTACAACCGCTCTATCTCTTTCGGCATTTGCGATTGCTACCAAATCCTTGTCCTTGGACCATTTGTTAAAATATGCCTGGGCCTCGGCACTAATATTTTCCAATTTGTTTAATGACTTATCTAAAATGTCGTCTTTATAGTTGTTGTTATACGTGATAGTCCCACTTCTTACTTGGGTAAGTAAGGAATCCATCTTCGCAGGTTGATTCTGGACTGCAGCGTATAAACTATCTCGTTGCCAATAATTTTCATAACGACTAATAATTTCATTGATAAGAACTTTAGCCCTTCTCTCCCATTCTATAAGCTGATTGATATGAGGAAGAATAAACTCACTCACATGGGATTGACAATCATAACCAATTAAGTTCTCCAAAGGAAAAGGTGGCAACTGTTCACTATCTGAATCTGATGAAGACGATCTTGCTGGAGAAGTATGGGGGCTTTCAGCAAGATCAACTGCTACTTGTTTCTGCCTTTGGGTGGGCTGATCCTATTTGTGAAAAAATTAATCAAGATTTAGATAAATAAATTTAAATCGAAATGTAATTCAAAATTGTAAAGCATATTTAAATTGAAATTTGAAGTATACCTGCTGGCCTTGAATCATCTCGCGGGTATTGAAAAAACCAGTTGGGTCATTGCTATCAATGCCCAAATAATCTTCATCTAAATTTATATTGTTCAAAAAGAGATATGCCGCGTTGCCTTTGGGCAAGCCACCAAGTGAGAGAGTTGGAATTCGAAAGGAGGAGGCAATGTTTAGTGTCCCACTAGGGGCCGGAGCAAAAGGCATGCGTTTACCAATGTTCTTTTTCACTATTCCTCTAGTTGGCATTTTAAAAATTATTGGTTGAGTGGGTGTCGGTGCCGTGGTTTGATCAGGACTGACATGTGCTGAAAAGTACAAGAAAAAAATGAAAAATAGGAAAACAATTCATAAAGTCAAAAATTTGTACTATCGAAAAGTTGTACCTTGTTGTCGAGGGGTTGTTTTTCTCGGTGCTACGGGTGGCCTTGTAGGAGTTGTACTCATTGTCTGTTCAGAAGATATGAATGCATGCGACTGTATGGAGTGAGTTGGGGAAGAAGGTTGAGTTTGTGAAACAGTGTATGTTCCAAAGTCCCTGCAATTCATCAATATTAAATGTTGTCAATTCATTTGGTTAAAATTTAAATTGAAAAATAAATATGCAAATTTGGAATTTGTAAATAATATATGAGAAGGTATTACTTCTCTGGCGTTTAACGAGTTCAAACTATTGAGGGTTTGGAGAGGAGTGAGCTTCCATTTCAGATTGTGAGTCCCCCGAAGCCTCAACGTGTTGTTGGCCTCTTCCTCTCGATAACGCCTTTTTTCGGGGAGGGCTTCAATAAATCTTCTCTACAAAACATTAAAATTTAAGTTTTAATAATTGTGCACTGTAATTTCGAAAATTGAAATATAATTACAAACTAAATAGTTTATACCGTTGTTCTTCAAATGGAATTGACAACTTCATCAACTCCTCATCGGTCAAGTAGGAATTTTTTATGTTTTAAATTTAAAAGTGCCTCATAATAAAGGCCGAGGAGATAGTTTGTTGAATAAATGAAAGGTTTTTCGAAAGTTTTGAATTTGTTAGGTCAATTCTTATTTTTTGGATAGATATGTGCACCAATCAATTTTTATTTTGAGATAGTGGCAAAAATGTATCGAATGGCCCAATTTGGGATATCTGTTTGGCGACCCTGCGCAAAACAATTACGGATTGAAAAAATGAAATGCGTGCAAAGAAGAAAGTGGTGTGCAATTGATTGTGTATCCACACCACGCCTGGATTTATTGACATGGGCTGCAAATGCGAAACAATGAAAATTACTATAAATTTATAACAACAAATTGTATCAGAATAAAAAACAGAATAAAAAATATGAATTAAAACGAATTATACTTACAATCAACATGGAAACCAAACGTTGATTCGAGAAATTTCTTGTCTTCTTCCAGGAGTGTTGCCTTGGTTGTAACAATTGGTAAATTTTTGAACGGAAGGCCCGTAAACCGATGGATGTCATTTGCTTCGATACTGAATTGGAACATTCGGCCATCGTTCAGAGTCACATAAAAAAGGCCATCCTCTGAATTGTAGGATGACAGAAGGTAATTCAAAATATCCGGATCTGTTTCGAAATGGGGCATATTAACGAGCCCTGTAAATTCACACGCATCCATCAAATCTTTATATTCTGAAGACATCTTTAAAACAGTATGTATGTGAGGGCATAAGGGATTCCTGTAGTTGATCTTGGAAATCGATTGAATTGGATTCTCTTGATTTTTTTCTTGAACTTGCAATTGGGAAGCATGTGAAGTCGACATTATAGTTGTACTTGCGTCTTTGACAACGATTGAGACTTGCAGAAATTCAAGAGCGGGAAGGTGAAAACGAGAAAATGACCGGTTGTAGGGCATTTATAGGCTAAATCGGGTGTCAATGGCTTCAATCGATTGGCGCGTCGATGTCTTAGCTAACGCACGACAATAGTCTTAGCCGACGCGCGTCAATAGGAGCTAGAGACGCGCGTCAATAGGATTCGATGACGGCGCGCCAATAGGATCGGTGGCGGCGTCGCGAAAGGGAGCCAGCTGACACGCGCGTCAGCGGGATCCAAAGGACGCTGCGGCGTCAGCGAGATCCAGCGTGGCGCGTCAATAAGATCCGGTGGCGCGCGCGTCAAGGATCGGTGGCGCGTCGATATAGCATCCGATGGCGCATCACCGATCCTATTGACGCGCGTCGCCATCGATCCTATTGACGCTGGCATCCATCGGATCTATCGACGCGCCGTCATCTTGGATGTTATTGACGCGCGTGGCGATCGAGACCATTGATGTTCCATTGACGCGCATCAGGAGTGATTATTGATGTCTTGTTGTCACACGTCAATGATGGAGCCATGAAAAACCAGGCGAAATTTTTGTTTTGGAATACTGTCAAATTCGCCTTTCGCTGAAACTGGTTCCGGGGATATTCACCAGGTATTTTCCACCTACAATTTTATAGAGGTGTCTTAAAATGAACCACAGGACACCCACAGTAAACATCGACATGACGCGAGAAGACAAGACGGAGTGGGAGAATTCCAGTCATTTTTTGTGACAAGGGCGAAGCCAACGAGAGATCAACAGGAGCACCATGACGTTAAATGCTTAGCGACATGGTCGTTGGAGAATGGGGCATTACACTTATGCAATATTTTCCAACTTATTAATCTAACATTCTCAAAATTTCTATATTGATTTTAAGATTTTCTAGTTTTGTTTGTCTTACCTCAACAAATCCTTGATATGAAACCTCCACCGTATTCCATGCCTTAGGGGTATTCTTGCTTCCAATTTGTTTTGGATAAATGTAAGGATATATGACACTCTAGAGATAGAATAAAACTTATACATCTACCTTTTCTTCTTCCTTATTTCCCCTCTTATTATATCAAGAAAAAGTATTCTAATATGTAATTGGATTGAATCCACTGATAACATTCTCCCAAACTCACTTCCTTATAAGAATATTTTTCAACCGATCTCTCCAATATTCAAATTTATCTCCTTTGAAGATATGGATATTCATAGAAGCATAGTTCACATGAGTAGTCATGGATTCAAATAATTGATAAAAACCCTTATGAATATTTCTTTGAACAAAGAGATTTGATACCAAATGAAGGTTTTTAATGTGGAAGGTGTGCAAATTAGATATTAAATACTCTCTAAATGAAGCTAGTGATTATTTATTAGGAAGAATGGTGGAATGCTTAGGCTATGATAAATAAGGTGACTATTATAAATAGATACCCACTACCTAGAATCAATGATTTTTTTATCAAATGGAGGGAGTGTTTGTGTTTTTCAAAATAGATCTTAGATCCAAGTATCATCAATTAAGGATTAAAGATGAATATATCTAAGAATGTGCTTATGACTAGATATGGGCACTATGAATTCACATTAGTAACCTTTTCTTGAATGATGTCCCTTTAGCTTTCATGACCCCGATGAATAATATGTTTTATGACTTTTTAGATCAGGTTTGTGCTAGTATTCATTGATGATATATTAATTTACTCTCAAAACATACAAGATCATGAAAAAAATTAATAATAGTTTTGAAAATATTAAGAGAGCATCCATTATATGGGAACCTTTCCAAATGCTCATTTTTTCGACAAAAGAGTCATTAGTTGGGACATGCACTTTCAAAAATGGAATCTTTGTAGATCCCACATAGATTCATGCCATAAGGGGATAGTTGACACCTAAGGCAAAGTGATAGATTGGGTCAAAGTTTAGATAAATTATAACACACAATAAAATGCTTCTCTCTAATAATCTTATTCATTCATAGAGGTTACATTTATAGGCCTAATGCACCCCTTAAGGTAAGGAGTTAGGAATATCTCCAAATCCCACAAATATCTCTTGACCTCTTATATATCCCTATAATCACTCACCTTAAGTCCATTCGCGTGAGTTGATAACTCACATAACACATTTAATTAATATATATTTACTCACATATATAATTTAATAACTCACTCTCAAGAATATTAATCCACCCCTTACAAATGCTAGTACTAATCAATAGATTCCTAACATCCGCTTTGGCATGAACTTGGGAGAAATCACAACCTACAACTAAGCAACTTGTCATCTTGGAGCTTGCACGTGGTCTCGAGCCTCATGTTTGAATTTGGAAACCACATCACCCATGAATAGGGTCCCTTCCACTTATTCAAGTGAATACATGTATCACACTAGGACACATCAACCTAACCAATCACTTTGATAAAAAATAATTCCTTCTTTAGTATATGTGGCATGGATCACATTGTCATCATAATAGGAAAAATTGAATTTTTACTACACATATGAACATGGATGCTCTTCTATTTTTAATTCTCGAGTCACATATACATAAAAAAACTAAAAATATGGGCCACTATAGTATAAGAAACCTCCTTATTAGTGACTAATAAGAGGCACTCTTTGCCTCCCTCATCCATTACCTCCATCCTTTGATTATATATTTCTCCTCAACATGATGTATCTTGAAGCTCAAATTTGTACATGTTATTATCGCCATGCTTCCCCCAATAAATTTTGCTTTAGCTTTGAAATTTCTAGTTTGGGGCTTGGGTGTAAGCAACCCCATTGGGTTCAAAGGGCATCTCCTCGCAAGGTCTCGAGGCCATGCCCTAAGTACACTTCTGTCCCCGGTACATGGTAGGGTCGAGGTTGAGATCTTGAAGCCATGCATATTTCCCCTCTAATGTAGTCTTCAAAATATCAATCAAGGTTGTTTATTGCACTTTCCCCTCGGAAGACTAATACAAGAGCATCAAATGCTTTGAGAATACGTTATTTTCAATACAAGGAGAATGAAAATTGAGTGGAAAAGAAATAAGCTCCTCCAAATATAAATATCGCCTTCTCGTTTTACAAAATTTCACCCCTTTATCAAAAAGTGTGATCACTAAATAAAAATAACTCCCACTATAAAATATCACCACTTTACTTGCGTGATTTAACCCTTTGACCACTTAGATTGTGAAGGTTATAACAAAATATTGCATAGCCGAGTCATATCTATATTATTTAATTTATATAATTGCAAAAACTAATATTTCAACAATAATACTCAATTTTTATAAACCAACAACGAACCTTCGTTAAATTCCGAATTCCATGGATCTTGAAGAAGCTAGGCAATGTAGGAAGGTGAGACCAAGTTAATGCAATATTGTACAAATTTTTGAGATCCAATACAAGTCTTCACGTAGTCAAATGTAATGTTGCTTGTTGTTGGGGAGGAGATTGGAACAAACCAATGCGGACCTTGCAAATATCAATGTTAGGTTCGATGTAATGTAGTTTCAAATAGGATTGAAGTTGATACCAATGCATTTTCTATGAGTTAAATGCGGTGTGATATTAGCAAATTCAAATCCGAATAAGTCATTTAGTAGAGCTATTGAAATATTAAGAAAACACCAAAGTATGGCTATGTTAGAGCTTAAACATGTGCCCTTATCAAACCTTAAATGAATTCGATGTTGTAAAGGAGCAACGAATGCATGGAATGATAGCTCACAACTTTTTTACACACGTACAATGTTTAAGATCAAGTATTTGGATAAAAAAATAACAAACTTTCACACAACATAAACAAAAATATACATATCTACCTCGATACTAAATAATTGATTGGGTGAGTTTAGACAAATTATAACACACAATAAAATGATTCTATCTAATCATCTATTCATTGATAGAAGTTACATTTATAGGCATAATGCACTCCTTAAGGTAAGAAGCTAATCATATTTCCAAATCCCACAAATCTCTCTCAACCTCCTATATATTTCTATAGTTATTCACCTTAAGTTCATTCACTTGAGTTGCTATAAACAATCACATTACACATTTTATTAATATATATTTACTCTCATATCTAATTTAATAACTCACTCTCAAGGATATTAACCTACCTCTTACAAATGTGAGTATTAATGAAGATAAGTAAGATTTTTTGTGGGTTTGTTAGATTATTACCATAGGTTTGTGGAGAAATTTTCCAAGTTTGCCAATCCTGTTACTTCTCTTAAAAAGAAAAGGAATTTGAGTGATCATCAAAATGTGAAAATGCCTTCCAAGGCTTGAAGAAAAATTTAGTTTTCTCAGTAACTATCCTTCAAATACCCAATCTAAAGAAATACTTTTGAGTGTGTACATATGCTTCTTTGCAAGGAATTAGGGAGTGCTCATACGTGATGGAAAGGTTAGAGTTAATGAGTCAAGAAATTCAAAACCCCTTGAATTAAACTACCCTACTCATGATTTAGAACTAGTAGTTCTTGTCTATACCCAAATTAGGGAAACATTATCTAATGGGAAGACCCTTCAAAGATATGATAGATCATATAAGGTTAGAATATATTTTCATCCAATGAAATTTAAATTCCAAGGAAATAATGTGGCTGGAATTTATTTGTAATTTTGAGATTTATATAACATATATTGAAGGAAAGGAAAACAAAATAGCTAATGTTAAGCCATAGGGTTAAGATCTATGCTATCTTTGAGGTAATGGTGATCTCCAAGATCAAATCAAGAGTCAATTACAGAAAATTGACATCTTTTTAAAGTGGAAGGCTGAATTACTTCAAAAGCTTGGTATGTCTAGAGAATTCTACATAGTGAATGATAGTTTGTCAAAACAATTGGGAGAAACTATGAACCACTAAGAGGTGATTTAATAAATAAATTCTTACAGGATGAACACATGGAACCATACAATGCTGACATTGACATGGTTAATATGTATACAAATCATATACCACTATAATTTTGGTCTAAAATGAATAAATTCGAGAGAGTTAAAACAATAAATTTTCATCCAACTGGTAGTATGTATCCTCACCTTGTACCACACCACAAGTTAGAAGTCATATTAATGGATTTCTTAATCATTTTTCCTAAATCAAGATAAATCATGATGTAGTTTTAGTAATCATGGATAAGCTACCAAAGTTTCTCATATAGTTCCTGTAAAATTTAAAGATAAAGCCCTATCCTTTGCCCAAAAATTCATCAAAGAGATAGTGCATCTTCGTGGAGTTTTAAGTGTAGTCATATCAAATAGAGACAAACTATTTACATCCATATTCAGGACATCATTGCAATCTTCCGTTGGAAGAAAATTGAATTTTACATTATTTTAACATCCTCATACCAATGGTCAAACTTAAAGGGTCAACAAAGTCTTGGGAGACATGTTATAGATGCATGTCATGGATTGGCAAAGTAATGGAAGGAATGCTTACCTCTTGTTGACTTCAACTATAATAACTCATACCATTCTTCAATCGACATGAAACCTTTTAAAACATTATATAGATGCAAATGCAAGACTCTTATATGTTGGGAAAGTTTAGAAAACTAAGTCATGATCATTATTGGGCATCTAGAAGAGTATACTCATCTAAGAAAGATGAAAATAATACTCATACAAGAAAAAAGTTATTTTGACCTTTAGAGAACATCATGGAATTTTTCGATTTGAGAGAAGATTTTCCTTGAGTTAAACCAAGGAAGATTTCTATTAAGTTTGGAAAAGAAACCAAACAATCCACACACTTCATGGGACCTTATGGAATAATTGAAAAGATAAGCCAAGTGTCCTATCAACTCACCATCCCTTCTATTCTTTCTCACACGTTCATAATGTGTTTCATGTATCTTTACTTAAGAAATATGTATTTAATCCTTTTCTTGACTTGAGATCCTTATAGGTAGAGAGGATGAGGGTGAAATCTACCTCAATCCAATCAAAATACTAGAAGAAGACAATGTTATGTAATAAAGAAGTACGGTGGGTGAAAGTCTTTTGGGATCAATACGATAACGCAAGTGCTACTTAGGAAGAGAGAAATCTTCCGTAAGGAGTACCTATCCCTCTTTGTATAAAAGACTCTAGGACAATGTAGTCCTAGTATGGGAAAATGTAACATCCCACCTGTTTGTATTTTTGGTAATTAACACTAAAAATGTGTATATATTCCACAAACTCTACCACACCAGCTTTGGGTAGATGAAAACACTAATTTTGTGTGTAGATATGCTAACTCATATTGCTTATAAATTTGTATGGATATTTTAATGAATGAATGCATTTCATATTTTGTATAAAATAATTAATGATTATAATATAGTAGATTTATTTTACATTTTTATTACAATTCATAAATACAATTTAATTACAAATAATACATAATGTATATAGATTTGTTTTGGAAGGTATCACGTGGAAGATAAAGTGAGATTATTATTGGTATGATGATAATAAAGAATGGAGCCATTAGTAGGAATCAATATCATACTACCATGTTAGAGTGTTTGTATTAATAATCTATCTTGTCTTGTGAGTCATTTAGTTCTATTTTGTTTGTGTGGATAATAACATTAAATTGCTTTTAGCTAGATTTTTTGAGGGATCAATTCAATATAATTTTTAAAGCTACATAGGCATGTTATATATATATATATATATGCGTGTGCGTACACACATAATGTCTTATTTTTAAAATTAGTCTGCTTTGAAGACTTCTTGCACATTTTCTTCCCGTGGCTAAGAAGAAATTGAACAAGGGAAGTCCTTGAGTTTCATTTCTGTTTTCTTTCATTACTATTAATGCTTTTCTTTTGTATTTTCCTCTCTAAGGAAGGTCGGATGGGTTGGAGAGCTCCCAAAGTAAAAATAAAAATAAATCAAGCTTCCAAAGAGGTTGTTCTCATGGTAACTTATCCCTTAGACCTTTGGTGCCACCAAAGGGGTATAAAGGAGTCACATAGGCTCATTTTCATCATCAATTTTGGCATATAAACTTTTCTACTTGGTTATAGGGTTGATTGCTCTAAGAAAGGGGTAAAAATCTATTAGTGTGGCATCCAAGGAAGATGAAACCCTTCCTTGTGGCATATTGAGAATGAAAATTCTCCAAGTTGGTGGTGTGAAGGAAAATATTGAAGACCATCTTGTTGGTTTGCAACTAGGGCATCAATGAGAAGTCATTTCAAGGGGATTTGCATTGTTTGGATCCCCTCTCCTAGGGAGCGATTAGGGTTAGAGTGCATTTGGGTGACTTCTAGGGCACAAAAATTCATAATAAGTTGATACTCATAATTATCATATTTTATAATGTTTGTATCATCCATATTTTGTAATTGTTGGGGTTTGGAGACCTCATTTTTAGCTATTTTTGTGGACTGCACTTTTGTTGTCATAAAATAAATTGCAGCTGGGTATTATTTCAGATTTGACACATGTTTTGGGTTGTTTTGGCTTGGTATTGGTTCCATTAATTATATATAATTTGGAGAAGCATTGGTACATCTAATTTCAGCTTGTTTGATGGGTGTTTGATGCCCTAAAATGTAAATTTTAGTTCACTGCTAGGGTTTCAATTAATATTGGATCCGCTGTTATAAAAATAAGATTACATTTAGTTTGGGGTTTGTGTGTTTCATCCCTAGAAAGGGACATTACATAATACATTTTTGAAAGAGGGAAATAAGGTGGAAAATGAAGGAAAAAAATAGAAAGGAGAATAAAAATGGAGGCAGGAAGAAGAGGGGTATAGGAGGAGAAAAGTGGCATAAAAATACATCCTCACATTTACTACATCCCATACATTAAAACAAATATGGAGTGGCTTGTTTGAGGGGAGAGAGATGATCGTTGACAAGGAGGAAGTTGGAAAAATCTCTGACACGTTAGGATGAGAAAAAAGCAATTGGAAGGAAGGAAAGCAAAGGAAATTTTCTTTTTATATAATATATATTCAATCCTATTGTCTTTTATTAATATTATGATGAAATTTAATGGTTTACATGAAGGATTTTTTTTTGTATTCATTGTTTGGTCTAGGGTTGGGAAATTTTAGACTAAATCTAGAGAGAGATCTATAGTTTTAGGGCCATATTTCACATGCTATTTGTAAACGATTAGATATTATGGTTTGAAGGGAAAATTTATGATATTTTAAGGTATTTCTAGTGCTATATTTTCCTCAAACCAAAAATCCCCATAGAAATTCTCAAAATATTAATATACATGGTTTAAATGGAAGAATCATTTTGGTTAAGAATGTGTTTGGATGAATTACTTGTGTAACCATTTATGGATGTTTAGTTAATGGTGTCATTTATTTATATAAGTTTCATATGGAATAATTATGGCCAAAAATAATAAATAATCATGAAGCCCTAGGTGTTAGGCTAATTGGGTAAAGCTCAAGAAGCTACGATCAATTTTCTCCACTTTAAATTCTTGATTAGACCCAAGAATTGGGATTTTCATTCAATACTATTGGCACATCCATGACATTTAGATTGATATTTTTATAACTCCAAATTTTACAAAAAAATATAAATGATATGGAGATGTGCAAGTCACCCCCTTCTAGTAAGGCACACATTATGAAATTTCTCGATTATTGTTATCCATGCAAGTTTATTTTTAAATTTTTGGGTGTATAGAATCTATCGAGTACGCTTTCAGCCTCACAAATCAAAATAAAATGTGAAGCAGGCTTAATCTACCTTCCAAAAAGGAGTTTAGAAAATTTATGGAATTCTAGAAGTTGGAACCCATACAATGATTTGTGGTGATGTTTTGTGTTTTTATCTTGCTAAAAGTTGGTTTTTCATTATAATTGATATAATAATGATTATACAACTAAATGGAGTGAGTGGATGATTGTACCATTGTTATTTTTTTGACAACCCAAAATGATTTGGTATGCTTTGCAAGCTAACCCAAATGTTAACTTTTTGTTATGCGCAACTCAAGTGAATCTAAAACTTGGTATATCTTACCCTAGTTCATAGGAAGCTTTAGTTGAGTATGTTTAATTGTTTCTCAATAAATTTCATGTTTATAATATTCATGTTCAAACTCTAAAGTGTATTTTTGAGATTGTATAGAAGAAACCAAACTTATGATTTTGCACTCTAGATTCACAAGCTAGTTCCGAAACTATTCTCGGGATTGTGATAGTCCTATGACTATACCTTTTGACACATTATTAAATATAAATTGGGTATTATATATATATATATATATAGCATTATTCTACCTTCATTTGGTCATTTCCAAATCAAGAAAAGCAACTACAAAATGATCCCAAATTTGTGTTTTTGACTTCTAATTTTTAAAAGAATTTTAAGACCATTACTTCATTGTTACAGGGCTAATACAACTTATTTTTGACCTTGAATTGATGAGATCATTTCATAGTGATTCACTTACTTCAATACAACTTAAATTGTTAATAACTAGTTACGAATATTTAGTTTTGCCTCTTTGTTCGTACGGTTTTTAGTTTTAGGAATGGTTTCATGGATGTATGTTCTAAATGAAAATATTAACTTACAATCTCTATAAGGGGTTTTGGGTTCCATTTCGATAGACACCCTTACAAACCACACTCTCAATCGACTCTTGTGTGAAGAACATAACATAACTCAATGGTTAATACAAAACACACTAACTATAGTTTGTCCAACAAGTAAATGCGGGTAAATTTCTATCTTAGGGTGATTAATAATAATATGGATGTTTGGTTATTGATTATTATTTTTTCCATGTGATGGTTACCAAAATTCACATATATCTAACAAAAAATCTAAAATACTCATTTAGCTATGATAGCTTCTTTGTGAGTGTATATTGGAAAAATGTGTATGGATACACTCCTATTTTGAATACTACCTAGTGTATACTACCATGATTGGTTGTGATATGTGAAAATGATTAGGTATGATATGTAAAAATGATTGGTTGTTGATGGTTGTAGTGTTATAACCATGAAATCCATCACCATGTAATATTATCAAAACTTAAGTCATAAAGGAAGATTCTAGAGACAACTAAAAATATTGTAAGATTTAAAAGCTCTAGATAGTAGATTGGATGTAATTTGTGACACCTTCATATTTGAGTAGTAGGTGTAGCATTGTTGAGAATCTATGTAGGATTCCTTTTTGAAGAATCATGATTCAGAACTAAGTCTAGCTAGGTCCGTATGATGTCAATTAGGAGCAATTATGACATGATTCATGTTGCACATCTCTCGTAGGTAAAAGGAAAGTAACCTAGGTATGGTGTCCAGGGAGTTGGTATGGTCAAAGACCTATATTAAAAATTTGGGTTAAAGTTATAAGGAAGGACATATGGGAGTATAGATCGTTATAAAACTCATAACCATCGAACTCTTCCTCATCTTATAGGCGATCATCTTGAGTAAGGCCTATGACCAAGTTCTAAATATGCATATTTATATTACTATTGATATTATAATTCCAAGGAATGTTGGTGTAAGTCATTGATCATAATATAGCAATGCATAGTGCCAAGGCCAACTTGGTGGTTATCAAGGAATTATTGGAGTTAGACTCCTCGTACTAAAGGGGTTGGTGAATATAACTTTAAGTTATGCCTATGACTATAACTAGACTCTAAGTAATATGTAGGATAGTTCTACATGGTGCGGACATTAAACTCTGTATGGATAGTTTATTTGACACTCGATGTTAATGGTAAGCATGTGGATACCTTACCTAGTGGGTAGAACATTATATATCACAATCCTAAAATGTGATAACACAATGACCTTGGTTGGAATACATGAATCTACTTACTTTTATGGGAAAGTATACTAGATCTTGAAATGTCCAACCCATAAATGTACCAAATGTAATTGCTTCATGTCGTGTTTATGTGTTTGAAATGGTTAGTTGCGGATATATCTTGATAAGATGAGCTATTATAGTGATTGACTGTTATACTCTCCCTTTTTTTTGTCTCTTTCATGATTGTGTGGAAACATATATGTTTTGTTGTATGTTTACTACTAAAAATGTTAGATCATTTCATTGCATTTATGTATTCGTTATTGAGGTATGGTCAAATGATATCCATAATTTTTATTCTAATGGTCTAAATTTACCTTTGAGGTGGGGTAGATAGGCTCGGACATGTCCTCACTATGGTTTGATATACCGATTCCATTAAGGAATCATTATGCCAATCATATTTATGTGATCTAAAAAATGAAAGTAAGTGACCCACTTAACCAATTCATTATTTTTGGATACTTTTAAAATGATCTCAAATTTTCACGTAAACGATTAAAATTTGGCTTATGACTTTAAAATAGTACTAAATTTATTAAACTACGAGAAAATGAGGGAAAATATATAAGAAAATGCAAACCAAGTGATAAAAGTTCACATGATGTGGGTTGGTTGTCTATGGGTTCGAGATAAGCTCCCGAACCGATCTGTTATGACCTAAAATCACTTTGTGCAATAATAATTACATCAAATAACTCTTTGGTATGCAATCTAATTCCCGCACTCTCTCTAAGAATACTAGTTTCAATCTCCAAAGCCTCTTGCAATAAAACTTCTCCAAACTTGCTCTAACTTTCCCAAAGGGGCTTACAAACATTAAAAGTTACGTCTTCAATTACAAAACTTTCCATTTAAAATGTTTCTTACCCCGTGACTTAGTGGTAAGAGCTCTATCCTTTTACCTAAGCAACCGTAGTTCTAATCTCCCCTCATATCAATTATTTTTGGCGTGGTTGTCCTAAATTTGTGAGATAAAATCCTTATTTTTGGTTATCTTTAACAAAGGCTTGTGTAGCCTAACGGGTAAGGCTCTTTAACAACATATGTGGGGTCATGGGTTCAATCCCCACTTCCAATGTTCCTCTTTTTTGTTTGGTCGGTGCATTTTTCTTAAGGGATATGAAATGAAATGAAATATTTTAATGACATCCACAATACTGAAGAGTCTATAGGACCAAAATCTAGGGCATTAAGACAATTTCGTGCTCTTTTCAATATCATATCTTCTATTGTGAATCTTGATAACAAAATCCGTGATCTTTTCAAGTCTTGTTTCTTGAATAATTCATTTAATCTTTCCACCTTCAACTCATTTTCATACTGGATACAAATATCATCATAAGCTGAACACTCCATGATGAAGTGCCATTTCGTCTCTACCACCCTTTTTCGTAGAAAAAGACAAGTTCTCCTTTCCCAATCCTCCTTGGGTATAGTCCATCTACCGGTTTTGCATTGAACGTGATAAAATCTGGTCCTCGCTTAAGCCATTAAAATCCTTGCTTTACCCTTGATAACCGACTCTATATAATATTTTTCATCATGCTCCCAAGTAAGGTTAAATTATTTGATGTAATATGATTTATTTTGACTAATTTTCTCTATTCACATGTCATTCCTAAATTTTTGTATCACATAGTTTTATATTTCCTTGTTGTTGTTAGGACACTCATGACACTTGATGCCCCATTTGTTCATCCATTTGTTGTTCTACTTCATCCAAGTTTTATTTCTACACTCTAATTTTTCCTCTGCAACCATTTTGCTCAAGCGATGAATATCCATGCTTTCAACCTTTTTTAGATAACTTAGCGACCGAGTTATTGTTGATGCTTCCATCGGAAAGTACGCGCTTCAGCCAACATGATCTCATAAGGGACTGTTGATTTGAATTTAAGAGTGATTGTGATTATATGTTTCTGGATTCTTTCTAATTATCTCCACCCATGATTTGACATGCTACTTCCCCATACTTTGCAACCATAAAGGGAAACTGGGGTGACCAACAATCCAAAAAGGGTTTTCTTAGTTTTCCAATCCCAAATTTCAACTGTCCTAAACCTATTTTGAAGTAGGTAAGATGCTTCCAACCCCCCTATATCCATTTTTCTCTACAAGTCTCCCAACTAAGCTTGTTGTGCAAATCAATCCCAAGATATTTGTATTATGTTACAATTTCAAACGGATCCCTAAAATTGAATTGTTAATTTGTTGTTCTTTCCTTTTCAAAGAAAAATCATGAATTTGGTTTTGTTAATGTTCACTTGCATCCCGACTTCTTGGAAAAAGAGTTCTAAGGATTTCAAATGATCCTCAATCCTTGAGTTGTTTTTGAAATTAGAATAAGATCGTTGACATATAAGAGTAGCTTCACCACATAACTTGCCAACTGTATGCCCCTCCCTCATTTTTTCTTAACAATTCTTTAAGCTTGTCAATGTATAAATCAAACAAGGTGGGAGAGAGAGGACAACCTTGCTTGACACCAATGTCACTACCAAAACATTTTGACATACCCTCTCTCGGTTCCGATTTTAGCTTTGACCCACTTAGAAAGCTTACACACTTCTACTCTAAACTCATATTGGATCGCAAGTTCCTCCATCCTGTTTCAAATTTTGTCTCTAGGTATCGTGTCAAAAGTATTTCTTAAAATCAACAAAGCAACAAAAAGCTTCCTCTCCTTGGGTATCCCATACCTTTTCAATTAAGTGCCTAAGAGTGATGCAATGGTCGATGGTTGAATGTCTAGGTTGGAAGTTTGCTTTCCCTTTTGCTCTTTTACCCTCTCTTTCGGCCCAACTATTGATTCAACATTCTATCATGCCCCCAAAAAGTTCACTCCTCTCCTTGAAGAGGATCCACTCTAACATGAAGCCATCATAGTTAATCTCATTGAATATTTTTCTAATGTGCGAGTGAGGACCTCAACACCCCACTTTAAAAATTCAGCCTACAACCCATCAATATCTTGTGCTTTACCACTTGCTAGATTATTTATGCCCTGTTTGATGTCTTCCACCAAGAAAAGCTCGGTCGAGGTATTAATTATGGGAGGAATATCCTTCTATTGAGACTGCTCATAGAGGATCCTCACATACTCTAACCACTGAGCATCTGTGATATTATTTTCGTGTGTTTTTTCTTTTGTTGCAACTCCCTCCAAAAGCCTTTGGGATTGTGTTTTCCAAGAGAAATTAATTCTTTCCTCCTCATATTCACATAGCTTTCTTTTTTGTATTGTACCAATTTCTCATATTTATTTTATTTTCTTTGTTCATCTCACTTTCCTTCAAATCTCTCTTGGCAGCCTTACATTATTTGCAACTCCCTTTCTAGGCTTAGATATTTTGCAAGCACTTAATGCCTTGTGAATTAAAGGAATCAGCAAATTACTGCATACATAGCCACTTGTCCCCTTGGTTGCCTTGCTCTCTATGTCATTTCTTGTCATCTGAAATTGCTGCCCAAGGGCAACAACGAAGATTTCTTGATTTGCTTTATTTACAATGATTTTTCCTTGTTGTTGAGTTGTCTTTTGTATGTGGTGAACTTGTTTTCTTTGGTGCTGATTTGAGATGGTACCAAGCTTGACAAAGAGAGGTTTATGATCAGATTTTAGCTCGATAGGACAATCCCCTATTTCAAACTCAAGCAACTGAGAAATAGAGCTTTGGGAGAAAATGACATAGTCCACTACACTTTGACCATTGTATGTTTTGCAAGTGATACTACCTAATCGAGCCAAACCCTCATGTCATTACAAATAACCATGTCGTATAAGCTGCATAGGCCTAGAAGCTCAACCCCAAAATGTGTCACCCCTCCATTACCATCTTGAGATATTCTTTCCCAAAGCTGGTCCTCTTCTTCATTAAGCCATAAAGGATTGTCATCCCCACCTTCTTCGTTGTTCAACTGGAGAGATTGATTGTTTGCGGTCCTCACATTAAAGTCACCCATTAAAATTATTTCCCCTGAGGTACTGAACACAAAAATGTCTTTTTTTAGCAAAGCATATGGATCTTCAGTATCTAGATTACTTCTCTTATAAGTCTTTGAACTTTTTGGTGCAAAGTAGCAAGCAGCCAATCTGATTGTCGCCTCATTATCTGATATTTTCAGCCATATGTATTGCTTATTTGGGTCCTCCTTTTCAACTTTGATGGTCTCGAGCCATATTTCCTTGATTGCACTGTGATCCCCATGACCTTTACCTATTTTGTTCTATTCGTTCCAAACCAAAATTTTCATGTACCCTTCAAATTTTGGGACCTTGCAGCCCTTGTGTTCATGTGTTTATGCAAGAATAATAATATCTTTACCCTCCGCCATGTGCCCTAATCCAGATCCTCTTCTCCATGGATATCCCCTAAAATTCAAACTTACTATGTGCATGGATTCCCGTGGGGCCCTGAATCCCTATTTCTTGCTTGACAATCGATCGCTGATTTGGGCTTTCCCATTCCTCAACCATGCCCATTTTCCTGCCTCTCTTGCTTCTTTCACTTTCTCCCATTCCTTCTTTCGATCTTCTTGTTGGGAAAATGTCAAGTCTTCATCTAGATATATGTGTGCCTCTAAGAAGTCCCCTATTTTTAGGATAGCATGTTTGTCTTCTACATTTCTCATGACAACTCGCACATGATGATCCTTTCCTCCTTCTATTCTCCTACCAATCATGTTGGCTTGATGTATATAACTGTCCACTTCAGCTTGTCTTTAAGGAAGTCCCTTGCCAAAATGTTAGTTCTTTCCTTTTCACTGAAGTCTTTCAAACCTTTGATAATAAAATTTGTTGCTTTGTCTTGCTTGTCCCTTTCTTCTTTTATTTGTGTTTTGATGTGTTTCTCTATGATTTTTTTGTTCAATTGATGATCCACTTACTACTTGTGACCAAGATTTGGCCTCTTCTATCCAATCCTTTAGTTGGTTTTCTTTCATTTCCATGTTTTCAATTGCCGATTGAATTTCATTTATCTGTATTGTTTCATTCCCTTTTACCATTTTGGGGTTTTTCTTTCCGGTTGTTTTCAAATGCCCTAGATCTTGTTTTAGAATGACTAACTCTTGTTGTCCTCTTTCCATGATGTTTTGAAGATTTAGTACCTACTCTCTTAAGAACTTTATTTTCTCTTTCCAACTTGTATCTATATTCTGAAAATTATTTTCTCTTGTTGTCTTCATGTAAATGTTCATGAGCTCATTTACATCAAATCTCTCTTTCATATTCATGAGCTCATTTACATACAATTCTGAAGACCACAGTAACGAAGTAGATGTAGGGTTGTAGAGATATTTAGGATCTTGCACTCCTACCTCCTGTTCATCCTTGTTTGCGGTAGTCCTTTTTGTTTTGCTCAGTTTTGATTCCTCTCTACCATCCCTCTGCATTGATTGTTTTCCTTCTATTCGGTGTTCTTTGAAAACAAAGTTTCCTTTGTTGTTTGTTGTCTTCAGTAAAATCAAAGTGAAAATTTTCTTTTGAGTTTGCCTTAACTTTTGGCTTGCTTACACCTTAGGATCCCCTTATATTGTTTTGCATTCACAAAGACCAACTTTTTGTCTGTACCCATTGCATAGGTTTGAGAGTTTCTATCATGGCTGAAATTTTATTGTCTATTGATAAATGTGCCTCTAAATAGTAGACCTCGGTGACCCCATGTTTAGGTTGCCTTTAAAACCCTCATGTTTGACCATGGTTTGCAATGTCTTGTTTAGGCGAGTTTATATATGTGTGTGTGTGTGTGTGTGTGTGTGTGTGTGTCAAGAGAATAAATGGTCTGGTGGGTCTACCTGATCTTGTTGGTCTGTGCCCTAGATCCCACACACCTGCTGAAAAGGGGCCCACGTATCTGTCTCTGTCCTATCCTTCCAAACCTCTTACTGGGGCCACAAATCTTGGTCGTCTTTACCACATGTCATTCCTTCCCTGTGACACCTCTGCATATCCTATTGGACCTACACTGTCATTTTTGCCCCACTCTGTCAAACCCATGCTGGGAATCGGTTGTGCAGTTGAAGAAATGTCGAGAAGCGCTTGACAAGGAAGTTAGTCAAAACGCAAACCCTTTCCGCTTGCAGTCAACAATAAAAATAAAAACAATGCCCTGTTTACAGCCAAGACTGGTGTTGCCTTAAATAAATGCTCAATCCCGTAACTGTAAGGGACCGAACCCCTACGATCACGTATAGAACAAACATAGGCTTTTAAAGCCCTGAGAATTAAGTGTATTTCATGGTTTCAGCCACACTTACATTCTTTTGTTTGAGCTTGCTGTACAACTCACCCTTGGCTCGACATCGATGATGATAGTTGGAATGTTGTGGCTTGGTTGCTATGTGGCAATGTGACTCACCGAGAAGAGTGTGGGACTCTCCAGGTGCGGTGAGGATTATGTGTTTGTTGGAACTTGACGGTAATGTAAATCTCGCCAAATCGGACGAGCTGGTTGTGATCTTTCAAAAAACCATAAGATTTAGTCCCACATGCACTAGGACTTGTGATCTTTCAAAAAGTGGACCCTACTGGCTGATGGGCCACCATTCGACCAATAGCGCGGCCCCCATATTGACCGTCGAAGATTGAAGAATAAAACCAAAACCATATCTTTTATCAATCACACTCTGCCACTTGTTAACACCTCATCTATCCACATGTTAAACTTTGATCACGCCACCTCATCTTTGTGCAATATCTCAATTATTTTGCCAGTTGAGAAAAATTCAGCGAGGCGTATCTTCTGCATATGACGTTCGTTTACTCATTTCAAAGTGCGTTGAAATCTCTCGATGATGCATTTCATGCATAGGTAGTTTCATTAAAAGTGCATACCATATGATCGATTTGGTGTGGGGATCCTCCTAGATCATTACATAACTATCAAAAAGATGGAGTGGATTAAAATTTATATGGTATTTATGATAAGCGAACCCCTTAATGAGAATGTATGTAAATGAACTATTATACCTACATGTGTGTCAAAGATACTTTTATAAAATTATTTTAATTACATGATTACGATGTTCCTTAAATTTTTGATGTTATGACAAAACTCATCAATCTTATGATTGTGCTTTCACTTCTGCAATTAATAAGAAAGATGTGATCATATGATTGGTGATTGATGTTATGTTTTATTATTAAAAAATTGCCACCACATACAAATCCATTTCATGCTCCTAGCTAGTTTACTTTGTACCAGGCTAGTGTTGGTGATGAGGTCCATGTTTTCTGAACCAATTGATCTCAATCCACCATATTTCTATACAATATATAAAAGATCGAGTTGCATTGTTCTATTTTGACCCCTATATATATGCACACAACCAATCAAACTTTATTCCTATCCTGGGCCTCAAACATATTTATATATTTCATAACTAGTTATCCTAAATTAAAATACGATTCTAGGAATCGTGGACAAGCTATGTAAAGTTTATCATTTTATTACTGAAACTTGAAAGATAAATCCCCAACCTTAACTCAAAAATTCATCAAAAAGATAGTGTATCTCCGTGGTGTTTCAAGTGCAATCATATCAATAGATAAAAATCTTTACATCCATGTCTAAGAAATCATTGTAATATTCCTCAAAACCAAAATGAATTTCATTTTGTCTATACTATATTCATATTGATGGTATGTAGTGCCATGCACCGTAGTGGCTTTGCTAATGAGTAATATTCAAAGGTGATTTTATATAATAATAATAATAATAATAATAATAACTAGCAATTGCATGTGTACAATGCAATGTGAATACCAGTGATATATGTTATTTGATTTAGAGGGATAGTTATTATTTTTGTAGTTGATGTTGATAAGAGGTGTAATTGATTTTGTAAGTGTAGGAATATAGATGAAGCATTACATTTAAAGGTTCTATCTCTACATTTCAAATTTGTTACAAATTCGTAAATATACATTTGCAAATCTTATATCATGAGTGGTAGCGATTTGTGGACTATTTTATTTGAACCAAACATGAATACATGAATACAAAATATTTGTAGATTTTATATCATGAGTGGTAGCCTTTTGTGGGCAATTATTTTGGCACTAAACATGAATACAATTGATACCGCTTTGGATAGTTAAATACTTTTGTAGTTGACGTGGTTTGTAATTATTTGGGGGAAATTGTGTTAGTGTTGCAATGTGTTTGAGACGGTGGTTACATCGGTATTTCGGTTGATTTTTTGTTGAAAAAGCCATTTTTGTATTGTCGATAACATGTTGATAAGGGGTGTGATTGATAGTGGTAGTGTAGGAATATAGATGAAACATTACATTGAAATGTTCTATGTATACATTTAAATTTGTTACAAAATCATACATATGCGATTCATGAAATCTTATATCACGATATATGAACTAAACATGAATACACCCTTTGTACATTTACATAATATATATCATGAATGGTAGCCTTTTGTGGCCAATTTTATTTGCACTAAACATGAATACATTTGATACCCCTTGAATGGAACTGCCGCTTTGGATACAAGAAGTGTTGAGTAAAGTAGTAGTGGAGGTGCTATCAAAGTAGAGGGTGGTATTTATGACGGGTTATTTTGGTTGAGGGACAATAGTCTTGACTCCTCCTTTCTTCTTGCTCCAAGTGTTGGTACGTGAGTCACTTTTTAGTACATTTCAAATGAAAAAGGAGGGGAAATGCACAAATTCGCAAGTGAGGGAACTCTGGAGAAAATTGTGAATGTCAGACCTTGGCTTTCAGTGGTTCCAATGTCCATAGTTGCTCTATGCAAAGTAAGTCCACGAGACTTGTGGATAGTAAATCATTAGGCCACCTTTTTTTGGCAATTATCTTTGATTCCCTCTTGAAATAGGGGTATCAAAATATGTAGCAGTTGGAGGGATTATCCCCTTGTCACACAAGATGGTAAGTTCTTTAGCCTATTTTAGTTGATAATTTTTATTTTATATTGGGCCCTCAGAGAGCTGCCTTCCTAATGTCATTCACCATTGGCATTTATCCATAGATTCCATACCATGTTACTGCCTAAAAACATTGGGAGTGAGCCTACTAATTGGCTATGACCCATTAATTAAAAATTTGCAGACTATCAAGTAATTTTTATGTTGTAATGCTAGCGGCTTAGTTGAAGAATTGTTAAATAGCACCAGGGAGGCAATTGGTGGACTTCCTCTAGATTCATTGCTTGTGCTCTGTACACATACAGAATGATAGCTCATTTGTAAATGCAACTGCAAAAACTATGCTTTAGTCATTGTTGTATCTAATCAACTTCACAAGCTTTTGGGCCTTGTGAAATGCGTACTGTCCCCTTTGTATGTCAAGTTATCCTAGCCTGCCTTTGATGCCAAGATTAAAAACATGCACCAGCTAGGACTTGAACCTAGAATGCCCTCTGGCACATCCAGGCACTCTACCAGTTAAGCTATCAGCATGTTATGGTATGATTATTCATGAATTGTGTTTCTACCTTCAAGAAAACTTGTGATGCCATTTCTTGCCGGGATTATTTAGAGCTTAAGAATTATAAGGAAAAATATGTGGTAGAAATATAGTGTTTGTTCTAAAATTAATGTGCGCAAAGTAATGTTTATGTTGTAATGCTAACGACTTAGTTGAAGAATTGTTAAGTAGCACTAGGGAGGCAACTGGTGGACTTCCTCTAGATTCATTACTTGTGCTCTGTACACATATAGAATGATAGCTCATTTGTAAATGCAACTGCAAAAACTGTGCTTTAGTCATTGTTGTATCTAATCAACTTCACAAGCTTTTGGGCCTTGTGAAATGCGTATTGTCCCCTTTGTATGTTGAGTTATCCTAGCCTGCCTTTGATGCCAAGATTAAAAACATGCACCAAGCTAGGACTTGAACCTAGACTGCTCTCTGGCACATCCGGGCACTCTACCAGTTAAGCTATCGACATGTTATGGTATGATTATTCATGAATTGTGTTTCTACCTTCAAGAAAACTTGTGATGCCATTTCTTGTCGGGATTATTTAGAGCTTAAGAATTATAAGGCAAAATATGTGGTAGAAATATAGTGTTTGTTCTAAAATTAATTGTAGATATAATTACAGATAAATGACAAGAATAATATGCTTATGATGACATGGAAAAGCATAAATGTAGGTCTAGTATTAATCTTGTGATGAACTTCCACATGGTTGGAGGATTGAACTAATATAACAAAAAAGGTATAGTAGTTGATTATTGTATTAATTTTGTGAAGTCAAGAATGACAGTAGTTGGGGATTGAAGTGAAATTTGTAACCAGTTTTTAAAATTTGTTAGTACTCGAATAGAAGTGCAATTACATGCACTCAAAACCACTCAAATATACATAGAACAATAAGACCCGTTTTTTACTCCTTTTTGTTATTTTTGGAAGGCTTCAAATTTGGCACCAGCTAGGATCATATTAGGAAAAATCCTGGTTGCAGTGTAGGAAAAATTATAAGGAATCCTCACAATGTAGCAAGGCTGAAACAATTGGCTAACTGCAATGGCACTTCCCATGATAAATTTTTATTTTTCAGTATCCTGCATATGATCCATTTCCAATATTATTTGAACATCAACACAAGCCTGCTGAAAAATCTGTATGATCATGATATGTACAGTAACCAGAAACACACTTTTATGATCCATTTATTTCATTGGTGAGCCTTTATTTGATTGGTAGTTGGATTAGTTTAGGCCTAATTGTTGGATCATTTTTTCTATGACATGCTATTATATTTTCATCAATCATTATCAATCGTTCAAGACATTCATGGCGCTATTGATCTATTGTGATCATATTCTTCTATTCATGAATTTTGATGACTTAGATACACCCTTCAGGAAGTATTGCATTTAACTGAAAAACTTATCTAGCTTTGTTCCAATTAACATCATCTTTTCTCAATCTTCTAATCACTCATTTTGTCTTTACCATAATCATATTGATGGTATGTAGTGCCATGCATCGTAGTGGCTTTGCCAATGAGTAATATTTAAAGGTGATTTTATAAAATAATAATAAAATAATCATAAAAATATTATAATGATAAATATGTAATCGAATAAATAAGATTTATTATTATTTTTATATGGTTGCAAAAATGTTTAAATAAATAAATAAATTAATATTGTACTTAAATAAAACAAAAATTCAAAATATATTTAAAAAAATATTTCTGTGTTTTGAATTTCACGTCATTTCTGTGTTTTGAGCCATTTCTGTGTTTTGACTTTTTCCAAGCAGCAAAGGCGTGATCTTTTCAAGTATTATGTGACCATGGGCTTGCAGCATACCAAGGCACACCAACTGTTTGTCAAAATGCCTCAAGAAAATTAAAAATTATGCGCACGTGGACTGTAGTATATTTGCAGGATATGCACAAAATGGTTTCTTCTTTTGTAAGGTCCAAAGAAAGCATGTTGGTGAAAGAAAGCTGAGTGCTTAATTATGAACATAAGAGGGCAGAGAGTGTGGAGAATTCATACATTTTAATGGTGCCCTTTAGGTTGGGATGTCTTCAAAATGCCGTGCAAGTCCTTTGCAGCATTGATATTCATGTACAATGCTGCAAGTTTTTTCAGGATCCCCGCTTTTGGATTCTGCACTATCAACGAAAGATAGCTAAGATGTCAGGTGTGCAGCGAAACTGCATTCAGTGTGATTTCATTATTGAAGAATTTTATTTTTAATGAGTAAATATTCTTCAAACACCGCCCACATCACCTCCTAGCTATCGATTCTGTGCACGTGCCAATTTTGTGGAACTCCAAATCAGGGATGGCATTGGCTTTATTTGATTTTCTTGCTGGTTGGAAAGTGTGCAAACGTAGAAGCATGAACAAGGCACATGAACAGTTAGATAAAATTCTTTAAAACAATAAACAAAATAGCCATGGGAATGCATCAACTGCAAGCCATGTTTGCAAAATCTGGTGGCATGTGAACTGTTTGACAAAATGTCCCAAAGGGGTGTGGTAACATGGAATGTAATGGTTGTAAGACACACTTTAGACGGGATGGCGAAAGGACTTGAAACACATGCAATGTAAATGAACTGGTGAAAGAATTCCTTTGAGGCAGTTTTACTGCTTGTGCTCGTTCAATTGGCTTGAAGTCTCTCCTACTGCTTTGGTTTCCTTCTAGGCATGGTTTTATTATCCCTCTCTCGCATAAATTTTCGTATTCTTAGTTTTTATTTCACAATTAAATAGAAATTTCAAACAAGGAATATTGTACTTTTGGTTATTTAAAAACGAATTTTAGTACAAACAATAAAATCTACCTCATGTTTTATGTAACCCGAATGGATTTTGGTTTGTCAACTATACCCTTAAACCTCTTTCTGAAATGTTCTGACAACTTAAGTAACTAAACTGGATAGCCATAACCCCTTAAATTAACGAGTTGAGTTTGAGTTCTCTTTTAAACCTATCAATCATTGCATTGTAAAAGTTAATAATTCACAATTTTCATCAACGCATGAAAAACCTCTCTGAAACCCCAATCAAAGGTCAAGGTTTGACCTTGTTCCTTGTTATCATGAGATGCCACAACAACTTTTACAACTCCCCTATTTGAACGTTTTATCATTTAACGTAGCGCATTAGGAGCCTTGTTGACCCTGTTTACAAGGTTGGGTAGCTATTGAAGGTTAGAAGTTGGGTTTGGTTTTGGCTTTCCGTTTGGCCCTGGGTGATGAAATAGACATCGACCTTTATAGACCTCTAACATTTATACGAGAGAATTTCTTGCAACCCTTAGTTTTGAGAAAAACACCTTGCTAGTTAGTTTTGCAAGGGGGTTTTGTAGGCCTCCGGTCATTGGTTGACTAGGTCAAACCAACCCAATTATGACCAATGGCTCCAGAAAAGTAGTCACCATTTGTACCATGTTCGCCAATTCTAAGTTTTGTCAACTCCGGTGGATTCTTAGTATATATGAGTGTGTATAAGACTTGCCTCATGGTGCGTTTGCCCATCAATAATTAGTTTTTGAACGTAGTCTCTTAGCACTTGAGTTAAAATTGAATGTTTTCACAAATTAGTAGAAAAATGTAAAAATGCCGTAGGATCCTCTTCAAGTCACTTAACCGATGAATAAACTTGTAGAAACTTATAAATAACCAGATGGAACTCTCTGTTGTGGGTTGTTTTGAGAAATTTAGATATTGGGAAAATGGTGTTTTTCTCTCTCTCTCTCTCTCTCTCTCTGTCTCTGTCTTTGTCTCTCCCCCTCTAGTTAGGAAATGAAATGAAATGGATGGATTAGAATGCATGTATCTCTAACTCTTTCTTGTTGCGTGCTAAGTATTATAATCATGTGAATGGAAAACTATGAAAATGTGAATTATGCTAGATTTTGGGTAGATGTCATGCCAACAATTTGTGCTAACCATGTGCTGGTTGCAAGTATCGAGGAAAGGAGAAAGTGAAGTGTTACTTGGTGATTTCATAATAACATGTTATTTGAAATAATGTAATTGTATAGGATATATCAACAATATTGTTATATATAGAAATGTTAATTATTGAATTTTGTGATGAGCATGAAATTGTTAGCGTTTTGGGGTGTTTGGAAAATGAACATTTGGTCATGGGTGTTAACTTGATTCAAGATTATGTATTGTTAAGAGGGTGGATGCATATGATAATTGAAATGAATTGATCTTTTATAGTGTGCTCCGATGTGAAATTAATAAATGAACCTCTTGTGTGTTGTATTAATTACTTTGGAATTGTAAGAAAGAAACCTAAACAAAGGCCAACCTTAGAGTAAAATTTTTGCATGATTTACCCTTCTTGTGTGATCACCTTCATGACGTAGAAAACTGAGATTTTAGGATGATCCTAGTTCCTTATACTCAATGGCACCTTCTAGCTTAAGGGAAATAAGAGTCCAAATTCAAGTTACCATAATAACATGTATGCATATCAACATTATCAAAAACCCTCCTATAGGAACGATAATGGTTAAACACTATCTTAAGTATGTGGGTTTCCTCTTAGGAACTCGTATTTGTGCGTGTGGATAGTAATAAACTGATAATGGTGTGTGTCATCTACTTGCTAGTGATGAATTGGACCTAGAAAACCCTTATCATGCTAAGAAAATACTTAAGACTATTACTAGTTGTTTCCTTGTTTATACTTGGGTCAAGCCTCGCAAGCCTGTATCCATAAATGTGTACCTGTCACATTGGGTGTGAGTACGATCATTTTCCCTAGGTATCATAATTCTAGTCTCCTTTTGAACAAGCTATCCTTCATGTATGTCATGTCATTGGTGCCTCTACGGAGTAGCCAAAGCCTAATGATTATTTTGGGGTGGTTTTAACCTTCAAATGATCTCATTAAAGAGATTTAAATGACACAAGTGGAACATGTGTTGTAAGAAGTTACCTATGTATGAAACTATTGAGTTGAAGCCCTTATTCTCCTCACAAATAGAAGTGTTACCTTGGCAAGAAGTACCTTTGGTTGTGCAAAGGTCAGAGGTAAGGATATTTGGTTTCCCTAAGTTTTGCCTATTAGTTTGGTGTGGACTCCTTTTGGGTGTTAATGAAATTAGTCAATCGTGGACCTCTCATGAGAATTAGGGTGAAATACACTTTAATGTATGTTTTCCCAACGAGAAGGGTAGTGGCTAGAAGGTAATAAGATGTATAAAATTGTAATTGAATGTCTCCTTGTAACATGCATCTAATACTTAAATTGCCCAGAATAATATAAACTTTGTTACGTGTGAGATCATACTCCTTAGAATCTTGATGTCTAAGTGAAGAACAAGTATTATATGAACCTTAGTTGTTCTAAAAGGAAGTCAATATGAAGTCAATGTAATGACGTAAAGGTTATAAGAACATGAGTAAATGAGAGGAGATTTTGAACGGTTTGTTAAATGTCACATACACCTTGAATGATGCCAACATGACTAAAATGACTAAGATGATTGTTATAACAAATAAAAATAAAATAGTGCCTCATTAGTGATCATTCAACCTATTAAATGGGAAACTTGTAATACTTAAGGGATGAACATATTCACCATACCCTTCATCGTGGTTTAAAAAATAATGTTAAATGATTAAAATTATAAAAAGGGAATTTGAGACTTGTCCCTTTTGACTCAATGCAAACCCTCTTCTGTGTATCATGAACGATGCAAAATAAGTATTTAAGTTAAGTAGTTAGAATACATAGTTAGTTGTAATAACTTAAAAATGAAAAGAGTGTAACCTTAGTGTTTAAATGCTACTATGAAAAGAACATGAAATCTTTCCACTCTTGACCTAATATAATTCCTTTTATTTCATGTGAATCTCCCTTGTTGCAACAAAGGTAAATTACAAAACCAAGTAAGCATGCTCCTAGTAACGAATCCTTAGAACAAGAACTAGTATACTCACGTGTGCTTAAATATTCCTATTAACAATCATGCTATATAAAGTTATTGCCATAAGAGAAATGAGCAAAATCAAATGGAACCTTTATAGGTAAAATGTTAAACGAAATAAAGAAAAATGCAACCTAGTTTTAAGAGGAATGAAGGTTTACATGTTAAGTGTTCTTCAAATAATTAAGGTCAAATAATGAAAATAAGATTGTAATAAATATGTAACCATGAAAACATTGTGTCGTGGAAAGTGCATATCCATAAGTGTATATTGTAGTTGGATCGTTGTTTGTACTTTGTCATTTGGGGAAATGTGGCTTTGATGTGCATCATGTGTTTTCATGTTATATATGTGGGTTCATGTTTGTGCAAACATCTCATGTGTTGTGTGTTATCCTAAGTGATCCCATGTGGTGTCATGTATCAAGCAATGTAAGTAAAAAAATTATTCCGATATTTTTTTGTTGTATTTGTGTGTCAAAATTGTGGGCGTGACATGGTCGAACTCGGGTGAATCAAGTATTGAGAGATATGTTGTAGATGAATTTCATAGATCAACAAAATAAATGGGAGCAATAATTTCTCTTTTTGAATTCACCTATAATAACTCATACCATTCTTTAATTAACATGACACTTTTTGAAAAATTATATGGGTCTAAATGCAAGACTCATATAGGTTGGGAAAGTTTAGGAAACCGGTCATTGTCGATCTTGAGCTTCTACAAGGGTATGATGTTCAAATGGAACTTATCTCGTAAATTTTAAGAGAATCCTCAACCAGAAAAAAATATGCTAACCTTCATAGGATGTCAAGGAATTTGTGATTTGAGAGAAGTTATTCCTTAGAGTTAAACCAAGGAAGAGTTCTATTAAATTTGAAAAAGTTACCAAACTAGCCCCACACTTTGTGTGACCTTTTGAAGTAATTGAAAAGATAAGCCAAGTGGCCTATCACCACAACCTCACACTCTATCCTGCACTCTCTCACATTTGTAATGTCTTCCATGTATCATTAATTAAGAAATATGTATTTAATCCTTTTCACATTCTTGATTGGAAATCCTCAGAGGTAGAGGATGAGGGTGAAATTTGTTTCTAGCTAACCAAAATATTAGAAGAAGGCAACGTTAAATTACATAATAGATAAGTGTGGTGGGTGAAAGTTTTGTGGAATGAATATGACAAAGCAAGTGCTACTTGGGAAGACAAAAATATTTTCCAAGGAGTACCCATCCCTCTTTGTATACAAGGACTGGAATAGCTTCTAGCCATACTGGGGAGAATGTAACATCCTTCCCATTTTGTATTTTGTTTCAATTTAGACCAAACAATGTGTATATATTCCACAAACTCCATTACATCAAACTTCGAGGTAATTTAGGTCTAGTACATGAAAATACTTTGTGTGTAGATATGATAACTCATATTACTTATGAACTTACATAGATGTTTTAATGAATTAATGCATTTTGTACTTTGTACTTTGTGTAAAATAATTAATAATTATGATATAGTAGATTTATTTTACATATTAAATTACAATTCACGCCTATGATTTAATTACAAATACTCCATAATGCCTATGGATATGATTTTCAAGGTACCATGTAAAGAACTACGTGGAAGATAAAACAAGATTGTTTTTGACATGATAAAAATAGAGAATGAGACATATGCTAAGCATTATATTATATTGTTCATTTGCTAATCAACCATTTTTGACAATTGATTTAAAAAGAAAATTTAGATGCAATAGAGGAGTCCTTGAAAACACAAATTGCCGATCGCTCAACAAAATGAGGGAGTTTAATATCATTGTTTAGAAGTTGAGGGAAGAGGCTTTAAGAGCATAAAGAACCATAGATAAACAAAACCATGTTTTTCTTTGGCCACAATAGGAACTAATGCACAATCGTGCTCTAAAGGCATAAAGGGAATTTACAACAGAGAATCAGTAGGCATGGTAATATTTCCAGTCTATTATCTATACACTTTTTAACATTGTATTTGATAAGTGTATGTTGGTATATCTTCATCAAAAATTTACAAACTGAAAAGTGGCATTTAAAACCAGTGTGAAAGTGCTTAAGTCTAAGTTGGCTACCTTTACTTGTCTTTGGTACCTTTGTGAATTCGTAGTGTTCTAAATCCATGTCCTTGAATCCTTTTTAACCCATACCAACACTAATAACTACAAACAAACCATGAAAGTCAAATATTACAACATATAGGATGCTTAGAATGCAATGCAAATACACTTTTCAAATGCTCACTTGGTGTACCCTAGAGGTTTGTCCAATCTTGCATGTTACACATCAATTGGTGGATGAATAAAATGATGGTCTTGTCTATCAAAGTAGTAAGACAAGCCAACCACTTGCCCCTCCCCCATCCATCGATGAAGTAATCCAATTCACTCTACATATCCAACATACGTCATTCAGTCTAATGCATACTTCTCATGCATTTGAGCCCTTTTTTAGATGTATTGAGCTAAATTGGCCTTGAGGGGGAGCTTGATTGGTATTGCTAGTAGACATTCCCACTTAGATCCCATATAAAATTACAAACAATGAATTTTTATTGACAATTACATGTAATACCTCTTTCAACCTAAAATATTGTAATATTAACACCATAAAACACATATAAGGTAGAGTCATAAATTTATGCATAAATTGAATTTTGTAATAAAAAAGTTGGAATTTACAATGGAAAAATTAGTAATATTGATATTGAACTTTGTAAGGAAAAAAATTGAACCATGAAAGGTGGAAATTGAACTTTGTAATCCATTTTAAATACAATTGAGTGTTGAATACGAACTTCCTGTGCACATACACTAATTGGAAATATACATTGTGGCCATAACGAAATCATCATCAATCACAAACATTATTTCCATCCAAACTTTATTGGGAAGTAAACCATATGCAAACAAGGTTATAATGTCGCATATCAACTATTTTAATCCCACGCCCTCTTACAAAAAAATCCTCCAAAAAAACCTAAAAATATACAAACCACATATATTGTACATGTGAGAACAACCAATATTATATGAGCAATTTGTACAGCTTAAATTTGTATTGTAGAACCCCTTTTCCATCATCATGAAGTGTGTGTTTGTTGGCACCATCTCCTACACATCGACACTCAACCTATCCTTAGTCTCTTCATTTTTCCTCTCCATTTGGTTCCTTGGGATGATGATGTAGTGGCTACCTTTTTCAATATTTTCATTTTGGCGTAGAGCGGCTCATTGTACTTAAACTATCATGATGAAAACGACATTATTGGTTATTTTGTTGTTTTGATGGGACATTATCACATGATATTGTTGTTTGAAAAGATATTACTACTTTAGTACATTGTTTTGATATGACATTGTTCATGATATCGTATTGCTAGCATTAGGATGCTAACTCTTGTTGCCAGTGTTGTCTATGGGGGCACATGATGCCATGTAATGCCCTCCTAGACACCTAAAACACGCACCAACCGAGACTAAAAATTTCAGGGAATTTTTTTTTTTCTTTTTTAAGTGTTGAATTAATACTAGTCCATCACTAATCCCATTCTCGATAACAACTAATTTTATTCTAATTTAATTTAACTAGTTTAAATAATTACTAGCCTAAACCTATCTTTAATTATTTACCTATCTTTTAAAGTTACTCACATTTAAAGTCTCTCTCTCTTAGTTAAAAAGTTGCCCCAAGAACAAAAACTACTCATTAAACAAATTTCATTTCCCACAAAATTGTCCATGATTTAATGTGTGTAGGGTTGAATATGGACCCTAGGATTGAATCAATCTTGCCCCTTAGTTTAGAAAAATCCCTAGGGTTTTCCCTAACTTCCTTATCTCTTCCTTTCTTTTCATTTGAATTTCTTTCTTATTTCCCCTCCCCTTCTTTTCATTCCTTTCTCATTTTTGTTTTGTTTGATCTTTTGCAGGGGGAAGGAGCTATGAGATTTTATTTGAGTTGCCTTGTATTATTGGTAGATTCAAAACCATAAACATTCCTTTATTATTATTATTATTATTTTGTGTAAAACCAGTATAAATTTATTTTGAAACAAACCCCAAAGGGGTCGGATCGTGGACCGTGTGGAGGCGGAGTCGGGGATGTGGCCGTAGGTTGAGGGGGCTCGGGTGGCGGAAAGGGGGTCGTGTCTGAAAGGTTGGAGGGCGTGAAAGGGGAGACAGGCGGGTGGGTGAGGGTGGTGCGGCGCCGGGCGGGCAGGGAGGTCGTGGGGAAGGCGGTGATGGTGGCCGTGGCGTCCGGGGTGATAGGGGAAGGGGCAGCGGTCCGTGGAGTGGCGGAAGGGGGTTTGTGGGGCAGCGCCCCGGAAAGTGGAAGTGGTGGGGACAGGTGGGTGGTGGGGGCCGACCCTCCCAAAACAATCTCTTTTTTTAAAAAAAATCGGCCGGGGGTGTGGCGAACCCTCTCCCTCCCCATTTCTTTTTATTTATTTATTTTTTACTAAAACATTTTTAATAACTATATATATACTTTTAACTATATATATATTTAAATATATATGTGTATACATAAATTTTAAATATATATATATATATATATATTATATATATATATATGTATATTATATATATATTATATTATATATATATATATATATGTATTATATATATATATATGTATATATATATATTAAATTAATATATATATATATATATGTATATATATATGTATATATAATATATGTATATATATATATATATATATATATATATATATATATATATATATATATATGTATATATATATATATATTATATCCCTTATATTTATAAAAATATATATTTTAATCCATTTATTTAAAATATATACCAAAATAAGATTACATTCCATCTAAAGGAAATGCATAAGCAAAAATGCATTTTAAATATAAAAACCAAAGCAATACCAAGATAACTCGATTATATGCATTTACTCTATACTTTGTATTGAAAGAAAGTAAACCAAAGATTTTCCAATAAAATGAAAGACTTATTTCTAAAGGAGAATTCTTCAAAGGAAAATTTAACAAACCAAATAAGGTTGCTTCCTAAGAACACAACATTAAAACTTCTCTATATATTATTATCAAGAAGCTATAGTAAAAGAAACTAAGGACAATATTTCTTCTCAAAAAAAAAAAAAAAAAGCTAACAACTCTTTTATTTGTCACTTGTTTACAATACTTTTCAATAGTAACATTTGGAAAGGTTTTACAACCACTACAAGTAGGAATACAACATTCTATCGGGCATGAATGATTTACATAAATCTTGTATACATATACACACTTTCTTTGAAATAAGATTTATAAATATTTACAAAAAAAAAAAAGAGTTCTAAAAAAAATGAAGGAGACAAAGTTTCAACACAATAATATTTTTCTCATGGAGAGAAGTAAGATTAATCCCATTACATACAACTTTCAAGCCACACTAAAAAAGGAAGACATCCATTTTGAAGCAATCACTTGCTTGAAATGATATACATACCTCCAAAAGGAAGGCTTACAAAGAGGCTTACTTCATTATTATTACAAAGAACACATGCTTGAAGAAAGGCTAATTTTTTTTTTCCAACAATAGGAGAGAGCCAATATAGACCATGCCACCAAAGCAACTCCAGCAATCTTCAAACTTAAGGCTCCAACTATCATCCATATGAATTCCAACTTTTGAAGGTTAACAAGGATCCCACTTGAAGAGAACAAGGCTTGTTTAACCACCCAACCTTTAGGCATCATGACATGCCTTTCCCAAGGTTGGGATGCATGCTAGCCTCCCCCAAGCCCATGGGAAAGAGGACAACAACCACAACTTGCACAAGATGGAGGGGTAACCAACAATGATACAAGCACACAAAAAGAGTTCACAACAAAACAAGACTCCAAATTACAAGGAGGAGAACCCATGTTCATCCTCAAAGATGGGGAAGAGAGGAGAAAGTTCTCCAAAATTATACATCAAAATTATTTGCACAAAATACACTTCTCCATATCCTCCTTATTGCTCCTAATTCATTCCAAGACCCTCCTTATTCCTCCTCCCTTTCTCCCAGTCCTTCTTGGAAGGATTTTCAAACTCCAAAGGGGTTTCCTTACCAAGAATGGGGAAGGAGATTCAAACCAAATGAATCAACTTCCCCACCTCAACCATTTGAGGGGAAAAATAATAAGACCCTACAAGGCTTGTCCATCAAGCCTTGAGGATTGAGAGGGAAAATTCCCTCTCTCTTCCCCCACACTCCAAAACTCCATCATGCCATATGATGGAGGGAGTAAAACACACAAACAACAACTAAAAGCTACATACAACAATAACAACTTTCAACACCCAAACTAGCATAAAAAGGAAAAACAACACAACAAAGACATAAGAGCCTACCTCAAGGAAAGCTCTCCAAAATCTCTCCAACTTCAAATGTCTCCACACCTTGACTCAAGCCAATCTCCAAGCTCCAAAATCCACAAGCATCCCCAAGCAAGAAGTTCCAAAAAAAAGTCCCTTTCATTTCCCATGAATGAGAATTTGAAGAGGAGCAAACAAGCATCCTCACAAATGAGGGGGTGACATGTGTCACCCCTCTCCCTCATCAAGGTCAAAGATGCCAAAACAAAAGAGAGAAAGGGTAAAATTAACTTTTTGCCCTCTTCTCCCAAATTCCCTTAAATGTTAGCAAGACAAAACTAGTGGAACTTTTGATAAACACACAAATCCACATCCCTTACATGGATGTGACTAAACAAGAGGTAAAAAGGGAGGGAAAAATCCCTCTAGCCTTGAAAATAAGCCCCCCTACCCATTAGGTAGGGTCCAAGGGCTCATTTTTGTGTTAGGGGGACTCCCAAGCTACAAAGGGGTCCCCAAAAATGCCCAAAATAACCCAATTTCGGGTTTTGCATTTTAGCACAAGGGTAGAGGGTGTGGAGACCACCCAAGGGTCTCACATGTGACCCTAAACCCTTGTGATTAAGTGACACGTTAAACAAAATCAACAATTTAAAAGAAAGTGGGATTATTAACTCCCAAAGCAAGTTTACAACTTTACTAGTGACCCTAAACAAAAATTAATAATTCAAAGCACAATACTTTACATAAATTGGGGTCACTCATAGTGCCCAAAATTAATAATCTCCTATACTAAGGCTTCACACAAAGAACATGGCTAGGCTCACCTCCCGTAGGTCACTTGTGCAGGTAAGATTGTGTAGTTGGCCTGAGTCCCACGTTCTCCTATAAACCTATCACTGCACACTCATTGCACACATTAACCACACTTGTCCGATACAATATAATTCAATGACATAGTAAGATATCAATGCGTTTTAAACTAACCTAACATCCTATCAAATCGAGATGCGACAACGCACAATTATATTCCATATTCCAAAAGTTAGACAAGATGATAAAGTGACATATAATCCCACCATGCAACAACTATCCATCAATGTAATTAGGTTCCAAACACATCATCATATTCATTAGTTTCCATGACATAACAAGAAAATGCAACAATATAGAAATTAAGCTAAGTTGGCGCTATACGCCTAAATGTCCACACTGCTAATAAGATCAAATATCTAAATATAATGTCCAAGATATAACCAATCATTGTCAAACCATGTCTATGAGCAAAGAAACAACAAGCTACTGAGCTATAAAAAGTGTGGGCACTACATCCCCTCTAAAAATTAGACTTCCTCCTGAAGTCACCGAAAGAGGTAGGGATATCTAGCCCTCAAAGGTAATGCATCTCTCTGGTAGCTTTATTGTCTCGTTGTACCGGTCCCACTTTGTACTCTTCTTACTGGTCCAAGTCTCGACCCCAGAAGGGCCAACCTCCGGTGCTCCAAAGTATGCATACGGGCTCCAATCTCCACCGTCCTCCGTCCTTTACCCGTAATTCACCAATCCAAGACATGAGAAGTATCGGTACATATCTACGTAGTACGAAATATGAAACACATCGTGGGCCCATGCAAGGCGTGGTGGCAAGGCTAGGCGATAGGAAATTGAACCGATGGCCTCTAAAATATCAAAAGGCCCCACAAAACGAGGCGATAGCTTAGAACCCTTTCCATAACGGATTGGACTCTTATGCGGACGAACTCTCAAGAAGACTTTATCACCCACTGAGAAGTGACAATCAATCCTCTTGGAGTCTACATACGCCTTTTGGCGTGCTTTGGCCTACTCAAGACGCTGTCTAATCAACACAACCTGCTGCTCTAAATCTTGAAGATAAGCTGGTCCCAGAATAATCTTGTCATCTAGTCTATCCCAACTCAAAGGAGTCCTGCAAGGTCATCCATACAAGGCCTGGTAAGGAGCCATACCAATGGAACTATGATAGTCATGTTGTTGTAAGAAAACTCAACTAAATGTAAATAGTCTTCCCATTTCCTTTGTTGATCCATGACATACATTCTCAACATGTCCTCTAACACTGGTTAACCCTCTCTGTCTGCCCATCCTCTCTGGATGATAAGCTGAATCAAATTGATCTGCGTGCACCCGGAGCGCGGCTTGAAAAGAAGTCCAAAACTAAAGTGTAAGATAGTATCCTGTCATTAATGATGGTCTTCGGAATCCCATGCAACCTAACAATGTCCTCCATAAATACCTTGGCAATGGCCTATGCATTATAGGTGACCTTGGTTGGTGAAAAATGCGCAACCTTAGTCAACTTATCCACGGTGACCATGATGGTGTCATGACGATAAGAAGACATAGGGAGTCCAACTATGAAATCCATGGAAATCACATCCCATTTCCACTCGAGAATATCATGGGGATGTAAAGTCCTACGGGATGAGAATGCTCTACCTTGACCCTCTGACACTCAAGGCAACGTGCAACAAAATCTGCTATGTCCCGTTGAAGACCTAGCCAATAATATAACTCCCTCAAATCGCATGCATTTTCTTCACTCCTGGATGTGCCGCATATGGGGCTCGATGAGCCTCTATGAGGATGAAGCTACGCAGATCACCTGACTTAGGAACGTAGATGCACCTGTGGAACCGAAGTAAACCATCTGTCTCTAAAACGCACCCCGAATAATACTCGCCCTCTAATGAACCCCCGAGACTCTAACATCCTGTCTCGCTCCCTCATAAAATCTGTCCTCCTGGAAGGTGCTCGAGAATCCCGCCTCTCAAATATGATCAAGTGTCAAAGAAGCAAGAACATGTCATTGTAAATGCTCGCTAAGAGCATCTGCAACCACATTTTCCTTCCTTTGATATATCAACCTCCATGTCATACTCACACAAGAAATCCATCCAATGTCGCCACGAGCATTGAGGTTCGGCCGTGAGAAAATATGTTGCAAACTCCGGTGGTCTATCCCCAAAATGAAAGGCCTACCCAAAAGGAAATGTTGCCAACGAACTAGAGCATGAACAACCTGCTGCAAGATCCAAGTCACGAGTAGGATAATTAAGCTCATAGTCCTTGAGCTTACGAGACTCAAAAGCAATAACCCGACGCTCCTGCATAAGAACTGCTCCCAAACCCTCTAGTGATGCATTAGTGCAAACAACAAAATCCTCTGTCCGGGTTTGGAACGCTAAGATGGGCGCCATGGTTAACCTTTCCTTAAGCAACTGAAAGGCTTTCTCACATTTCTCTGACCAATAAAACTTCTTCTCTTTCCTCTGAAGAGAAGTAATAGGGTGAGCAATCCTAGAAAAGTCCTGTATGAACCTGCGGTAATATCCCCCAAACCCATGAAACTCCTCACCTCGAAGAATGTATGTGGTGCTGCGATCCAAGATAGCTTTGTATCTTAGAGGGATCTATGGAGATACCCTCACTTGAAATGATATGACCCAAGTACTGAATCTCTGTTTGAAAGAAGCTACATTTTTCCAAGTTCCCATACAACTTCTGCTCTCTCAAAACCTGAAGTACCTGCCTCAAATGCTCCTCATGTTCCTCCTCGGAATGAGAATAAATCAATATGTCATCAAGGAACACTAAGACAAAGTGATCTAGAAATGTCCTGAATAATCCATTCATGAGGCTCATGAAGATAGGTTGGGGCATTAGTCAAACTAAATGGAACCACTGTGAACTCATAATGCCCATATCGTGTGTGAAATGTTGTCTTATGGATGTCTACATCTAAAATGTGCAATCGATGATATCCCGACTTGAGGTCAATTTTGGAGAACACTCTCGCTCCCGTATCTCGATTAAACAAGTCATCAATCCTAGGGAGCGGATAATGGTTCTTTATTGTGACTTTGTGAGTCTGCTCAAGTCTACACAAATCCCGAGAGAACCGTCCTTCTTCTTCACAAAATGACCGCCGCTCCCCAAGGAGATACACTAAGGCGAATGAGACCCTTATCCAATAACTCCTCTAATCGAATCTTGAGCTCATGAATCTCTGGGGTCGTCATCCGATAAGGTGCCCTAGAAATTGGTGCTGATCCGTACTAAATCAATGGTGAAATCCACCTCTCTGCAAGGGTGGTAACCCCTCGCTTAAACACATCTGCATACTCCTCAAACTGCATGATCATCTAAGGGTGAATGCTCTGAATGCTCTCGGATTGATCACGATGGTGATAAGAAACAACTAACACCCCCTTACGCATGCTCCACTTGAGTTGCTTAGCCATATCATGCACAAGGAGATAGGCCTCTGCATCCTGATATCACAACCGCACTCCCAAGAGATCATCCTGACACTCAATGACCTTATTTCTGCAATCCACCTTATCTCGATGAGTCTCGAGCCAATCCATACCCAAAACTACCTGATAGGAACCTAGAGGGATAACTCGGAGGTCAAGTGGTGGAGAAGGCTCCTAAATCAAGTACGAAACTCTCCACATACAAGTCCACGACGAGTTTGGCTCCGTGGCCAACTCAACCTCTAACTATCTCTGGTTGCCTAGCCACCACTAGCCCACAGTGGTCCACTATAGAAGGTGATATAAATGAATCTAAAGCACCTGAATCAAAAAGTATTGAGACATAAATACCCCTGATAGTACCTGTCGTCTCAATGACCGTGGCTCGATGCTCGGCTGTGGTTGTCAACCACCGCATATACCCGATGGGCGCGTCCTACATCTCCCACCATCCTGCTCGGATCTAGTAGCTCTCAGTGCATCCATGGTATTAGGTTTGTGCGGGCACATGCGCACATAGTGATCTAGAGATCCACAAATAAAATAACCTCCCGTACCCCTCCGAGATGGGGTCCCTCTCGTGCTACTGGGTGTACTGATCTGCTGGTCCAACCCTAAGCAGATCGAGTCGAGCGGGTCACGGCTGTGTCTGCCGAGTGTCCCGCCTCCTATCTCCGGCTCCACCAAAACCTCCTCTAGAAACACCTCTCTCAAATCTTGGTGTCATGCTCTAGCCCCCTGCTGCGTGGCCTGCTTTTTGTGTCACACCGAGGGTGCGATGGGGCCCTCATGGTTCTTTGGCGGAGGCCAAAATCCTCCTCTAGGGGGTGGTGCAGTACCTCGTGACCTCTGACTCTGGAAGCCTATATCCTCTCTCCAAAACTTTCTCTTGTTTCTATCACGATGCCCCTGTGCCTTGGTCCTATTCCCTCGGATAAGTAGGCCTTCTCAACGGCCTTCTCAAGTGTGGGAGGAGATAGCATCCTAACTGCTCCTACTATGTCTGCATTAAGACCTCGAATGAACTTGTTAACCTGCAATTTCTCATCTTGCAGGTAGTCCACATATTGTAAAAGATCCAGGAACCTGCTCTCATACTGTGCTATTGTGTCAGATCCCTGTCGTAAGTCATGAAACTCATCGATCCTCTTCTACACAAAATGCTTTGACATATAACGAGCCTCTGAAACGCTCCTCGAACATCTCCCAAGTCACTGTCTCTCGAGTCAGATGGAGCTTCCACTCCTCATTCCTCCACCAAACGCCTGCTGCGTCTCGGAGGAGGTGTATGGCGAACCTTGCCTTGACGTTGCTCTCGTAAGAGTGTAAGCCAAAATAACTATCCAAACTAAGGAGCCATGACTCAGCCCCAAAACCATCTATAGAGCCGGTGTAGGTGGGGTGGCTTCAAACGAAGAAGATCCCTGATCACACTGCCTGTATCTCGATCCTGGCGATGTAGTCCCATAGCGTGAAGGAGTCACCTATCCTTGAATGGTCCCTCGAGACTGTGTGAGTGGCTACGACGGAATGAGGCTACCCTCTCGTGATGAATGGAAGGGCTACGTGACCTCTCCCGCCTCGGTGTATCGTGCTCTGGTGGCTCTAAATGTGCGTCCTCACCTAATGGCTCCTCGTCTCCCAATGGTGTCTCCACTCTTGTCTCTGCCCGGTTGTGGTAGGCGCCGCTCCACAACGCCTATCACCGGTGGCGCAAGGCTTCTAATATTCGAGGCCCAAAGTCGGTCTTTGGCGGCTCCTGCATAGATGCACTATGCCACAAACCTCTAGCTGATCGTCCTCGCTTGGGCGCCATCCTGCGCACGAGGTGAGCGAGCAATTTATTAATTTTAAAATTTAATGGTTGTGGAAGATTTATTTTATCTATTTATTTTTATTCATTTAGTTAATTTTGTGTTGTTAAAATTACCATTAACTATTTTAATTAGTTACCCAGGGGTTCACGTGTGCGAACCTCAAGCTCTGATACCAACTATAATGCCCTCCCTAGGACACCGAAAAACACGCACCAACCGAGACTAAAAATTTTAGGGATTTTTTTTTGAAGTGTTGAATTAATACTAGTCCATCACTAATCCCATTCTCGATAACAACTAATTTTATTCTAATTTAATTTAACTAGTTTAAATAATTACTAGCCTAAACCCGTCTTTAATTATTTACCTATCTTTTAAATTTACACACATTTAATGTCTCTCTCTCTTTTAGTTAAAAAGTTGCCCCAAGAACAATAACTACTCATTATTAAACAAATTTCATTTCCCACAAAATTGTCCATGATTTAATGTGTGTAGGGTTGAATATGGACCCTAGGATTGAATCAATCTTGCCCCTTAGTTTAGAAAAAGCCCTAGGGTTTGCCCTAATCTTCCTTATCTCTTCCTTTCTTTTCATTTGAATTTCTTTCTTATTTCCCCTCCCCTTCTTTTCATTCCTTTCTCATTTTTGTTTTGTTTGATCTTTTGCAGGGGGAAGGAGCTATGAGATTTTATTTGAGTTGCCTTGTATTATTGGCAGATTCAAAACCAAAACATTCCTTTATTATTATTATTATTTTTTTTGTAAAACCCGTTGTATAAATTTATTTTGAAACAAACCCCAAAGGGGTCGGATTGACTGTGGATTGTGTGGAGGCGGAGTCGGGGACGTGGCCGCGGGTTGAGGGTCGGGCGGCGTGGACGGAGGCGGTGCAAAGGTTGGAGGGCACGTGAAAGGGGAGACAAGGCGGGGTGGGTGAGGGTGGTGCGGCCGGGGCGGAGGGAGGTCGTGGGGAAGGCGGTGGTGGTGGCCATGGCGTCCGGGGTGACAGGGGGAAGGGGCAGCGGTCCGTGGAGTGGCGGAAGGGGGTTTGTGGGGGCAGTGCCCCTGGACAAAGGAAGTGGTGGGGACGCGGGGGAGGGGCCGACCCTCCCAAAACAATCTCTTTTTTTTTTGTTTAAAATTGAGTAGGGGGGGGTGGCCGAACCCCCTCCCCCACCATCCATTTCTTTTTATTTATTTATTTCATACTAAAACGTTTTTAATAAATATATATATAATTTTAACTATATATATATTTAAATATATGTGTATACATAAATTTTTAAATATATATATATATATATATATATATATATATATATATATATATATATATATGCATATATAATTTTAATCCCTTTATATATATATATATATATATATATATATATATATATATATATATATATACAAAATAAGATTACATTCCATCTAAAGGAAATGCATAAGCAAAAATGCAGTTTTAAATATAAAAACCAGCAATACCAAGATAAACTGATTATATGCATTTACTCTATACTTTGTATTGAAAGGAAGTAAACCAGTATTTTCCAATAAAATGAAAGACTTATTTTTAAAGGAGAATTCTTCAAAGGAAAATTTACTAAACCAAATAAGGTTGCTTACTAAGAACAAAACATTAAAAACTTCTCAATATATTATTCTCAAGAAGATATAGTAAAAGAAACTAAGGACAAGATTTCTTCTCAAAATTAAAAAAAAAAACAAGCTAACAACTCTTTTATTTGTCACTTGTTTACAATACTTTTTCAATAGTAACATTTGGAAAGATTTTACAACCACTACAGTAGGAATACAACATTCTATAAGGCATGAATGATTTACATAAATCTCGTATACATATACACACTTTCTTTGAAATAAGATTTATAAATATTTACAAACAAAAAAGAGTTCTAAAAAAAATGAAGGAGACAAAGTTTCAACACAATGACATTTTTCTCATGGAGAGTAGTAAGATTAATCCCATTACATACAACGTTCAAGCCACACTAAAAGGAAGACATACATTTTGAAGCAATCACTTGCTTGAAATGATATACATACCCCCAAAAAGGAAGGCTTACAAAGAGGCTTACTTCAATATTATTACAAAGAACACATGCTTGAAGAAAGGCAAAAATATTTTCCAACAATAGGAGAGAGCCAATATAGACCATGCCACCAAAGCTACTCCAACAATCTTCAAACTTAAGGCTCCAACTATCATCCATATGAATTCCAACTTTTGAAGGTTAACAAGGATCCCACTTGAAGAGAACAAGGCTTGTTTAACCACCCAACCTTTAGGCATCATGACATGCCTTTCCCAAGGTTGGGATGCATGCTAGCCTCCCCCAAGCCCATGGGAAAGAGGACAACAACCACAACTTGCACAAGATGGAGAGGTAACCAACAATGATACAAGCACAAAAAAGAGTTCACAACAAAACAAGACTCCAAATTACAAGGAGGAGAACCCATGTTCATCCTCAAAGATGGGGAAGTGAGGAGAAAGTTCTCCAAAATTATACATCAAAATTATTTACAAAATACACTTCTCCATATCCTCCTTATTTCTCCTAATTCATTCCAAGACCCTCCTTATTCCTCCTCCCTTTCTCCCAATCCTTCTTGGAAGGATTTTCAAACCCCAAAGGGGTTTCCTTACCAAGAATGGGAAGGAGATTCAAACCAAATGAATCAACTTCCCCACCTCAACCATTGGAGGGGAAAATAATAAGACCCTACAAGGCTTGTCCATCAAGCCTTGAGGATTGAGAGGGAAAATTCCCTCTCTCTTCCCCCACACTCCAAAACTCCATCATGCCATATGATGGAGGGAGTAAAACACACAAACAACTAAAAGCTACATACAACAATAACAACTTTCAACACCCAAACTAGCATCAAAAAGGAAAAATAACACAACAAAGACATAAGAGCCTACCTCAAGGAAAGCTCTCCAAAAATCTCTCCAACTTCAAATGTCTCCACACCTTGACTCAAGCCAATCTCCAAGCTCCAAAATCCACAAGCATCCCAAGCAAGAAGTTCCAAAAAAAAGTCCCTCTCTTTTCCCATGAATGGGAATTTGAAGAGGAGCAAACAAGCATCCTCACAAATGAGGGGGTGACATGTGTTACCCCTCTCCCTCATCAAGGTCAAAGATGCCAAAACAAAAGAGAGAAAGGGTAAAATTAACTTTTTGCCCTCTTCTCCCAAATTCCCTTAAATGTTAGCAAGACAAAACTAGTGGAACTTTTGATAAACACACAAATCCACATCCCTTACATGGATGTGACTAAACAAGAGGTAAAAAGGGAGGGAAAACTCCCTCTAGCCTTGAAAATAAGCCCCCCTACCCATTAGGTAGGGTCCAAGGGCTCATTTTTGTGTTAGGGGGACTCCCAAGCTACAAAGGGGTCCCCAAAAATGCCCAAAATAACCCAATTTCGGGTTTTGCATTTTGGCACAAGGGTAGAGGGTGTGGGGACCACCCAAGGGTCTCACATGTGACCCTAAACCCTTGTGATTAAGTGACACATTAAACAAAATCAACAATTTAAAAGAAAGTGGGATTATTAACTCCCAAAGCAAGTTTACAACTTTACTAGCAACCCTAAACAAAAATTAATAATTCAAAGCACAATACTTTACATACATTGGGGTCACTCATAGTGCCCAAAATTAATAATCTCCTATACTAAGGCTTCACACAAAGAACATGGCTAGGGCTCAGCCCGTAGGCTGCTTGTGCAAGATTGTGTAGTTGGCCTGAGTCCCACGTTCTCCTATAAACCTGTCACCTACACACTCATTGCACACATTAACCGCACCTGTCCGATACAATATAATTCAATGACATAGTAAGATATCAATGCATTCTAAACTAACCTAACATCCTACTGAAATCAAGATGCGACAACGTGCACAATTATATTCCATATTCCAAAATTTAGACAAGATGATAAAGTGACATATAATCCCACCATGCAACAACTATCCATCAATGTAATTAGGTTCCAAACACATCATCATATTCATTAGTTTCCATGACATAATAAGAAAATGCGACAATATAGAAATTAAGCTAAGTTGGCGCTATACGCCTAAATGTCCACACTGTCTAATAAGATCAAATATCTAAATATAATGTCCAAGATATAACCAATCACCTGTCAAACCATGTCTGTGAGCAAAGAAACAACAAGCTACTTGAGCTATAAAAAGTGTGGGCACTACAAGTTTTTATGGGCATGCTTTTGTATTGATATTAGATCCATATCGATGTATGATGTTATATCATTTCATTTAGTGGATGATTCATGTTATGATATATTGCTAGTTTAGCATGACTTGTATGGATGTTGATTTCGATGTATATGATAGTGTCATATTTTTTTATCATATTGGGAAGATATGAGGTTTACATTGAGTGTGCATATGACTAGAAATTATCATGAGAATAATGTGGGATTCAGGGAACACACATCAACTAACACAAAAGGCCTAATGGCCAAACCTCTTCTTCTTATCGATTACGACATCCCTTTCTCATGTTATACCTTGTCGTGTTGGTTTGCTTTGATTTGAATTATGAACCTAATCTTTCCTCCATCATGGTGATGAATTATTATGTTGCTTAGCTACTTTTTAATTTCTTATGTTTCCTTGGTTTATTGCTAGCTAATGTTAAATGTTACCCCTTTCCATGTGGTTCTAACATCTACTTTTGGTTTTGGGATGATGTGTTGGGTTAGGTGGAATTAGGTGAGCCTAATTGCCTATCTTAAATGCCACATTTTTCCCAAACTCGGATTTGGGAAAAATGTGTCATTTTGGAAGGGTGTATGGCAAGCAAGGACCTTATTTGCATGGAAAATAGGCCCTAACCCCCATCCCTATGGGTGGGTGGGATCTTTCCAATGCAAATGAGGCCCATTGGCTCATTTTTCCACTCACCACACACTTCATATTATGGGAACTTTGATTTTGGGAATGTATGGGATTTTGGGAAATCCTCTCATGATTGCTTTGGGCTAATTTTGATTTTTCCTTCATTTTACTTTGGTGCATTTTTTTGGCAAGGGTATTGGATTTGATTTTGGTGGGGTGACATTTTTCACCCTCCCATTTCTTTTCTTGGGTAGCCTCTTTCCTTTTTAACCCCTCACTTCCTTTGGGATGGGGTTCTTTTCTTGGACATTTTGGGGGAAAGCTTGGAAGCTTGGTAGAGAATTGAGCTCTTTTGGAAAGCATTCTTGGAATTGGCTTGTAGAGTACAAGGTAGGACCTTACATACTTATGTTTCACTTGATTTTGTCTTGCATGTTTGTGTATGGTTAATTGTGAAAATGCATGTTGTGTTGCTTTCATTGTTGCTCCACCCACCCTTGAGGGGTGTGGGTTTTTGGAGATTGTATGGGAAGAGGGAGGAATTTTCCTCCTCTCTATTTGGGAACCCTCCTACATTTGGTTTGTAGGTAGGGATGGATTTCCATTTGGGTTGGAAATTCATCCCTACCCTCAAGAAGGAAACTTTAAAGTTTGAAAATCCTTATTGGATGAGTTTTAGATAGATAAATAGAGATTTGGAGAGATAAGGAGTTGGTAAAATATGGAGAGTAAATGGATTTTATGGTGTTTTAGCATGGTTATATGGTATCATGAATTTGGGATTCCCATCCCCTCTTCCCAAATCTAGAAGCATGGAGCTTATTAGCAAGTATTCTTGGTTGCATTGTGTTTTTGAAAATATTTTAAATGAAGTTTGAAATGTTGTGTGTATCCAAATATTTCCTATGTGCTAAGTGAAGTGTGTTGCCTCTTTCCCATGGGCTTGGGAGGCTAACATGCCACCTTGGACTCCTTGGTGGCATGTAATGATGTCAATTGGTTGGGTGGTCAACCAAACATCTTTCTTGTGATTTGAAGACCCTTCTTATTGTTGTTTTGGAGCTAAATGGAGTGGCCTAGATGATGCAAAGTTACAGTTTTGGAGTTGTAATATTATTTGTGTATTTGAGCAAAAAAATTGGCATGTTGTCTCCTTTTGTGAGGAGGGCTTGTTGTACTTGCATTTTATCATATTCTTTCAGTATGAGATGGAAAAATTATTTTGTTATAATTGTTAAGACATGTAAATTGAATGGTTGAAACCATGGTTGAAAATGTTTGTTGCAATTGTTAAAGGTTATAAAGTACCTCATTTCAATATTTGTTTGTGTATCCTTCTTTTGAAATGAAGAATTCAGATTTTGGTGTTTATTACCATCGCATGTTTTAAAAAATGGGTTCTTTGTTAAATGTTAAACTATTATTTCATGCTTAATTATTTCCTCTTGTTCTAAGTTTACTTCTAAAATTCTAATGTAATTCTTGTTTAAAAACAAACAAGATATTCTTTCTTATAAGCTTGGAAATAATTCCTCTTTGTGTATATTTATCGATGTAATTATATTTCAAAGAAATGATCTTCTTCTATTGGATTTTTGTTGCTTATTAGATAGCTTTGTTTGTGTTTAGCAAACACACACACACACACACACACACACACACACACACACACACACACACACACACACACACACACACACACACACACACACACACACACACACACACACACACACACACACACACACACACACACACACACACACACACATGCGTGCACGTGATTTAAAATGATTCCTTCTTACTAAACAATTTAGCAAATCTCATTACTGATTTGGGTATTACCATGATAAAAATGTAAATGTGTTTGAAAAAAATAAGTTAGAAAATTTATTTTCAGGTATTACCAAATAAAAATATACATGTGTTTGAAATAAAACAAGTTAGAGAACTCTTATAAATTTGATTATTACCGGATAAACTATTTTGGATTACATACATACATACATACAAATCATCTCTATGAAAAAGAATGAAGTTAGTTGAGGAAGGGCCATAGATGGACAAATAAAAATGAAAGTTCTTAATATAAAAAAATGTAAATGTGTGTGTGTGGGATGGGAGGGAGGGTGGGGGAGGTGGTGCAAATGACTATCCCACCCGCCCCCACACTTTGTAAACCCTACATTGAGGGTTGTGTCATGGGCCACAATCCTTCCTCCACAATGTTTCCCTAGAAAATGGTCGTCCCCCTATAATGGACTCAAACAGACACCCGAAGCACAAGTTATGACCTCTTCAAGTTCCTACTAATTTTGGTGCATCATTTTCCCCTTCTTAAAAACATAGCTCCTGTAAGTTTTCTTCTTCAAACTGCTTCCATTTATCTACATCCAACTTCTTAATCTCCCACTCTATGACCCAAGTATTTTCCTCTTGTTCCAGTCCTTTCCAATGTACCAAATATTTTTTATATTTCCCATGTCATGTGTCCATTGTTTTCTTATCTAGAATCTGATCCACTTCTTCTTTCTTCTTCACCGAACTTGCTTTGCATACCAATCCAACTACTACTCGTCCCATAACATCCCCTTCTACACCATCCCCATGAAAAGAATACAAATATGAAACATTAAACACTGGAGAAATATCAAAATTCCTTGGAAATTCTACCTCATAAGCATTATCATTTATTTTTTTCACGATTTTGCAGGGACCAATCTTCTTGTACTTCAGCTTGTTATAGGTTACTTTTGGAAACCTTTTCTTTTATACATGTAAATACCTTTCTCCATCTATTTGTTAATTACTTATACTTATCATTACTATTATGCAACTTCTTCCGCACTTCTTCCTGTAATTGTTGTATATGTTCATCAAATTCTTTTACATCATCACTGACTTTGTCATCAATTGGTAGCTGTACCAAATCTAACACCCCATTTGGATTACTCCCATACACAATTGAAAATGGAGACTTTTGTGTGGATATATTTATGGAACTGTTATATGCAAACTCATCTTGTGGTAATGTTAAGTCTCATTGTTTCATATTTTCCCAAACTATGCACCTTAACAGGTTTCCCAAACTCTGATTTACTACCTCTGTTTGCCATTATTCTAAGGATGATAGGCACTATTGAACTATAGTTGAGTTCCCAACTTCTTCCATAAAGTCCTCCATAAGTGACTTAAGAACCTTGTGTCCCTATCTAAATTAATGGTTTTTGGAACACCATGCAAACGAACAACTTCTTTGAAAAACAAATCTGTTGTGCTTGTCGCATCACTTGTTTTCTTGCAGGTAATAAAATGAACCATCTTAGAAAACCTATCAACAACCACAAAAGTTGAGTCATCATCTCGTTTTGTTTTTGGTAATCCCAAAACAAAATCCATACTCATATCTCGTCCACGACCCTTTAGGGACAGAAATGACATATACAACCTATATTCTGCATGGACTTTCGAGACTTGGAAAATTTGACACCTCTCCACATATCTTACCACATATATTTTGAGCTTTGGCCTATAGTATTTCACTACTACTAAGACTATCGTCTTATCTTTACCAAAATTCCTAGCCAATCCTCTGTTATGCAACTCTTTCACTATATTCTCTCTCATAGACCCAACTAGAATACATAATTGGCGTCCCTTGAATAGATAGCCATCCTATAAAATGTACTCATCCTGACATCTCCTACATTGTCTGATAATGGACAAATTAACCTTTCAACAATATTCTTGAAATCAAAATCAGAAGAATACAAACCCTTTATTGCTTCAAAACCCACCACCTCATTTTCCATAGTGGTAAACAAAGTCACACGCCTACTCAATGCATTTGTAACTTGATTATATTTTCTTGATTTATGTTTTAGAGAAAAGTATAACCTTGCAAAAATGATACCCACTTTGCATGCCTACTATTCAACTTCTTTTGTATTCACATACTTGAGGGCTATGTGGTTTGTAAATAACACAAACTCCTTAGGCACTAAGTAATGCCTCCAATGCCTCAATGCTTGTACAATTGCATAAAATTCCACATCATAAGTAGAGTAGTTCTTTCTTACCCCATTCAATTTCTCACTAAAGAAAGATACTCGCTTTCCACCTTGACTTAGAACAACACCACTACCCACATGTGAGGCGTCACAATCAACCTCAAACACTTTATCAAAATCTGGTAGTGCCAAAATGGGTGCCTCTTTCACCTTCTTCTTCAAGAACTGAAAACTATCCTTAGTTGCCTTTGTCCACAAAAACTCCCTTCCTTTTGTGCAATGTTATATAAAGCTATAAGTCTTTTGCTGAAATTTTTATAAACTTTCTATAAAATGTTGCTTTAGACCATGAAAGCTTATTACCTCTGTTATACTCTATGGAGTAGGCCATTCAATAATTGCCTTTATCTTCTCTGAGTCCATTTGTACCCCATCTGCTGAAATAATAAAGCCCAAGAATACAAAACTCTCTTGCATAAACATGCACTTATTCATATTTGCATAGAGTTTATCTTTCCTTAACACTTCAAATATCACCCTTAGATTCCTCGGATGCTTCTTTAGTTTTACTAAAGATCAAGATATCATTAAAATAAACCACAACAAACTTACCATTATACTCCCATAGCACAACGGTGTTCATTAGTCTCATAAAAGTACTAGGTGCATTGGATAACCTAAATGACATCACCAACCACTCATATAATCCATTTCATGTCTTGAATGTTGTTTTCCACTCGTCTCCTTCTCTAATCCGAATCTAATGGTAACCACTTCGAAGATCAATCTTGGTGAAATACCTAGATCCAATAAACACGTCCATCATATCATCAAGGCGAGGTATTGGGAACCTATACTTGATTGTAATTTTATTGATTTCTTTGCTATCCATGCACATTCTCCATGTTCCATCCTTATTTGGTGTTAATAAAGTTGGGGTTGCACACGACTCATGCTCTCCCTTACGACCCCCTTTCTCACGAGCTTTGTCACTTGCCTATTCAACTCTGCATGCAATGTTGGGATCATCCTATAAGCCGCTTGATTTGGGAGTGAAGATCCTAGAATCAAATCAATATGGTGTTGAATATCTCTTTTGGACGGTAATCCATCTGGTAGCTCATCAGGAATAACATCAGAAAATTCTTCTATTAATTTTGTTGTTTCTACTAGTATTTGTGCACTTACAGTTCATCCTTATTTACGACTAGTGCATAACAAAAATAGGTTTCCTTTGCCTCCTTCACAAATTCCTTTGCAAGAAGCATATTTTCAGTCTTCCCCTCTTCCTTAAGAGGTAAAGAAAACTATTTTTGTGCCATCCTTCCTAAAGTATAAGTATTCTTTCCCCCGTCATGAATAACTTTTCTATCAAATTGCCATGGTCTTCCTAGTAACATATGCCATGCATCCATAGGAATAACATCACACCAAATATCATCCTTGTAATTGTTCCCAATAGAAAAACTTATTAAACATCTCTTATCAACAATAACTTCATTACCCTTCTTAAACCATGCAAACGGCGAGGGTTAGGATTCTTCTCACAATGCACTCCAATTTCTTGACCATCTCATTTGAAACCATGTTATCACAACTACCACCATCAATAATAACATTACATACCTTTCCTCCTAAAGTGCATCTTGTTCTAAAAATATTTATATGCAGCCATGCATCCCCCTTGATATCCTTTCTTGGAGAAATCATCATCCTCTTGATCATCAAATTTTCTCCAACATCTAGTGGAATTTCTAGGTCATGTTCATCTTCTACTTGTTTAGCTTCAACAAGATTTACTCTTGAGAATCTTCTTGCCTCTTATCATGTGTATAAGAATGCGAGCATTCAAAATCCCGATGCCCCTCTTCACCACATCTGTAACAAAAAATGGTCTTTGTGGATCCTCCCATCCTCTATCGCCAACATATCCTCTGCCCCTAGAAAATCCTCTTCCTCTTTGTTGATTTTGGGAATCTTGTTTTTTTATCTTCTTGCTTTTCCACTCCATGAGGTGATTCTCCCCTACCTTGGCTGAAACCAGCTCGTCCCCGAAAGGAAGATGAGGCCCCCCTATTCATTCTAGGTGATCTCCTAAAACTTTGATGACTTTTTTTTTCCTTGGCCTTTAAGGCTAATTGATAGGCATCCTCCATGCTCTTAATCTTGTGCATACTTATCTCATCTTGAATAGAATTTTTTATCCATTTACATACCTTGCAGCCATTTGTTCCTCATTTTCTTCATTCTCTACATGAATGGACAACTTTTAGAACTCATCTATGTATTCTTGCACTATTTGTAAGATCTATCTGAGATTCTGAAACCTCCTATAAAGGGTTTGTGCATAATCCATAGGGAGAAATTTTTCTTTCAACTTCTTCTACATCTTACTCCACATCCTAATTCTTTCTTTCCCTTTTCTTGACTGCTCTTTCTGTAGGTGATCCCACCATAACATAGCATGACCTTTCAATTTCGTGCATGCAAATTTTACCTTCTTTTCATCTGACATAGCCTTCCACTTAAAAAATTCCCCATGCTAGTCAACTAGTCTATCACTCCTCCGGGTTTTAGACTACCTCCATACTTTGAAACATCAACTCTTATCCCATCATTATTTCCTTATAATGCTCGAAGAATCCTTTCTTCAAAAGCTAAGGGTGTTTCCTCCTCTTCACAAACTTCTTCTTCATCTATGTCATCTCCACCTTGATTTCCTCTCCATGTTATCATTGTAGCAAAGTGCAACAACTTGTCTCTACAGATCTTGCATATTTGTATTCATCTCGGGCAATACCACCTCCTCTTCCTCTTCCTCTTCTTGCCATTTTTTTAAAGACTCGAACCTCGCTCTGATACTAGATAATGTAGCCAAATTCTAAACAAACTCAACTTACTGCAAATAATATGAACTCCAAAAGAAAATAAATCTCCTTCTTTGTTATCGAATCATGAATTACAATGTTTCTTGAATAGGAAAACAACTCCCAACTCCAGTTTCCAAGCAAACTCTAACTTTGATTAAATATACTCTAGGTGGCGAAAATTACTATTTTTAGCAAGTTACTAGAACCTGTTATTCTTAGTAAGTTCGCATACTTATTCGTATGTAGGCACAAAAATTGCCACACATCTTCTACATGCCTAAATTAGAGGAATTTCCAACTTTCCAACTCATAATGCAACTAATAGACTAAAATTAACTAATTCCCTAAAATAGGAAAAAACCGAACTACAACTTAAATCCTAATTTTTGGCCTCAAGATGGCAAATTTTGGGCCCAAAAATGTGCCAAAATTGCTCCAACCAATAGGTATGGTTGATCGGTGTATTCGTCTCATTGAAATATGTGGTTTCAAAAATAAACGGACTCAAATGGACACCCAGAGCACAAGTTATGACCTTTTCAAGTTCCTGCTAATTTTGGTGAATTTCGGGCCCGAAAAATGTGCCAAACTTGCTCCAACCAATAGGTCTAGTGTACCAATGCATTATTCTCATCGAAACATGTGGTTTTAAAAAAATGGACACCTAAAGCGAAAGTTATGATCTTTTTCAAGTTCCCACTTTAATTTTGGCGAATCATTCTCCCCTACTTGAAAAAATCTCGCTCCTACAAGTTGTCTTCTTCAAACTGCTTCCATTTATCTACATTCAACTTCTTAATCTCCCACTCTGCGACCCAATTATCATCCTCTTGTTCTAGTCCTTTCCAATGTACCAAATATTTGTTGTATTTCCCATGTCACATGTCCATTGTTTTCTTATCTAGAATCTGATCCACTTCTTCTTTCTTCTTCATCGGATCCTGTTGCCTCCAATCTACTATTTCATTAATAGCATCCCCTTCTTGCACTATTCCCATGAAAAGAATACAAATTTGAAACATTAAACACTCGGAGAAATATCAAAATTCCTCGCAATTCTACCTCATAAGCATTATCATTTATTTTTTCACGATTTTCCAGGGGACCAATCTTCTTCTACTTCACTTTGTTATAAGTTCCTTTTGGAAACCTTTCCTTCCGTAGGTATACCATAACAGACTCACCAACTCAAATTTCTTTCTTCGTCTGTGCACATCTACTATTTCCTTATACTTATCATTACTATTCTGTAACTTCTTCCGCACTTCTTCTTGTAATTGTTGTATATGTTTAGCAAATGCTTCTGCATCATCACTGACTCGCCATCATTGGTAGATGCACCAAATCTAACACCCCGTTTGGATTACTCCCATACACAATAAAAAATGGAGACTTTCCTCTGGATCTATTTATGGAACTGTTATATGAAAACTCAGCTTGTGGTAATGCTAAGTCCCATTGTTTTGGCTTTTCCCCAACTATGCACCTTAAGATGTTTTTGAAACTTTGATTTACCACCTCTGTTTGCCCATCGGTCTGAGGATGATAGGCACTGCTGAACTGTAGTTGAGTTCCCAACTTCTTCCAAAAGTCCTCCGAAGTGACTTAAGAACCTTGTGTCCTATCTCAAGTAATGTTTTTGGAACACCATGCAAATGGACAACTTCTCTCAAAAAACAAATCATTACGCCTGTCGCATCACTTGTTTTCTTACAAGAAATAAAATGAACCATCTTAGAAAACCTATCAAAAACCACAAAAATTGATTCATTACCTCGTTTTGTTTTTGGTAATCCCAAAACAAAATCCATACTCAGATTTGTCCACGACCCTTTAGGGACAGGAAATGACATATACAACCCTGTATTCTATGCATGGCCTTTCGAGACTCGGTAAATTCGACACCTCTCCACATATCTTTTCAGCTTTGGCCAATAGTATTACTCTGCTACCAAGGCTATCATCTTATCTTTACCAAAATGCCTAGCCAATCCTCCGCTATGCAACTCTTTCACTATATTCTCTCTCATAGACCCAACTAGAATACATAGTTGGCATCCCTTAAATAGATAGCCATCCTATAAAATGTACTCATCCTGGACATCTCCTACATTGTCTAACAATGGATGAATTAACCTTTCAACAATATTATTGAAATCAAAATCAGAAGAATACAAACCCTTTATTGCTTCAAAACCCACCACCTCATTTTCCATAGTGGTAAACAAAGTCACATGCCTACTCAATGCATCTCTGAACTTGATTATGTTTTCTGATTTATGTTTTACAAAAAAGTATAACTCTAAAAATGATACCCACTTTGCATGCCTATTATTCAACTTCTTTATGTATTAACATACTTTAGGGCTATGTGGTCTGTAAATAACACAAACTCCTTATCCACTAAGTAATGCCTCCAATGCCTCAATGCTTGTACAATTGCATAAAATTCCACATCATAAGTAGAGTAGTTCTTTCTTACCTCATTCGGTTTCTCACTAAAGAAAGCTACTCACTTTCCACCTTGACTTAGAACAACACCACTATCCACATGTGAGGCATCACAATCAACCTCAAACACTTTATCAAAATCTAGTGGTGCCAAAATGGGTGCCTCTATCACCTTCTTCTTGAAGAACTCGAAAACTATCCTTAGCTGCCTTTGTCCACAAAATCCTATTTTTTTGTGCAATCTTTATAGGTTCTAATATAATACTGAAATTTTTAATAAAATTTCGTAAAATGTTGTTAGACCATGAAAGATTCTTACCTCCGTTATACTCCATGGAGTAGGCCATTCAATGATTGCCTTCATCTTCTCTAGGTCCATCTCGTACCCCATCCGCTGAAATAATAAAGCCCAAGAATACCAAACTCTCTTGCATAAACATGCACTTCTTCATATTTTCATAGAGTTTGTCTTTCCTTAACACTTCAAATATCACCCTTAGATGCCTAAGATGTTCTTCTTTAGTTTTAGTAAAGATCAAGATATCATAAAAAAAAATCCACAACAAACTTACCATTAAACTCTCGCAAGACATGGTGTTCATCGGTCTCATAAAAGTACTAGGTGCATTGGATAACCCAAATGGCATCACCAACCACTCATATCATCCATTTCTGTCTTAAATGTTGTTTTCCACTCGTCTCCTTCTCTCGATCCGAATCGATGGTAACCACTTCAAAGATCAATCTTGGTGAAATACCTAGATCTAGTAAGCACATCCATCATATCATCAAGGCGAGGTATTAGGAACCTATACTTGATTGTAATTTTATTGATTGCTTTTCTATCCATGCACATTCTCCATGTTCCATCCTTATTTGGTGTTAATAAAGCCGGGGTTGCACACAGACTCACGCTCTCCCTTACGAGCCCCTTTCTCACGAGCTTTGTCACTTGCCTATTCAACTCTGCATGCAATGTCGGGATCATCCTATAAGCCGCTTGATTTGGGAGTGAAGATGCTAGAATCAAATCAATATGGTGTTGAATATCTATTTTGGACGATAATCCGTCTGGTAGCTCATCAGGAATAACATCAGAAAATTCTTCTATTAATTTTGTTGTTTCTACTAGTATTTGTGCACTTGCAGGTTCATCCTTATTTACAACTAGTGCATAACAAAAATAGGTTGCCTTTTCCTCCTTCACAAATTCCTTTGCAGAAAGCATATTTTCAGTCTTCCCCTCTTCCTTAAGAGGTAGAAACTATTTTTGTGCCATCCTTCCTGAAAGTATAAGTATTCTTCCCCCATCATGAATAACTTTTCTATCAAATTGCCATGGTCTTCCTAGTAACATATGCCATGCATCCATAGGAATAACATCACGCCAAATATCATCCTTGTAATTGTTCCCAATAGAAAAGCTTATTAAACATCTCTTATCAACAGTAACTTCATTACCCTTCTTAAACCATGCAATACGACAAGGATTAGGATTCTTCTCACAATGCAGACCCAATTTCTTGACCATCTCATTTAAAACCATGTTATCACAACTACCACCATCAATAATAACATTACATATTTTTCTTTGAAGTGCATCTTGTTACGAAAAATATTTATACACGCAGCCATGCATCCCCTTGATATCCTTTCTTGGAGCAATCATCGTCCTCTTGATCATCAAATTTTCTCCAACATTTGGTGGAATTTCTAGGTCATGTTCATCTTCTACTTGTTTAGCTTCAACAATATTTAATCTTGGAGAATCTTCTTGCCTCTTGTCATGTGTATAATAATGCGGGCATTCAAAATCACGATGCCCCTCTTCACCACATCTGTAACAAAAAAATGGTCTTCGTGGATCCTCCCATCCTCTATCGTCGACATATCCTCTGCCCCTAGAAAATCTTCTGCCTCTTTGTTGATTATGGGAATCTTGTCTCGTATCTTCTTGCTTTTCCACCCATGAGGTGATTCTTCCCTACCTTTGCTGAAACTATCTCATCCCCTGAAAGGAAGATGAGACCCCCTATTAATTCCAGGTGATCTCCTAAAACTTTGATGAATTTGTTTTTCCTCGGCCTTTAAGGCTAATTGATAGACATCCTCCATGCTCTTAACCGTGTGCATACTTATCTCATCTTGAATAGAAAATTTTAATCCATTTACATACCTTGCGAACCATTTGTTCCTCAGTTTCTTCATTCTCTACACGAATGAACAACTTGTAGAACTCATCTGTGTATTCTTGCACTATTTGTAAGTTCTTTCTGAGATTCTGAAACCTCATGTAAAGGGTTTGTGCATAATCCATAGGGAGAAATTTGTCTTTCAACTTCTTCTCCATCTTACTCCACATCCTAATTCTTTCTTTCCCTTTTCTTGACCGCTCTTTTTGTAGGTGATCCCACCATAACATAACATGACCTTTCAATTTCGTGCATGCAAATTTTACCTTCTTTTCTTCTTCTTTATAGCCTTCCACTCAAAAAATTTCCCCATGCTAGTCAACCAGTCTATTAGCTCCTTTGGTTTTAGACTACCTCCATACTTTGAAACATCAACTCTTATCCCATCATTCTTTCCTTCTAATGCTCGAAGCATCATTTCTTCAAAAGCTAAGGGTGGTGCTTCCATTTCCCCCTCTTCACAAACTTCTTCTTCATCTGTGTCATCTCCAACTTGATTTCCTCTCTAGGTTATCATTGCAGCAAAACACAACAACTTACCTATGCGAGATATTGCATATTTCTATTCATTTGGGAAATACCGCCTCCTCTTCCTCCATTTTTTAAGACTTAAACCTCGCTCTGATACCAGATAATGTAGCCAAATTCTAAACAAACTCAATATACTGCAAATAATATGAACTCCAAAAGAAAATAGATCTCCTTCTTTGTTATTGAATCATGAATTACAATGTTTCCTAAATAGGAAAACAACTCCTAACTCGAGTTTCCAAGCAAACTCTAACTAACTTTTACTAAATCTACTATAGGTGGCAGAAATTAACTAGAACCCGCTATTCTTAGTAAGTTCACAAGCTTATTCGTACGGGCATAGAAATTTTCATGTATCTTCTACATGCCTAAATTAGAGGAATTTCCAACTTTCCAACTCATAATGCAACTAATAGACTAAAATTAACTAATGCCCTAAAATAGGAAAAAACCGAACTACAACTTAAATCCTAATTTTTGGCCTCAAGATGGTGAATTTTGGGCCCGAAAATGTGTCGAAACATGCTCCACCCATAGGTCTAGTTGACTGGTGTATTCATCTCAATGAAACATGTGGTTTCAAAAAACAAACAGACTCAAACGAACACCCGGAGCACAAGTTATGACCTTTTCAAATTCTTGTTAATTTTGGCACATTTCGGTCACGAAAATGTGTCGAAACTTGCTCCAACCGGTAGGGATGTTGACAAAGGCATTCGCCTCATCGAAACATGTGGTTTAAAAATAAACGGACTCAAACAGATACCCAAAGCACAAGTTATGACCTTTTCAAGTTCCTGCTTATTTTGGCGCATCACCAATTGACCCATCATTTGCGTGGCCGCCCATCCTTTTGGGATTGTTTCTCTATATGACCGCCCCATAAACTATTACACACACACACACCAATACATTTGTTATAATGTATCTTCAGATCCTTAGAAAAAAATAAGATGTCTCATATTCTTTCCCTGGTTATGGGCTCCAAACAAAAAAACATTAAACCAATAACCGTGCAAATATACAAGTGTAGATCTCTGTGATTGGCCATTGAAGAATGAATGATAAACTTGATCTTTAAACCCCAAGTGCTTGAACTCTCCTTAATCCCTTCATACCCGCAAAAACAAAAAAATGGAGAGACCCGAATGGAGAAGGACAAAGAAATGAATTAAAACTTAGGTTTTGCAAATATATCCTCACCTTTTTTATTTTAGGTTAGATTTAATCCTACGGTGGAGATTAATCGATCCTGGGCTCGATTAAATGTGCATATAACTTAGGTGTTGGGGGTGTTTTAATTTTAATATGATGTTTTAATATGGTTATATTAATTAGTGGCTTAGGTTATTTTGGGTGAGTTTAACTTGTTGGGTAAATTAAAAAATTAACTTAACTTTTACCTTTTTATGTGGGATTCCTTAGCGGGATATTTAAATAAATTAACTCTTTTATTTAACTCGCAAATTATTATTCGAGGGCATGGGCCCATTTTGGAGGCAAAATGGGACCCATGACCGTAATGGTTATTTGACCTTCCCCAAAACCCTTGATCATTTTCGAAACATTTATAACTTGTCATATTTTAAACGCTAGAAATCGCCCATCCTTTCCGCGCGCGATAAGTTGTATCGCAAGTGGAGTTTTGACCATACCATTTGTCACGATATGTTATAGTTGACACTTTTTAAAATAATCAAAATTTGATTTAATTCCCCGTGGTTCGCGGTTGCGGTTTGGTGCTTTACTTCACCATTAGTTGTGACTTCGTCATGTTACTTGTGTTTCAGGTAATTATAACCGCGAAAGAACTAAATAACTTTAAAAAATAAAAATATTACCACCTTTGTGATGCTTATCTTATTTATTCAGGATGTTTGGTCATCCTTTTTCTATTTTGGAACTCGCACTAAACATGGCGCGAAAGATATTCCTTAATTCCCATTACCCTACTTCCTCAAAATTGAACAAAATATGTTGTTTATTTCATTATTTGGTTTATTTTATGTCCATTTTAAGTGTTTGAATACTCCAACCTTTTAATTTTACATTGGTTCTTCCATATTCATTTAAGGTGCTTGACAAAGTTCTTGTCCCTAGTTTTTTCAAGACAAATTCTAATGCAAACTTAAGATGTTTGACCCACCATCCACTAAATATTTGTATGGCTCATGTCCCGATTCTCATTTAAAAAGTATTTCAAAATATATAATCCAATAAAAAAATTGATGGTTGTGTGAATCAAGTAATACTCCATGTACTATCGAAACTCCAAAAAAAAAAAGTCATGTTTGCACTCATACCTATGCACTATTGAATACTCACTACTTTTAAACTTTTTTTGTCATAGATTGGCGGGGCAAATGTGTTGAATCTCTATAAAGCTCAATAATATGATGTTATATAGTTATTTTTACCTCTTCATGCAAATATTAGGTGGTAGTTTTTTATGAACACAATTATCCATTAAAACACCTTATCAAAGGATGAAATATGTCATTTTAACATCAAAAGTGCAAGGGTTATGTGTAAGCCCAAAAATCTTCAAGCGTGTTTTTCTTTCTATGTGTGCAACCCACAATCATGAACTCTACATGAGTTAAAATTCATATTCATACTAGTGAGATGAGATATTCATCCAATGCATGACAATGCATATGGCATTTCATTCTTTTTCATGTCATCTCAACCAACATAAGGGGTACTATCCTTGTTATCCAATGGGATGACCAATCTTTCTCATATATTCTCAAAACTAGTATAACATTGAATCAAGATTTTTGGATAAAAGTGTGTGAATATTTATTTCAATCGATGTTTCAAATCATCTCCCATGATCCATCATTAGGATAAGAAAATCGATTGAAATAAATATTCACACAATTTTATCCAAAAAAACTTGACTCAATCTTATGGACCGCGAAAACATAATATCTATAATATAACATTGTTTGAATCACATATCGATATTTTAAATGTAACACCATGAACTTCCCAAAAAGAGGTGGAAATAGTAAGAATCTAAAAGCAAGGTTACCTCATAATGAACCTCAAATATGACCCAAATAACACCAACTATAATATTTCTTTAAGACTCGTAGCATTTGTTCGTGTTCTATCTGCCCTGAAAAAAAAGTGGGGTGATAAGATTATCTAGTGACAACCCATTGTTATCTATGCCTTATTTTGTCCCATCAATCCCTTTTAATGAGGTTAATACATAAATATATCATGAAGTTGTAGATCAATTTGTGGCAATGTAGATTGTTAGGTCTTGTGGACATAATTGAAATCGTTTTATTTCATAGGATCCTCCAAAAAATTGATCCCTAGAGCACTAACAATTGAATCCATGCAATTTGTACAATTTGTGTAACTGTCTATAAAATGATACTCATCTCATGCATATGCCAAGAGGCAAATCCTCCTGGAGTCTCAACATGGTCAACACTCAATAGCTCTATCATATGTCTTTTTGTTTGTTGTACCATTAGATGCTCTTTGTGGTTTAACACTTGGCTTCATGTCTTCTTTGTAGCTTTTGGGACAAGATCGACCTTCTTTCATTTCACTTCAAAGTATCACCTAACTCAACTAAAACATATAAAAATTTGTTCCCAAAAAGAAATGGTTAATTCACTTCTATGTGTGGCTTCTTTGCCACTAACACATAAATTTCTTTGAATAGAAGTAATCAATATTTTCATCAATGTTGGAGTTTCCAAATATTTTTTTACCTCATGTAATCCGGGTGGAAAGATTCTACCTTAGGAGGAGTTCAAACATTTATATTTTAGCACTCAAACTCAAACATGCCAAATAACAACTAAAAATCCTAGATAAAAAATGTTTTTGTCAAGATTTTTAAAGAGAAGACCCAAATTGAGGAAGAAATTGCTAAAATACACACTTTGGTTCAATCCTTGGGACATGGTGTAGTGACTTTATCTTGAAGAAAACGTGAATGGAAAAATACAATCAGTTTGTAAAAGAAGAATTTTGTTTGGAGACAAAAACATGAAAATTGGCTTAAAGAGGGGGATTGTACTACAAATTCATTCATCAATCTACTTCATCTACTATAAAATTTAACATAATTGTAACCTTGAGATACATGATGGAAAATATTCAAAAGATTTACTTGAGATAAAGAGAGAAGTGAACAACTACTTATAAAATATTCTCTTGGCTTTTCTTAAAATTCAAGGTCGAACAACGATTATCTATTGATCTTATTCCTTCTTGTATTTATGATAATTATAGTGATTAACTTATGAAGCCTATTTCTTGTGAAGAGATTCTCATTTCCATCAAAATGGATAATTCATTAGACTCAATAGGTTTCCCCAGAGCTTATTTATCTTCTTTTGGGACATTATTAAATAGGATATGTGGGAGGCAATAAATGAATCTAGAAAATCCAAGACTATATTGAAAGATTTTAATTTCACTTTGTTGGTTCAATCCCGAAAAACAACTCCCACCTACGTGTGTAGTCTTGACCCTTTGTAAAAAAAATGTGATGCGGTTCAAATGAAGTTTCTAAAACTTGTCTTCAATATGGTTATCTATATAGTATAATGCTCAAATTGAATTTATGAGAGTGTAACATGTGACAAAAGCATTCATACAATCTACCTAGAGGACAAAACCACAATGAATAATATGCTTATGCCAATACACACACATCACTCAAATTGTTGCTACAGGATTCCTAGAATTATATATCCAATACATTTGTTTTCATAACTAATTATTTGTTGTTGGAAAACAAACTATTAGTTAAGAGTGACTAAATATGCACTCAAACAAATATTTTGCACACTCAATTGTCACTAGAAAAAAAAATCTCCCTAAATAGAGCTTATAATTATTAATTGTGAACAACCACAAAATCTAGACTAATAAAATAAAAACTAGATCTAGCCTAATGTGAAAACACCAACATCCATCTTTAAATGAATTTAGGGGAGAGAAAATAAAAACAAGGATGAACTTCACGATGAATCATGATGAAGATATGTCTTAGGTTTGGATATTAAGATTCTCTTTCTTGTGTCTAAGAAGTCCTCCAAATTGCTTTACTAGCACACAACATTCTTGTGTGCACTATCCCAAATTAATTTTTTTCCTCTAAAATTTGGTAGTATACTCTTGTACAATTTGCCTTGGCTTTTCCTATATTGTTTGTATTGAACCTCACCTTTCTTTTCATAATAAATGGGATAAATATGATTTTATATAAATTTCAAAATTATCCTATATAGTAGATAGTGGCAAGATTTTCAAAACCAAGGAATGTGCATTATTTTCACACCAAGTGAGTGCATGACTAGAAAGCTTAATACTTGTAAAAGAGGGTTTTCTTCTATTCAATTAATGAAAATTAAATAGATATCAAGTTGGGAAAGTTGTTTGTTGAGTTTTTTCGCATCCACCTCTCCATAGGGATGAATCTCCACCACAAATTTTGCTTTTAAGGGTGATTGAGTTGGGGCATTATTTGGGATGCTATGGGGTTTCTCGTTGTCTTTACCTTTGAGTCATTTCTCTTTCCTCATCATGAGTCTTGGGTGTCCTAAATGTGATCCCAAGCATGTGAATACGTGTCTTCATCAACTTCCCCATATTGTTAAAATTTACCATATATTGGTTATGTCATAAATGAGAGATAATTCTATAAAACTATAGGGTCATATATTCTAAATAGTGCAATGATCAATAAATAAATGCAAAATTAAGACAAGAAATAAATGCAAAAATTAATAGAGAAAACAAATACATAAACATAAGATTTACCGTGGGAAGACCTTGTGGTTAAAAACCCCACCACATAGCACTTTCCAATTTTTGTTTTAAAAAAGAAACTACAATGATGTGTGATAACTTACAAACTTGCATGACAATTACAGGCCAACCCAACACTATATCAATCTTCATTTTTTAAATTACAATTTCACTTGCACAATCATTTTTTTGTAGTGCACAACAATGATTCAAATAATCAATTTCCCAATGGGAAATCACCTATTAATAGGGTGGGTGAATTGGTTGCAACCTTTCGGTTGAACCAATTCACTCTTAATAATTAATTAAATCAAATGATTTAATCTTAACTTTATAATAAATATAAAGTTTATATAACTTATTAAATATGTTATATTCGCATGTTTATAAAATAAACTCACCACGGAGATGTGTTGTTGTTATGGCCACACCAAGTGTGTCCCCACAAACATTACATTCTCCAACAATCCCCCTTAATGTTTAGTGGGGATACATGCCAAAGTTACCTTTTTATTAAATTTTTTTACAATCTTTAAACCATATAAGATGATTTTAGGCTAGCATGTCTACAAGGATAATATAACAGAAATATCTCAAGTTTCTCATAGCTAGGTACATACTAGAAGTCTTACATGATTTTATGGATCCTTTTATAAAACAAGAAAGCTCCATAATACAATGTTTCATTGGGTTTACAAGTAAAATCACATAGGGTGATGTTTACACAAAAGCACATAGGGTGGGTGATCTTTTAGATTTTTTTTACAATATAGAAGCATAGAAAGAAATTACTTTAAGGCCATTAAAAGGTGACCTTGTCATGCACACTCCCCCTCAATGACAACTTTGAAAGGCCTAACATTGTTCAAAACTTGCAAAACTTCACAACACAGAGAGGCTTCATAAAAATATTTGTAACTTGATCTTCAATAGGAAAAAATTGGATATCAATATCACCATTGAGGATTTTTTTATCAAATAATATGTATATGAATATCTATATGCTTCATTATTTGATGTCAAGCTGAATTTTTCACAAGAGTTGTGCAATTCTATCTCTCACACATAAGTGATTTTTCCCTTAATATTCATATGGAGTTCTTACAATAGTCTTTTCAGCCACATGAATTCTTTAGTTACTTCCAAAGCACTTCTATACTCTCTTATACTTTTGAAAAAATATGGACATTTTTATTGCTTCATGTTGTTTGAAGTGATAACACTTGTACCAAACTTGAAAACATATCTAGAAGTAGATTTTCTATCTATCACATCACCAACATGGTCAAAATCACAATAACCATATAACTGAACATCATTAGAACAAGAATAATATAAACCATAATTGATTGTACCTTTAATATATTTTAAGATTCTTTTAGCCATTTTCCAATGATCCTCATATGGATCTTGCATAAATCTAGAAACAATACCTACTGCATAAGAAATATTAGGCCTAGTAATAGTTAGATTAAACTTCCAACAAGTTGCTTGTATAAGGTAGGATTTGCTTTGACACATGTAAGTTTAGGATCAAGTTTTATACCAACTTTAATAAGAATGGTAACATGTTTACAATCAATCATGTTAAATTTTTTAAGCAAGTTATGAGCATATTGAGATTGAGAAATTATGATAGAGTTATGATCCTGGAAAATAACCATGCTTAGAAAGTGATGAAGCAAGTCTATATCAATTATCTCAAAATATTATTTCAACTGATATTAGATTTTAAACATTAAAAGAGTTTGAATATTGGTAATAAAAAGATCATCAACATATCAAACAAATAAAATTATCTCGATTATCTTCATTTTTCACAAATAAATTATGATCTAAAAATAATTAAAGAAACCAATATCTTTCAAGAAAGTGAACATAATCTTAGAGTACCAAACTCTAGGAGCTTGTTTCAAACCATACAAAGATTTCTTTAGTCTACACATAAAGTTCTTTATCAAGCTCTTCAAAACCGTTAGGTAGAGTCATATATATTTCTTCTTTAAGATCATCATTCAAGAATGCATTTTTCTCATCCATTTGGTGAGTTTCCCAATCATACTAAGTAGTTAAAGCTAGGATAATATTAATTGTGCTCATTTTTGATACATGCAAAGGTTTCTACATAGTCAATTATGCATTTTTGAGTAAACATGCGAGCCCCGACCAACCTTAAATTTATCGATTCCATATGTAGAGTTGTATTTGATCTTATACAACCACCAAAATCGACAATATCCCTTTTAAAAGGACAAGAGACAAGTTCCCAACTTTGATTTTTAAGCGATCATTCTTGGATTTCATGGTATCCCACCATTTTTCGTCTTGGCTTTCTTCTTGAAAGATTGGGGCTCACATTAATGTACAGTCTTTAAGGCATGATATGTGTGTTGACTTCTAGTCATCTTTATAAGATTATCAAGATAAGAATCTTGAATCAAGGATCATGCCCATTTAGGTATTTTAGATTGATAAACAGTTTGTGATGGTTCCCCCTCAATTTTTTTCTTGCGTCCATTGTTATTGTTAAAGGATTTGAACTTTGGTTTGAAATTAGGTTTAGCAATTTGCTTTCTAGAGTTTTTAGGAGTGAAATTTTATGATATTTGAAGAGAAGGGGCCGAGAGGCATTCTTTTGGAATTAAAATTGGTCATAACATGTTCTTCCTAGATGAGAAGAGCAAATAGGGTGTTCAACACAGGAATATAAATTTTATTTTGATATTTTGAGTTTTAAACAAATATGAAGTTTGTAAATTTCTCATGGAGATTCATTTGGATTATGAAATACACTAGTTTATCTTGTATTAGGTTGTAGTTACAACCATCCAATTGGGATTTAATATTTTTGAACTTTACGAGATTGTTTATGATTTTCTTGTCTTCTTTCATAGGAGTGGTCATAAGTTCCAAGACGAGTTTTATAATTTTGGAGAGTATAGTGCCATCGTGCATAGATTCCAATTGTTTCCATGCTTCGCTAGAATATTAATGGTGCCCAATATCGAGCAGAATTTGCCATTAATGTTTATCGTGATGATAGACATTGCCTCCTAGATTTTTCCTAGAAAGTGTTAAGGTTTTGGTAGTAGCATGCCTACTAGTAGGTTGTTTGTCAAAATCTTTAACCAAATCCTAGAGTTTTGAGCTTTGAATTTAGCCTTTAGTTTAAATTTCCATTTATTATAATTAGTGTCATTTTACAATCAAAATTTATCAAAACTTATCTAAACTATTATTGCTTGATAAATGAATTTCTAATTTTTCTAGTGAAATAAAAAAAGAATTTAATAAGTCACAAAAATATTTTTTTGCACAATTTTGGGAATCAACAATTTTTTTGTGATTTTGGGATTTTGATCAAATATTTAAGTCTTAATCAATTATTTCGAAAATAGGACTAATTTTTGAAATTAATATAATTAAAATTATTTTACAAAATTGACTAAAAACTTTACTTTAAAAAAAAATTTATCTCACACAAACACACGTGAATGCACACATACACACACATAAAAGGGGGGCGGTGGGACGGGGGGTTTTAGTGATCTTGAACCCCTAACCTATTGTAGTGTAAGTTCTTGTAAAAAAGGTAAGTAGCCACTTCGGCTATGGGACCGATGAAATATACTTATATTAAACAATATATTTAAGTTTGAATTATAGACAATTCACTTTTAAATAAAAGGGAAGAGAAGAGGGTAGGGGTCAAACCCCTCACCTCTAATCTCTTAAGCCTAATGTTACAATTAGCTTGATATGCAAGAATTTTCACCTTTTCAATAAAAATATAAGAGAAAGTGGGGTTGACCCCTCACCTCTATTCTTCTTAATCTTGAAGCCACACTAGCTAGCCAACCGAGCTAACTAGCTCGTTGGTTTTAGCTAAGGCTTAATTAGTATTTATATTTTATATTTTAAGTTGAAGACTTCAAAAAACTAGGGCCGACTTACCTCTAAATGTCATGTTGGATTCCTTTTTAGGGTTTTTGTCTTTTGAGAATTTGAGAATGACACATTGTCGCCTCAATGAACAAGTATTAATGAACAGTTGTAAAAGGTTTGATTTAGAGTTTTAATCCTTTATTTTTTGCCTACTTGTAGAAACCATGCCACCACTCTTAGAAGTGAGGAGGCTTTGCCACCTTTGAATGAGCCACGACCTTAGGTATGGATATTTGTCTTCATTCTACGAATATTCCTAGGGGTTTGTCCATGTTTATCATCAAGCTCGATCCGAGGGCTTAATCGAATGTGTGGAGCCGACATGGTTGTGTAAATGTTGAAGGTTTGGTCGCAAAAGGTGTATACATTATTTTGCCACCTACGGGCCACGACCTTAGGGGAGGGATATTCCTGAGGGTTGCCGACATGGTTGTGTAAATGTTGAAGGTTTGGTCGCATGTATACATTAGGTCATGCCTCATGAGTTGGCATGCACATAAGTCAAGGTGGGACAACTGTGAACTGAATTGAGTGAGCAAGATTTAGGGTTTCCACAATTCATGATTTGCTTTTGAAAGATCAAATCACCATGCCAAGTTGTTCGTGGGAACGATACCATTGTCGCCAAGAGCTATCAATGCTAAGTTCGATTGCTAAGATAATGAAGCAGGGCAGAGTTTGACTTGGTCGCAAGAGGAGAGTTTGCTTGGTGTCTTTTGAGACACGCAAGCCATTTGAAGAGTGCAACTTGTGAGAAAGTAGAGAAGAGCTCACCAAGGATGCGAGAGGATCTTGTTGTTATGTAGGATTCCAAGCTCACCTGGTAGACAACTTGCTCACCGATGTGGAGACGGGGCTCGGCTAAAGGGTGAACCTTGTAGTGTACTTGAAGTAACACAAAAATTTATTAGTCTACATTAGATATAAAATATTTGTATGTCTTATTTATATAGTTTTCTATTAAACCATTTGTAAGAAGGATTGCAAAATTACAATCAATAAAAGTTCTTGTAAGATTCCTTTTGTGTAATTTGCAAAGAATTTTTGAGATTGTAGGAATTTTCTTGCGCACTATTCTTTTGTTAATAGAAGTTTGTATTTCTATTTTACTTTATACAATGTAGGGGTCCAGTTGTAATTGAGTAGGGGTGGTAACAAAAATTAATCACATGAACATGTGCAAGTTAAGAATCCTACTACTTGCACTGCACTAGAAATCTTCACGTTGTGATACCATGTCAAAACTAAGAGATAATTTAATATAACTATATGCTTATATATTCTAAGCGGTCAGAGAGATTAATAACTAAATGAATATTTAAGATAATAAATAAATGCATAAATTAACAAAGAATACAAACACATAAATGTACAATTTGTTGCATGGAAAACCTTGTGATAAAACCCCCACCAAATAGGACTTTCCTATTTTAATTTAAAAATGGGGAATTACAATAGTGTTTAACAACTTACAGACTCCCATGCCGAACTGACCCAACTCTATATCAACCTCCACTTCTTCTCAATTTCAATTGCACAATAAATTTTTGTAGTGCGAACAATGATTCAAATATTCAACTTCCCAATGGGAAATCACCATATTAATAGGATGGGTGAATTGCAATGGGAAATCACCATATCAATAGGGTGGGTGAATTGCAACGGGAAATCACCATATTAATAGGGTGGGCGAATTGGTTGCAACCTTTCGGTTGAACCAATTCACTCTTAACAATTAATTAAATTAAATGACTTAATCTTAACTTTATCATAAATATAAAATTTATATAATTTATAAAATAAGTTATATAATCACAAGTTTATAAAATGAAATTATCGTGGAGATGTGTTGTTGTGGTGGGCCATACCAAGTGTGTCCCCACAAACATTACATGCCCAATATGTATCTTTACAACATCAACGTCCAACTTCATCAATGTCTTCTCACAAGTCTTATGACTCTAGGGTCATTCTTTCTTCATTTCTTCCTCTCACTTGTTTATTCAACTACCTTGTGGACCTTTCTTGTTGCAATGGTATCAATTCACCACCCATCTCTTAAGCCTTGTTAATCTTGTCATGAGGATGAATAAATAAAATTGATCACAACATAAATTCTATACAAACCAAATAGGACTACCCGAAAGCTCTAATACCAACATGATATATAATTAGGATGGTTATACCATTCCTTAAGAGAATTTATAACATGTTTATGTTGGAAATTAAGAACCATAAATAAAACGGGCTTTACATATAATTGGGGTGTCACTCAAGTGTTGGAAATGAATAAGACAATTGTGAAATGAAGAATTGAGCAAGTAAAGAAAACAAACAACAAACAACAAGATAGATTTGACAAAATCCATTAGGGATGAAAATTGCAACTTGAAGATTTGCCTCCTCATGTCAAATGAAATTAGTAAAATTACAAGACACATGCTCACTTTGGAGCATCCAAGAACATTGTGCGACTCCCATAACACTACTACATTGTTGGGCACAAGGGTGTGGCCCTAGTGTTCTCCAACCACCCACTCAAGTTCTAATCCCCTAGGCCCCAAGGGACCAGTTACCCTTGCACTTACACAACCGGCCAGGGAGGACTTGCCTTGCAATAGCATGCCTTGAAGTGTGTCGGGTCGTTGAGTCGTAAAAACTTCTATAATATTAAAAAACACTACTACATTGTTGTTTCTTGTTTTTGTGCTCTATAACTTACACAACTTCAATAAATCTCTCACACTCAATTGGAACACATGCTACAACTCTATAGATGCCAATTAGGATATTTATGCATACATCATAACAATGTAGAAGACCCCAATTGTCAATCCACCAAAACAATCAAGACGTAGACTAACTAAGCTTCCTTGTTGGCCGATTGATCTTTATACCTTGTTGTATCGGACAAACATATCCACTTGATGAATCTATCAACCATCAATTTTGCCGATTTCTCTTCACAATTTCTTTAGAATTAGAGAGCCAAAAGGCGTCTTTGACGGTTCAAATTATCCTCGTTGGTTCCAAAGTTCCTCCATGCTATACAATTATGTGTTTTTGTCCCAATATTTGTTTTCCAAGGGACATATGAGCACGTCTTATTTGAGTGCACATGGTCTAAAAACATACAATGTAACGAAAACTAAAACCAATTGATTAAATTGGATTATGAGCTATTCATTTCACATCACTTTTAAAAAAAAATCGTGGATGGCACCACCACGGTCAAGCTAGGCTATCTCAACCATCACTTCTTGCATGGTTTGCATATCCCCTTAACCCTTTGAGATATACCACAAAGATTTGTGCGATATGATTTCTCATCTTTTCTATGTCCTAGAGGTGAACAATGACAACAATTTTGTTTTCAAACCTCTCGTTGCTTTTGAGATTATGAGGAATTATCAATCTATAAAAAGAGTAAGTTCTTTATCAACATTATTCAACCATCCTGGTTAGAGATGTGTAACCCTTTATTTATAAAGAGGTTGTCACTTCCTAATTCAAGATGCTTTACCTTTTTGGAGGAAGGGGGCGAGAAGAGGTAGGAGGTGGCGGTGGTGTCGGGGGTGATAATCGTCTTAAATACATGTACAATTTAGACATTGGAGGAGCATCATCCTCTAAATGCTATTAATTAACACATTAACAAGGAAAACTTAGTGAAACAAAGCTCTTCTTTGTTTATTTTTACTAGGGCACCCATGTCCTCTCTTATTACAAGCATAATAGATTTTTTTGCTTTAATGTTGAGGGCCTTTGAGTTCTTGCACATAGGTTGATATCGCTTATTTCTTTGATCCATTAGTGGTGGATGTTCGGAGAGTTTCCAAAGTGGAGTAATATACGTTCTTCTAGTATTTACATGCTCAATCCTCTTAGCCTAGGCATTCCCCATGGACATTATTTATGGTGTACCCTCTTAGCTCAGCTCTCCTTGTTGATACTCATATTCATCCCACAGTCTCATGTATCTTTAGGACTCCACTAACAACCTTGACCCTTCACAACCATCATGCAAGGTTAGATCGCATTCACTCCACAAATGGTTAAGGCTTTTTATTTTCTTTACTCATATGACCCCACCTAGTCTAGGCATCTATCTCTGTAACCTTTGATCCCTAGGAGACAATGGTGTGTTTAAGGAGAGATCAATGTAGAACCCTTCAATTATAACCCTGTTCAATACAGTTCCTTGTGGCAACTATGGTAATTAATATCACTTGTATGGCTTTGGGAATCATTTCTAACCTTCCTCTAAGAAGACATACTTATATCATAAATGGAGGTCCCTGTCCCTTAAGTACTTCTAACCATGTCATCTCCACTTAAACAACATTCTAGATCAATGTACCCATTCTTCATGCTAAACAAGAACTTGTCTAGGTCTGCAACCTTCAAGACTATACTGGTTATCACTTATATCTCTGTCTTAACCTTTGTATAAATGCATTCAACTCATTATAAGGATTTGTAAGCTTGGTTCATACATAGTAGATGAACAATCCATCACAATATAGGCCTTTAGGAGCATGATTGCTGAGTTTCTTGTGATTGACATATTCCTAGACATTTTCCCACCTATGAAAGTCTTGGTTCTTTGCCATTATCCCCGGATCCAACTCCAACTTGCTTGCAAACTGATTGTATTCTTCATATTTTGACAAATCAATGTAAAGGATCTAATCACTATTTTTTGTTTGTTTTGTGCAAGAAGTTAAAGGGCAAACTTCTCTCATTTGGATTGTAATCATGGGACTCTAGCCACCATTTCAAGCATCCTTTGTTAAGACTCAAAGTCTAGATAACCTCTACAAGGTTCCTTAACAACAATTTGAGGGAAAAAAAGTTTGACAATCCTCTTATAGGCCTGTGATGTAATAGTTTGGCTAAGAAGGCATGTTCACACCATGGAGGGCATTATGAACACCTTGGGAATATCCTAATACACCATCAATATCATTCCTAAGCTTTGAACATGAGAAACTTACCAAATAGCATCAAATCCCACAACCCCTTGTTCACTTGTGTCTTCAAGTAAGTTTTAGATTTACTCCATGTTCTTGATCTTTCCCATGAAATGTGATAATGAAACCTCAATATCTAGCACAAAGGACCCCTTGTTGTACCCTAAAGCATGCAAGAGATTATACCTATGACTTCCTTTGATAGGTATTTAAACAAGCCATTGTGTCCATGGAGTCTAGATTGGAAATGGATGATGACATGTCATCCCAAAGATGATCTCTAAGAATGAAAAAATAAACATCATAAACGTTTTGAATACCCCTTTTAACATCATACTAATCAAGTTCAACTCTTTAAGCATTCAAATTACCTCAAACTAGCCCAAATTGCACTTGTTCATTGTACAACTCGCACGTATTCATAAATGTCTGTCAGAAGTATCTCCTAGCACACGTGTTTGTTGAACCTGAAATTTGGAGAGTTCCTTCGTAATGAGAAGACAAATTTTTACAAAGTTTGGTTGAATTTCATTGGTTCAATGAAAAGTTATAGCAAGCCCTAGATTGGGCCCGAGAGGAGACATTTCGTTATAAAACCCATATTATTCACTTTCAAGACTCATAAAAATTATAATCATGCTCCTCATCACTGTGCAAGCATTATAATCTAACAGTTAGGATTTTTCTAATGTTTAGGTTGGACTGAGGGTTTTCAAGTTACTGCCCTCTCAGGAACCATAGTGCACAGTCCACAAAACACAAACAATTTAGCTTTTAAACTCATCAAATCGATATGCATGCTTTTGAAATCATTCAATACATGAGTGGAAAGGAATTTTAAGGTCTCAAAGGTCTATGACAATCAACTCTTATGCTTATCCATGATTGAATTACAGTCCCACCTCTTACATTTTTCATACAATCCTATTTCATCTCAGCAATATATCATTCCTCCACTTGATAATATTCTTCCTTGATCCTCTCTACATAATGCTTGATCCTCTCCTCTTATGCTCAATACACATTATTCTCTAATTACATCTCCTATCCCATCATACATAGCTGGTTTTGACTTTATCTACTTCTTGTTGAGATAATGTCTCAACTTACACACAAGAATAGGCATATTTGTTTGTGCCAACTAATACATTGCTAAAACACAACTAAAGACATAATCAACACAACATCCTAAGACAACTAATCCTCCTACTATGTAGCACTTATCCTATAATAACTAACATTTGACTTTTTACTCTTTACAAGAGTTATTACATTCACAATTCAAATATTCAAATATCAACCTTTTGGAGGGAAACTTGTTTGAGCACCTAACACAGGCTGAGAGTGTTTTGAAGGCTTATTATGGCTTGTCTATTCTTCATTAAGCATCATGAAGGATGCTCCCGCATCAAGTTAGTACTTGCATTGAACATGCTTTCAACGTGACAAACTAACGATGTTAGTTCTTTTGGTCCACATTTTGTCACAAATGCATCATAGTGTTGGTTTCTAGCATTGACTCCTAGGTCCATGAATGGTCTTTACAAATTTTGTGCTTCTTTGAGGGACCTTCCTCATGAATCACTACCTGGACTTGTTCTTGGATTTTATGCTTTGGTTTTTAACCCCTCTATCTAAGTTTACATATTTGTAGGCTTCTTGTTTTGTGATTGGTTTCCTTCAATAACTTGGAGTTCTTTCTACCCAACACTTTTTCCATCTTAATCACATGTTCTTTTGAGTTCCATTGATTTATCTTTGTCATTTTTGACAATATCATTTCACATAACATCAATATTCCATTGAGTTCATAACCTTAAAATCTCCTCCACGCTCTATTATTCCTAGAGTGCATTTATAAATATAATGCCCTCAATCTTTATTAGACATAAGTTCACTCCCAATTTAACTAATGAAATTCATTTCCAAAGATCTAAACACGTCAAACATGTATCCACATCACAATCCTGCTTCGAGTCTAAGAAAATAGTTATTTCAAGAGACAACAAAAGTCAAAGAAGTCACAACTTGAAAGGTAATAGCAGGCATAAGCTTGTTACAACTGCTGATTTTTAAAAGAAATTAACTAACATATCTAGGCACTTGTAGTTGAAGCCCACGAGCATTCTTCATTAAACTTCAATCCTTTAGTCCAAGTATTTAACATTGAAGATTTAATAAGGAAAGCGTAACTAATAAAACTAATTCATATCAATAATTTCACCAATAAGTAATTCAGAATACACACACACTACATATATCTTAAATATATCTAGCTGAAAAATGCAAGGTGTTTATCTTGGAATTGTCAAAACAAAAATCTATTCAAGGCTTACACATTGATTAATGACTCCACTTTATCTACAAGTTTACCACTATCTAGTGACAGATAGCCTTAATCTAGCTGCACCACTGCATCACTGGGAAAAACAGGCTCCAAACTTCAGCCTACTTAAGATATAGTGATTTTTATCATAAAAGACTGCCCTATGATGGTCAAATAAATGTTATATGTAAAATCGGCCATTAATTGTTTATGCAGACATTACAGCCCACTACCATCCCTTCACCCCTTGGATGCCATTGTAGAATGTGTCTTAGTGTAACGAGCATGGACAGATTATCTTTTTAGATAAACATTGCATAGAACATGCAATACATATACATCATTGCGTGCACTTGCAGTATACTTTCTATTATTGAATTCCCAGGTTACAAATTAAATTTATCAAAAGTATTTGAGATGCAGTGACTTTGGAACAAAGAATACCTTGAAAGTGATTTAAGTAATAATCATTTTAACATCTAACATTAAATAATCTTGACACACCTTGAATCAAACAAAATTTGATGAAAAAAATGTAAAATACCCCAGTTCAACTATAGGCATTGTACAAACAAACAATGTAGGTTTTAAGATCACCACAGAACGAGCTTATAGATTATCAAGAAAGACAACCAATATTAAAATTCCATCTTCAATTTTATGTAAAAATTAGTCACAAAGGCTGGTTTGAAATTACAGCAGCATTATCAATAATTGGGTACTGTGCCAACAGACATAGGATTCATGAAAATAAAATGTTTCTAACGGTGATAGAAATAACCATAAAGATAAGCACTCTAAATGATAGAATTAATTTTGTTTTGTTTTCTATTCCTTCACTTCATACACAGTAATATTTTCTACATGTTTTTGATGAATGCCCAAAGCCTTCAAATAATAATCGACTACATCTAATAGTGTTATGCTTTCCACAAAATAAGTGCAATAATGACATGAGTTTAAGATCATCTATACTTCAGATTTTTCATTTCTCTTCCTAATTTACATGATACCAAATTGTGACCCCTAATTAGGATATGATGGAGTACTTCCTAATGACAACTGAAGTAGCTGCTTGTAATCATTCAAAAGATTTGGGATGTCATCCATACGCAACTGCAAAAGAAAACACACGTAAGTTAAGAAAAGAACATACCTCTTACAATTGTAACAAGTAAATGACAACTTCAGAAATGAAGCAACTTATATAAAATTGTCCCTTGCAACTTCAAATTGAGATACTAAAAGGTATTGTTGATTGCTTTGATTGCTCAACAATACTGTCTAGAGTATGCACCCACAATTAAATTGTCACAATGGAAAACTTTGGTGTTTTAAACTAAGGAAATCTCCAGACCAGGCTGACTCCCCTATCTTAACATTGTGCTGGGTCAAAAAGGGGAGAGAAAACATAAAATACATGAATTGAAAGGCGATGAGCCAAGATAGAATGACCTTTAACCTTAATCAAAAGAAGGAATAACATGAAACTAACACAACCCGGATACAAAGACTATCGATACAACTCATGATAGGCAAGAGTTATGAAATGTAATACTCCAACAGAACTTCACAGATCAAATCAACCACATTAGTTTCAAGCGAGGGATAGAAGTAGTTACAAGATTTTTAGCTTAAATGCTTCGAGAAATACACGATTGTATATTAATAAAAAGTTGGGTAACACAAGGATTTGTATTATACAAGCTAAGGCTATATTTCTCATGAAATCACTATTAGATAACTGCTGAAAGATTTTAAGGAAATACATCCCTTCCACAGCCTACTTCTCAATATACACAACAAATAAACCAAGGCAGTCAATAAACTGAGTGCGACATGCACTTATCCAGACTGCACAATTTTTTGAATCATCAAAGCCCGGTATCAATAGAGTATTAACTGATAGAACATGCTCGGTCGCTCCCATCAACATTCTGGATTCTTTCCTGTGGGAAGGGCATATCATCACCATCATATTCTCTCTTATATGATACAGTCATTTCCAACAAAATCCGTGCACACATGAGAGAAGATCCTGTTATTGCTTGGCTGAATGACAACTCGCTGCCAAGTGGGGAATTTGACCAATAGCAGCCATTGCTTCCTTTGGACAATTTATTTTTATTTCTAGGTGTTCGATTGGTGTCCATGTCAAAGACCAAGATTCTCTTTTTAACCACATCAGTGTCGGGACTGCCAAAATCTTCTTCAAAGGTGCCTTGTTTATCTCTGAAGTTATAATGTTATCCCTTCTGAGTCATTGATATGTTAGGATTGCCAGCGAGGGGAACATGAAAGAGAAGATGGACCCTTGCCAGTCTTAAGTCTAAGATCTCCGTTCATTTGTCCATGCAAGAGTCTATCGGATGGCGTGGAAGGAGGCATGATATCAACCTCTTCTTCTCATGTATTTTAATATTTCTATGAATAGTATGGCCCCACCATATTTTCATTGTAATATCCCTTTCAAGGGCTGAAACTGAAAAAGAAGGAAACCACACAAACCCAAGTGAAGCAAAATCTGATTTTATATAACAGTTGTAATATACTTTAAAACCCTAGCAGCGAATTGTATAGGGACTCAAATGCACCCTAAAACCATGCACAATAACTTGAAATTACTTCTAAATAATTACTTCAATTACGGCAACCAATATCCATCCAATTTGCAACAAATAAATGGAGAAAATCAGTGAAGATACACTGCTGTAATTAAATCTGTGACAGCAGCAGGGCAGCCACAAACAAGGGCTGAAATCAATAGATAAACCTCTCCAAAAATAGCCAAATTATGGATTCCAGCCTTATAAATTATGGAGAATCAGAATATAAAATAATATATGAATTATGTGCCCTAGAAGGCACCGAACCAAACCAGCACCAAACCCTAGTTGCTCCCCTAGGGAAGAGCTCCAAAAATCATGCAAAGCCTTCTTCTTGATGTCTCTGATCCAAATCAGCAAGCAAGTCTTCAAGAGATGTCTTCAATGCACCACCATGGAGAGTTTTCGTTCTCCACCAAGCCACAAGGAAGGTTTCCGTCCTCCTTGGATGCCACACAAGAGGGTTTTCGTCCTCAAGTGGAATGGTATTGAGCAACTAGCCCAACAAACCAAATGTAGATGTAAAATGCACTAAAGATAATTTGCAAATGAAGTCATACAATCCTTTTTATACTCCTTGCTTGGCGCCAAAGGCCAATTAGATGAGGACCGACCTTTTAAGCTTCACTTTATCTTTTAATTGCTTCTTTAATTTCTCCAAACCCAACCGACCTACCTCCTAAAGGAAAACACTAAAAGAAAACATTAAATCTAATAAAAGAAAACTGAAATGAAGTGCAATTCCTTCCCTTGTTCACTTATTCTTCTTTTCCATGGAAAGGGAATGGCAAGAAGTCTTCATTAGGCCTCAATTCGAAAAAGGGGACATTATAGTCCTCCCTTCCTGAAATTGCTTGTCCCCAAGCAATTGCAAACTCATATGCCCAAGCATCATCATATCAAGGTACAGGAACATGTTGTAGTGCTCACATAACCTAGATCCCGTGTGCTGTTAAATGAAGGAGCTTCAACCCAAACAAACTCAAACCTGTACTACTCCTTTCTTCACTGAAGTCTTCTTCATTTTCTACTTCAAAAAAAACAGTGACATCTACTTTTTTGCATACTCAGATGTACCAAAATCCCTGCAAACTGATGTAGTTTCCATCGTAAGGAAAGAAATGAACAAATAATCATCTTGACTAGCTATCCCTCTTATTACAAGATGCAAATCAGATTGTGAAGGGGCTGAAAACAATTCACCACAGCCATAAATCTCATGGAATCTTATCCAATTCAAGGCTATCAAATCTGATTTGTTTCTTCCTTTCAGTTGTAGCCTTCTTCCCACATCAACCCATGAAGGAATTTCCTTTGAAAATATAAGTTCATAGCTGTTCATGACTGCTAATGGCAGTCCCAAATCTGATTTTTGCATGTTCAACCTTAAGACAACGGTATAACTATCAAACTGAATTTTTATAGAAAAGGGCAATTTCATGAGTAGTGTAGGGACTGAAAATTGTCTTACATATGCTGGAAAATGAAGATCAACAAGTCTATGGTTGAAATCAACAAACATATTAGCCCTTAACTCAACATTCTTGCATCCCATCCTTGCCCCAACTTGGCGTGGAAAATGGATTTCAACAAGAAAACTCCAATTTGCTCTTAATTCCTCAAGTGTTCCCCACATGGAGGTAGTATTGTGCATGCTCGGGACCATCCAAAAATCATCACCATGAAGCACCTTACCCAAGAGTAGACCCTTGCTAGCCTCTATGCATTGAATGCCTTGAAGATATGCCTCTTCCTTCTTCATGCTAGCCACACTTGGAAGCATTGCCTTCTTCCCTTTATCATTGCATTTCAACATAAGATGCAAACAACACATACCAAAACTTATGCTCACCTCCTTTGGATGGTTGTTACCTTGCTGATTTGGGTTTCCAATTGTTGACTTGAAGCTGTCCCACTGAATTTTGTTCACCATTGAGTTTGGATCAGACCATAGAAGTGCGGATGAGTGGGTGTAGTGTCCATGTACAACTCTAAATTTCTTTGTAAGCAACGCCAATGATGTTGGGATATTGGCTTTGCTCAATCTCCATGTGTAAACCCTCTTACCCATCATATTAAGAGTCTCCAAACCTGCCTCTTTCTCGCTGTCCATGGAAGGTATGCACAGCCCCATGCATAATTTTGAAGAGGACAGCCCATCATGGCTGCAGTATAGCATTTCTAACTCAAAATTCTTGGATGTTATTGACATAGGAAGGGTGCAACAACTGTAATACTTGAAATCCCTTCCACACATCATATCAAACCCAAAAATCTTCATCAAAAATGTCAACCTACAACTGTCCAAGGAAAGTATTATCCATCCAAAATGCAAATTTAGGAAGAGCATTTTACCTTGGCTGTAGCATTGTGTTGTCTCATGCAAAATTGGCATGATGGGGGTGGAAGACCATCTTGTATCCCATGCAAACACTATATCTTCCACCGTGGGTGAGAAATGCATTTTTCTTGTGATTACCAATTTTCTTATGGCTGCCATAAGGATGTAGGTAACAACAGTCCTCAAGTTTGTAGCAACAATCTTCAAAAAATCTCCCAGATCCCAAACTTCTATGTACAAGCAAAATGGAATTTGTAAGGAAGAATCTATGTGCCCCTTATCCCTCAATATGTTCTTCCTCTTATCAAATTGATCATGCTGCCCTCCATGATACAAATATGGAAGCGACATAGGAGGAATCAACAAATTTGGAATATGATGGTTATGTCTAGGGCTTCCCATAAAGAGTTCCCTTCTTAGGGCTAACGTGGAATCCTCTTCCCATTTGGTACCCTTCATCCTCACAAAGTTGTTAGAATATTTTTATGACGACCAAAATATTGCAAAGACATAGCATGAAGGTGATGTAGCAATTCCTTAAGAAGATGATGAAATTGCTTACCATAGGCTGCTGTCCTGAAATTTCCAGCGAGTTGAAATTGATTAGAGGCACCCAGGAAAGCACTCTCTTCATCTATGTGGCCCCCAACAAGGTCACCCAAAAGTCTTGGCCCATTGACCCTATGCAATTCTGATTTGTCTCCATCCTTAGCATCATGAAGACTTCCCATTTGCCATGATTTGCTATGGAGCATCAAATTTTCCCCAAGGTCATCCCTTTCAACAAATTGCCCATGACCATAAATCTGAAATGGCATGGTAGAAAACAACAAATTTGAATTACCTTCATATCTTTGGTTGTCTTCATAGTGTTCATCTTTCTTCACCTTATGAGAGTTTGTTGAAGCCTTCTCATTTTGTTGATACATGTAAGGAACCACATCATGAATCTTTCTAGAATCATGAACGCCACCAATATGTCTTTCATTGTTTGTTGTCTGGAAGGTCTGAGCGAGCTGATCATCCTCCTTGTCCTTCAACTTCTCTTCACCATCTTGTAAATCTGATTTTTCTTCTTTATTTTCTTGTAGCATGCCATCATGTAATGTCCCCATTTTAGATAAGTTTAGGAAATGAAGAAATACTTGTCAAAATCAAGCAAAGAATGGATAAACCCTTTTGCATCAACCTAAAATATCCGAATGTCAGCTATTTCGAACCCAAATGGGGTTGGAACTAGCCAAGGTGGTGGGATAGATTGAAGAAAACAATCGAAATTTAAACACAATCAAATAATATTTTACAACAGCTGGAAAATAATGTAAATCTGAAACCCTAATTGCTGCAATCGTCAAAATAACATAACTTTCATTACACAACTCCGATCTAGGAAAATGACATATGCTCGAACTCGGAAAAATACAAGGAACAAGATATGTAAACCAATTTATAAAACTACCAAAAATGCAGATCTGGCCCTCCTACTATTTTGCCCCACACATTTAGGGCTGATTAGGGCATCCAAACATGCCTAATAATGATGAAATTAATCCTCAAAGCTGCCACTAATTTATGAAGCCTAAATAACCTCAAAAATTCTCCAATAACCTTATAGATTTGATTTTTATTCCAAAGGAAAACACAACAGAACTTGAAAAGGGCATAACTTCCTCAAAACTTAGTATTTTCGCATGAAACAAAGACCAAAAAAATCTTTGAATTTTTATCTTTCCAACAAGCCCAAAATCGCTAAATTCCAAGGGTGAGAAGACCCCCAAAAAACTGTCACAAAATCCAGAACAGGTCGCTGCCCTAAAGTCAGTTAAAATTTGTAAATTCAATATCTCACAAAATACCCAACCAAATCACGCAAATCAATCAAAATGTTCACAAAATTATGAGGAATCCAATGAGTATTTTTGCAGATTTTTCTGGGCATGAAATGTGGAAAAACAGCCCCAAACCCTAGTCGCTAGGGTTAGAAAAAAATAGGATTTGCACTAAAATATTCCACCAAGGAAATTCACCACATTTAGCGCATAAACAATAATGATAATCCACCACAATAATGAAAATATACGTGTACAATTAGATCTTCAATAACTCCAACTTGATTGTCAAAGAGAGAGCAACAACTAGGGCATACATCCCATTTCTCCAAGCATGGAGAGACAAATGATTTAATCCAACATACCAAAAGATGGCCATGCAACCTCTTTTTATAAGATAAGGCGTGCAACATTCAAATGGCCGTCCTTTTCCTTTTTGGAGGGAAAACTAATAAAACTTAATTAAAATATTAAAAGACTAACTTTATGAGCACTTTTTAATTTTCTAATTAAATAATAAAAAGTAACTAACCTATGTGCACATTTTAAAACTAACTAGAGATTCCCCCTTGTAGTGCAAGACATGCGAAGGGGCTACAATGCAGACAACAAACACCTCAGAACAATCTCCAAGCTTTATCCTCGAACCCACGAGGAGAGAAAATGGGTTGAGGGTCTTCAGTTCTTCATTTTCAAATATGTTCAGAAAAGGGCACATTACACATCATTAAAAATCAATAAATCATCATTAAATATCATATAGCTTCCAACTCGTGCTTCAAGATTTCCTTCTCTTCTCTAGGCTTGTTGTGCTTTAAGATTTCATCAAACCCTCGACCCTTCATATTACTATTTTGAAAACCAATCAAGGGCTCATCCTTGGGAAGAGTGATGGGTGATTCTATGGATTCAATGAGTTGCTCCCTCTCAATGCCCAACAACTTTGATTGTTCTTCGTCATCCTTGATAATGATGGAGGGATTCTTTACCTCTACTGAAATGGAACATCTTTCCCATTTCCCTTGGATATAACTTGAGGTTTGGACTTTGGTCCCATTCCCATTCTACCATTCTTTAACCCTATGAACTCGATGAGTGTCATAACATCACAAATCTCACTCGGAAGCCCCGTACTCCTCATAGATGGTATCAATGTTATGGCTCCCGAATGTCACGTTGTCAAGTCTCGAGGTGTGATTTATTAATTAAACATTATAAATTAAATATAACATTCACCAAACATTTAAATAAACATATCAAATATTAAAAACACAGGACATCAATTTAATGTGGAAAAACCCCTGAAAGGGTAAAAACCACGGAAGTAAGAATTTCCATTTAATAGAGAAACAAAATTATAGTCCAATAAAATCCAATCTCCTCACTTCTATCCCTCGAATTCACCTGCGGTGAATTACCCGAATATGGCCCACGACCATATTTAAATAACCCCAAGGGTTATGAATATTAAGTGATGGGGTATACCCCGTTTATAAAATAATTAGTTATTAAATAACTAATAAACATAATATAAAGTTTATATGAAATAATTAACAATAAACTATATTCAAAATTATTTAATTACAAACTAAACATTATACACACTTAATATTATATTCTAACACTCACCTTAATATTAAGTGGGGAACCATATGCCAACATTACCTGTTTGTACAATAGGATTTACAAATCTATGAACCATTAGTGAAGGTTTAGGCTAGCATATCACTTTTGAAGGATTTATAACACCATCATGCTCAACTTACCTTTTGGTACAAAAGGATTTGGAATCCATAAATCAGAAGTTATGATTTAGGCTAAGCATGATTTGTGAGACTACATCTCACGGTTTCTCATGGAAATTTTTAAAACCGCATCTCTAGGAGCCTTTTATAACACAAGGACCTCCTTTACAAATAGATGCAACACACTGACTGTACACAGTAAACTTAGAGTTATAAGTTTACAAAGATCATAAAGATCTTTTTACAATGCTTTACAATGGAGCAGAAGTATAGAGGAGAAGGAGATATCAACTGGCCGGCCATTAGGAGGTGACATTTCCATGCACACTCCCCCTTAATGGCAACTTTGAAAGGCCAAACATTGCACAAAACTTGCAATATTTTACAACACACACTAGCTTGTAAACATAATTGCAACTTGATCTTTAGACAAGCGAAGATCGAAGATCTATATCCCGTAGAAAACCTTCTCTCGAATAAAGTACATATGAATCAGTAATGTCCCTCTTTTCGAATAGTTCGAGTGAAGACCTTTGGCCCATTCTTACCCGACGGCCAAAGGGTGAAATCAAGGTAATTAAGTTTTATTTATTTTATTTGTATTGTGCAAAATATTAAAATATAAAATTATAATGCACATACAATAAAATAATAAGACTTATTAAGAATTAGAGTTGGCAAAGTCAAAAAGCAATTAAAAAATAATAAATGTATTCCACTAGGGAAAATTACGACTTGCTCATGGGATGGGAAAATTAGATTTGTGTGACAAAACACTTCTAGGAAAAGTCGACTTGGCCTAGGAAAAATAATATAATTTCATTGGCTGATTTGGAGGTCACTTTGTGATCTTTTTCCTTTAAAAGGGAAGTCGACTTGCCTCTTTGGGTATCCAGAAATATTATATGACATTTTCTCTTGCATTGAGCTTCAACTTTTGCATTAAAAATTTCAAGGACGAAAAACCCTAAGGAATTAAATCTCTTGTGGATGAAAACCTCAAGAGTTGTGAGGTTTTTCACTCAAAAATTCCCATTGATTGAAATCAGATTTTCAGAGTTATTTCAGACTTTTTCCAGCAGCAGTGTATTTGAAGGCATTTTGAAGAATAAATTGCAGCGGTCTTTCTTCCAAAGTGGATCGACTTGTCTTGGGACCATTTTGACATTATTTTTGAGGAATTTACATTTGAAAATTATTGTCAAATATCTCCTAATTTTTATGAATTAAAGCCACTAAGTTTCAAAATAAAATTTGAGGGTTTTTAAAAGGGTTTTTACCAAGTTTTATAATCAGATTTCAGATCTGATTTCTGAGTCTTTTAGGCATCCAAAATTATGATTTTTATATGATTGAGTTCCTAAAAATATTGGCAAGCATCTGTGATAAAGAAATCAATTTTGGGAATTCATTTGTGTATGTTTTTCTATCAAACCCTACTCGACCGACCCTAAAATAATTCTTATTTGCCCTAGGATTATCGCCATACATTCTCTAGGGTCTGTTTCAAGGGTTTGAGAGTGAAAAATAATTATTGTGGGCTGATTTGGGTGTGCTTGCATATAAAACCCTAGTCAATTTACGAAATTAACCCATTTTCCCTAGTTATTTGCCCTAATCACAAACATTGTATTTTTGCTATTATGTGAAGTGGGAAATATTCATATTTGTGCAAAAGATCTATTGGGATCTTTCAGTGGTATCAGAGCAATGTTCCTCCCACCTGGAGGGTTTTGATTTGATGCAACCAAGAGAAGTTGGGCCACACAAGTATTACACAAGGAGACAAGCACGTCTTGTAGCTGATTTGGATACAGGTAATAGAGCTGAAATCATGGATGATAGAGAGGCAAGCCCTCCCCGAATGAGCAGGTAGATCCGGATCGTGAACTTTTCAAGACTATGGTCGCCACTCAAAGAATGAGCTTGATTCGGTCCATGGAGCGGATGGGAGCTACACTGGACAGGTTGGCCTTGGATAGGCCAAGAGACAGGCATGACAGGAGGGATAGGTCTATATCAGTTGCCAGCAATCATAGGAGACATAGCAGATCACCTACAGAGATTGGTAGCATGAGGGATTCCCCTCACCGTGAGAGGAGACACACACATACAGAGGAGAGGAGATCTACCAGGATTGTGGATAGACCTATGCACCCTAGCTTTCTACTTAGAGACGAGCCACCAGAGGTAGAGGATCCACTTGAGGGCACAACTTTCCAGGACAATGTGATGGCAGCCAATGATGAGTGGAGGGCTTTACCACAGCATGTGCGGGATGCCTTTCCCCTTCCACAGTATTGTGCTCAGAGGAGAGACAGTTTGAGGGGCCGACAGATCGGAGACCTAGAGCACATCAAAACAGGAGCTACAACAGCCACCAACAAGGTGACCCTTTCCACCTTTGATGGTAGTGGGAAGATCAGTGCCAAAGCATGGATTCATAAGCTCGACACATACCTCACCCTTAAGCCTATGAAGGAGCAGGAGGCTATCCGGTTTGTCACGCCCATGTTGAGGGAGTAGTGTACAATTGGTGGCATCATGGGCTTGTCACACAGAATCATGATCTTCTGCGGTCTTACAGGGAGTTTAGTGAGAGGTTGATTGCGAGATTTGATTGCAAGGATGTAGAGCTTTACTACAGAGACTTGGCACAGCTCCGTCAGAGTGGACACGTTGATGCATACATCAACAAATTTCAGCATATAACAGTGATGGTGTCGGAGATGCCCGAGAAGAGGGTAGTAATGTTTTTCATAGAGGGGCTTCATGATAGATTGAGAGGTTTTGTCAAGGCTCTTAAGCCTAGGACTTTGCATGAAGCTATTCAGACAGCCATGGACTTGGATACTACTCCTCTATTTCAGCCCCAAAAGAAGAATGTCAAGAATGAGAAATCAGAGCAACATGGAAGTGAGCAGCCCACTTCTTCAAAGGTTGAGTCTACACCAAAGATGGATCGGAGACTCGTAATGAGTTGAGGAGGAAGAAGCTTTGCTTTCATTGTAAGGATCATTGGGAGCCTAGACATAATTGCCTTGGTAAAGGCAAGATACATCTCATAGAGGTTATTTCAGATGTGGATGATGATACTGATTCAGAAAAGGAAAAGGAGCAGCCAACACCAAACATTGAAAATGAAGGTAAAATCACTTATCTTTCAGGAGCACCAAGGTATAATCCATTCATATTTGAAGGAACAATGTTCGAGTGTAAAATCATGGCACTTCTTGATAGTGGATCCACACATAACTTCATGGATGAAGGATTGGTGAACAGAAGAGGTTTGCATTATGATCATTTTGATGGCTTTGATGTAACTACAGCAGGTGGTCTCACTATTCCTTGCAAGAAGAAAGTGAACAAAGTCAACATTCTATTTGGTGAGTACACACTTTGTGATGACTTCTATGTTATTGATTTGAAAGATAACAATGTTGTGCTTGGTATGCAATGGCTTCATTCTTTGGGAAGAGTCACCCAAGATTTGCAAGCTATGGAAGGGAAAAAATTGCCATGAAAGCACTCAAATACACGCTGCCCCACCAAATGATAGCCATGTCTATGATAGTTATGGACAAGGAATCACCTAATGAAGACATTGGTGTACCCAAAAATTTCACTTGGAAATCTTGGAATACCCCTTTAAAATTTTGGTCTTTTTGACTTGTGCTGATTTACTCAGGATTCCTTCAGGAGATTACAAGAGGTTGCTTGGTCCAAAAAGGTGCAATAATGGATTGTATGACAATAAGAAAAATATTGCCACCACTACGTACAACTCGAGAAAATATGCACTTTTAGATAAAATGACACCTAAAATGACCACTGAGTGACAGTTTTGCACTTGCAAGTTTTTGCTACTACATCTTCCCGGACCCTTTCCAAAAATGGAAAATTTTATTCTATTCTTGTGTTTTCTTCACCGAAAATCCAAAAATGGAAAAAAATGCTTCTTAACCAAATCGTGATTCCTGGCAGCCCAGTCTTCTATGCAAGTTGTGATTTCTAGTAGACCAGTCTTTTAAAATCCACGCACTTTTTAGAGAGAGGATTCACTAAGGGGAAATCGTGGATTATAGAGCTCTTGTCTTCCAAATTAAAACATCCTTCCCTTTTAAAATCCATGAACTTTTAGAAGGGAAAGTCTTAAGTCAAATCGTGGATATTCTGCCTTGGGTCTTCTAATTTGAAAGAATCCTCTTCCTTCCAAATTCACACAATCCAAGCTCTTTCAAATCCACGCAATTCTATTTGGAAATTGAAAGTGCAAATCGTGGTTTTCCAATGTCTTGTCTTCCTTTGCAAATAATCCTCAGCTACGAAAATCCACGAAATTCTTAAAAGGGGCAAAATCACTTAAGTGTTTGTCGTGAAAAAGAGCAGCCCAGTCTTCTAAAATCCACGCACTTCACACATTTAAGTGATTATCGTGAAACGCTAGCCTGCTGTCTTCTATTTTAAAAGCATCCTCCACCTTGGAATTTCACACAATCCTCCTCCCTTGAAATTCACGCAATTCTTTAAAAAAAAAAGAAAAAGTCACTTAAAGTCATCGTGAAATTAGAAGCAGCTTCTTCTTGTTTTAGTGCAATTTTCCAAGGGGCAATTGCTTAAGTGCAAATCGTGGTTTTTCTTTGTCTTGCCTTCTCCTTGCAAGCATGCTGCCCCTTCCAATTATCCACGCAGATTTTAAAAGGGAAGTAATTAAAGCCAAGTCATGGTTTTTCATGGTGGAGTCTTCTCATTGCAAGCAACCTTATCTCCCAAGTTCCACGCAATTTCCCAAAGCAGCCACTATAAATGCATGCAATCCTCGATTGAGCCCACTTCTCTTTGCTTGCATCCGGAGTAATTCCCATAATTTATGGCTGCCAATATATATATATATATAAGGAGGATGAGTTGAATGTTTGTTTGAATTCTTTCCAGACAATTCACTTGTGCACATACTTGTGAAAATTAAGCGAAGTCAATGTCTGATACATTGGAGATATCTTCAGAATCAGGGGAAGCAATTGCAACTTCTGCACAAATAGATCCAACTCTCACAACGGCAAAAGCTTCAGGCAAAGGTGGAAAAGGGAAGTCTTAGACAAAAGTAGATTTAGGCAAGCATGAAGTGTAAGCAGTGACATATCTTCTTTCTTCTCCTCTTTCTTCTCTTCTTTCTTATTTTCTCGGACAAAATTGTAAAACTAAAAGTAATTGGTTAAAAGCCATTACTTCAAGTTGTTTGAAAAGGTCCTTTAATTAAGAATAGGTGGCAGACATGCAATGCTTTGATTTAGTCTTTAGATGCATGTCGTGTAGAGGAATTCTAGGAGAAAGATTGCCAATTTGTTTCTTTATAGCTTCCACATGCGGGAGTTCATTGATAGTTTCCTATTTGTATTTGCCCTTTATGCACTATAAATAGAGGAAGAGCCTACAAGTTAAATCATCACAACAAGTTTTATCAAAACTTGCTTTAGCAAGAGCTTTTGTAATTAGAGCATTCTTGAGTTTTCAAACTGTGTTTGGAACCCTTGGTGTGATTGCTGCGAAGGCTTGGGATTAAATAAAAGGTGGATTTTCTGGAGAACTTTGTGTCTAATGGTGCTTTGCTGATCACTTCTATTTAAGGTTTTAGATAAACTTTGTGTTATCTCATATCTAGGTTTGAAGTCATTTCTTTCCCATTCTGCTAAATGTTATGATTTATCTGTTTATTTAATTTGTGTGGATGAGACCAACTCTGTTAACTATTGGTTGATTTAGCACATCTTCCTTTCTTTTTTCCTTCTGTTTTTTCCCTTTCTACAAATATTTCTATCACAAACATGCTTACTTACTTGCTGCCAAATTACTCGGTGTGGTTCACGAGTGGAGTAATTAAAGTAAAACCCCTAAAATAGTTATTAGGATTCACCCTTACCAAATTTATCAACATCATACATGGGAGCCTCACCGTTAAATGAGGGAGATTTATCTCATGATCGCTTAGGTTTTATGTCAGTGCATAAAATCTAGCCAATGATATATATGAGGATTTTTCAATACATTTCAACATAGGACAACAAGTACAAGATGAAGAGTATGACAAATTTGGGGCATACATGAGGAGGATTGTGGAACTTTTGACAAGTTGCATAAGTTCTTTTTTAGCAGCCTTTGAGCAGTTTGGTATAGTGCATGAGAAGCCATTCAAAATCTTAGGCTGATTTGGGATCCAAGAATTGATGAGGATGCAGATTTGCTACATGTGATTGCTTGAGGGCAAGCAATCCCGGAAGGGAGGACTATAATGTCCCTCTTTTCGAATAGTTTGAGTGATGACCTTTGGTCCATTCTTACTTGGTGGCCAAAGGGTGAAATCAGGGTAACTAATTTTTATTTATTTTATTTGTATTGTGCAAAATAAAAAAATAATAATGCATATACAATAAAATAATAATACTTATTAAGAATTAGAGTTGGGCAAAGTCAAAAGCAATTAAAATAATAAAAATGTATTCCACTAGGGAAAATGGCGACTTGCCCATGGGATGGGAAAATTAGATTTGTGTGACAAAACACTTATAGGAAAAGTTGACTTGGCCTAGGAAAAATAATGTAATTTCATTCGCTGATTTGGAGGTCACTTTGTGATCTTTTTCCTTTAAAAGGGAATTCGACTTGCCTCTTTAGGTATCTAGAAATATTATATGACATTTTCTCTTGCATTGAGCTTCAACTTTTGCATTAAAAATTCCAAGGACGAAAAACCCTTGGGAATTAAATCTCTTGTGGACGAAAAACCCTTAGGAATTAAATCTCTTGTGGACGAAAACCCCAAGAGTTGTGAGGGTTTTCACTTAGAAATTCCCATTGATTGAAATCAGATTTTCAGAGTTATTTCAGATTTTTTCCAGCAGTGTATTTGAAGGCATTTTGAAGAATAAATTGCAGCAGTCTTTCTTCCAGTGGATTGACTTGTCTTGGGACCATTTTGGCATTATTTTTGAGGAATTTACATCTGAAAATGATTGTCAAATATCTCCTAATTTTTATGAATGAAAGCCACTAAGTTTCACAAAAAAATTGAGGGTTTTTAGAGGGTTTTTAACCAAGTTTTATAATAAGATTTCAAATCTGATTTTGAGTCTTTTAGGCATCCAAAAATTCTGGTTTTTATATAATTGAGTTCCTAAAAATATTGGCAAGCATCTGTGATAAAGAAATATTTTTTTGGAATTCATTTGTGTATGTTTTTCTATCAAACCCTAGTCGACCTGCCCTAAAATAATTCTGATTTGCCCTAGGATTATTGCCACACATTCTCTGGGTCTATTTCAAGGGTTTGAGAGTGAAAATAATTATTGTGGGCTGACTTGGCTGTGCTTGCATATAAAATCCTAGTCAATTTGTAGAAATTAACCCGCTTTGCCTAGTCACAAACATTGTATTTTTGATATTCAGTGAAGTGGGAAAAATTCATATTTGTGCCAAAGGTCTATTGGGGATCTTTCGGAATCTCGATATGCTTTGTACTTTGATGTTGAACTGGATTCTTTAGCAAGAGCAATACAACTCTGGGAATCACATAGAAGAGGAATACTTCCTTTAGCTTCCATGTGTATCTCTTCCAATAACCACTTCAGCCACATGGCTTCTTCATTGCTTCCATTGCACTTCTATACTCGCCTCAATAGAAGAAATGGAGACTGTTGGTTGCTTTTGATGTTTCAAGTAATGGTACCTACACCAAAAACTTGAACACAAATCCAAATGTATATTTTATATCCAACACAACATCAACATGGTTAGAGTCATAATATCATAATAAGCATAATATAAATCTTTATTGATTTCACTTTTAACCATCTGTAAAAGTTAAACACTAGTTGTATAACAACTAACATAACAATATGCTTAACAACTAACCATGTTAAAATATGTTGAAAATTTTCAACATATTACTCTTGTAAAATATATATTAGATGCAATCAGTATTGGATGTCTCCAATACAAACACAAAGGCATCCCCAAGTGTCATTTGATATGCATATAATAATATTTTAGTAATCACATACTAAGAAATGTTTTATCAACAATGTATATATCTTCATTATCTATTCTAAGCCCTTTAAAAAAGGTGATAAGACTGATAGATAATATATCTGAACAAATAATCAAATCATACAAGAATAATCACAATATTCACTAAAAATGATCCACTAACTATGGACACATCCCATGGATTTATGTGAAGTTTGCTTCAATAAATGACTAAGGAAGGGTTTTTAGTGATAGCTTACCATGTAAGCACCCTTTACACATTTAAGCCATGTCATACATGATCCTAAAGAGATGATCTCAATATTACAAAACCAAAAGGAACAATGGTTCTATTTTTTAATAAACTACTAGAAAAGATGAAGCAAAATCTTAAAACACATATAAGCCATTTTGTGTATGTTTTCAGTTATAGTTACTTCTAGTTCATTTTCAATAGACCATCGAAATTATAGTTATTCTGAGTCAACTATGAAAAAACAATTTTAATTCAATACAAGTATAAACATATACTTTTCATTTTGATAATGATAGAAGTAATTTATAGAGTTATTACATTAGCTCTATGATTATTCTCATCAATTTTATCTTGATTTTGATCTGATTTATTCCATTTTTATTTTGAAATTTGACTTGTTCTTCGATTTACAATCTTCTTTCTTATGGCCAAATTTTCCATAGTTATGACATTTACCATCAAAACTAACTCTTAAGTTTCATGGTTTCTTGTCTTTACCAGGAGGTTTAAAAGTTGTTTTTGATTCTTGTTGAACCTGGAAGGTTTAATTTTTTATTTCTGAGCGAGAAGTGTCTGAGTGACATTCTCTTTCGAATCAAAATTAGTCATAACCTGCTCTTCCTGGATCAAAAGAACACTTAGAGTTTGTAAATTAGGGATATCCTACTCAATTTGATATTTAGAATTTAATATTGAAATGAAATTCCTAAATCTTTCATGTATATTCAATTGAATAATAAAATACAATAATTTATCATTAATTAAATTGCAGTTGCATCCATCCAACTGAGACTTAATATTCTTAATTTTTGCTAGAAAATTTATTACCTTTTCATCTCCCTTCATGGGAGTCGTCATCGATCTAGAATCAATTTTATAATTTTTGATAATTGCGTACCTTCATGCATTGATTCTAGTTGTGTCCAAGCCTCACTCAAACTTTTTGATTCCTAATATGAAGGAGAAAATCATCCTGCGCTCTCTGCAAAATGATGGACATCGCTTCCTGCACCTTTTGTTGATATGCAACGACATTGTCCACAATTGCTTGTCTTCTAGTCAAGCCTTCTCGCCTCCGTTCACCACCGCTTTCTGAGAGCCATAAGCCATGAATTCCGCCTTCAATCGAATTTTCCAAATGCTATAATTATTTCCATTCAAAATCTGAGATTTATCAATAGTAAAATTATTAGACCCCATTTTCGCGTAAATAAATTTGAATAATTAAGAACAATGAGAGTTAACAAAAATCAAGGTTTAAAAAAATCCTCGTGTCGTTGTTTAAGCCTCGTTATCAAATTTGGATGAATTATTACGACAAAAAGGGCCTGTCACACATAATCTATACAACGATAAATTAGTTTGACAATAATAGTATTTCATCAAAATGTGAGTGAATTTTTAGTTTTTCATATAAACGACGATGATGACTTAGTTGTCATGTCGTAAAATCATTTTAATTTGAAAAATGATTTTATCTAAAATATACACTATTATTAATTTTTTCTCATTTTATAAATTAAAAAGAGAAAAAAATAAAAAATAGCATATACAACAAAAAAATTGGAGCAAGCTCCTTTGTATATGTCTTATATTTGGCTTAGCGGAGTTGGTTTACCCAACTCAAGCGAGTCGAGTTGATTAAGCCTTCGAGTTTTATATGCCATTGCCACTTTATACACTTTACAAACCTTCAAGTTTTATATGCCATTGCCACTTTATACACTTTACAAACCGCGGCGAGTTGAGTTTGATTTGAATTCCCAAATGCCAATGCTTACCGGGTTAAAGTTGAGCTCGCAGCCAGACCGCTTCTACTTTATCCAACAAAATAATAGGTGGTGTGACCGAAGTCACACCACCAAAACATTTCCTAAAGGATTTTAAAGCCTTGATAATCTCCACACCCCACGGATGTGGGATAAATAACTTAAAACAAATTAAAAAAACAATGCAATGGCCATCTCGGCCGAGAGAGAGAGAAGGGTGGTCGGCCCAGAGAGACAAATGTCCACATGGCAAAGGAGTGGGGCGGGCTGCGAAGGCAGCACTTGCCATGTGGCAAGTAGAGGAGAGGGTGAGGAAAAAAGGGTCGCTTAGGCCACCCAAATAATACTTTTTTAAATACATTATAATTTTATAAGCTTAGATATTTAATTTTTATATTAATAAGTATACAGTTTTAAAGGTTCAAATATCATGCATATTTTGCCTCATGATGTTTTTATAATAATAAGAATGGGGTGTGGAAATGGGATCGCCCTTCCATATGAGCCCACACTTAATTTTATTTAAGGTTTAGATAACAAAAACATTAATCATACATCATTAAATTTAATTTTGGGCTGCTTAGATTAAATGTTTTAAAGGGGTCACAATTGGTCTAGGTCTCTTTAAAAGATAAAAGGTGAATAACTTAGTATAGTTTATACTAGATAAATTTAATACTAAAGTTTAAATTGAGTGTGGCCCATACAAATAAGTGTTTAGGTTATAGTTTTAATGTATAGATTAAAATAGTTTATAAAACTATGGGGTTAAACATTTAATTTAGACTTTAGGTTTAATTAAATAGACTTAATCAACAAATAATATATAGTTTATAAAACTATAAACTATAGTTTTGAAAAAATATTTCAAATTGTAATTAATTTTAGAAAAGGGTACTGGAGGAGACATACAAATTTGTTTTCAATTTTTAAAGGTGAAAACAACTTTTCCAGGGTTATATAAACTTTAACGCTCCTTTTAGATTCGAGAAAATGTGGACAAAGCATCATTATTTCTACATAGTTCAAGAATGGTGGAAAACTAACAAAAGGGGATCAACCATGTTCATATTGGTTCATAAGCTTAAGAATGTCAAGAGAAATGCCAAAATCTGAACAAAATAGTCTTTGGAAATATATTTGAAAAAAAAAAAATCATCAAGGAGTTGAGACTTCAGGAAATAAAAGAACAAAACAGTGGAATGGATGTGAGTGATTATTACAAGGAAAAGGAGCTCCTCGGTGAACTTCATAATCTCAAAACTTATGAAGAGATACACTGGAGACAATCGAGTGGTTTGGCTAAAGGAAGGGGATAGAAATACAAAATTCTTTCATTTGACTACCATGAAGCACAGAAGCCACAATAAAATAAATTCCATCATCGATAGTTTAGGGCAGGAAAGCAAAGATATAGAGTCAATTAAAAAGAGGCAATAGAGTTCTACAAAACTCCTTTCAAAAAGGCTCAGACAATGAAACTAGCACTAATTTCTTGCTGAATTTCATCCCTCATTATATTGATATTCAAGAGGAGCTGAGTAAGATTCTAACACCGGTGGATATTGAAGAATAAAAAAGATTGTCTTTTCTTTCGAAGGAGAAAAATCCCCGGATTGATGGCTTCCCAACTTGTTTTTTCCAAATTTATTGGAAAATTTGTAAAGATCATCTGCTTAATGCAATAAAAGAATTCTTTAGCACATGAAAGCTTCTAAAAGAAGTTAATAACTTTATTGCATTGATTCCCAAAAGAGTGGGAACTAAGGATTTCAAGGAATTCTGACCAATAAGCCTCTCAAACACCATATACAAAATCTGTACAAAGACAATTACATCTAGATTGCAACCTTTTATAAAGAATATCATCTCATGGTAGCAAGGCGGATTTGAGCAGGGAAGACAAATTCAAGATGGCATAGTTTTGGTTCATGAAACTTTACATTCCATGGATAAAAGCAAGAAAGAAGGTATGGCCATCAAGCTTGATATGAACAAAGCTTTTGACAGGGTTTCATGGGAATTCCTTGATAAAGTTTTGGAGAAAATTGGTTTTAATTCACACTTCAGAAGATAATCGAGAGTACATCTCGATTCCCATGTTTCCATTCTTATAAATGGCACTCCTACTGGTTTTTTTGGCAACACAAGGGGAATAAGGTAGGGTGAGCCTATTTCACCCATTCTCTTTATCATAATGGTGAAAAGCCTCAACAAAGCAATAAGCGTTACACGGAAGCAAGATACTTACATGGTTTCAATCCCTCATCGAAGCAACTCTCAGTTTCTCACCAACAATTTGTGGATGACACCATTCTCCTCTCCATTACTTCATTCAAGGAAGTAAAGAAATTCAAATTCTTACTAAACTATTATAAGGACGCTTGGAACAACTCATTAGTTATGGTAAGAATTTTGTCTTTTTCATTAATACACCTGAAGAGTGGCACAAGAAAATTGCTAAAATTTTAGGTTGTGTGATTAAAACTCTACCAGCCACTTATTTGGGGATGCTTGATGTTCAAAGGCAGCCTCCCAATTTCTGTTTGGAATCTACTCCTTGACAGGTTTCGGTCTAAATTGACAGGTTGGAAAGGGGATGTGCTTTCTAGTGTTGCCAAAGTTACCTTGATCAAAAACACCCTCCAAAATCTTCTTGTTTACCTTCTCCCTCTTTTAAAAATGCCCCAAAAGATTATTGATTTAATTAAAAGATTTAGAAGAGATTCTTATGGGCAGGAGTAGAAGAGCACAACATAATTCATTTGGTTTCTTGGGAAAAAGTATGCAAGCCGAAAACTCAAAGGGGTTAGGAATAAGAAACATCAGACAAATGAACACTGCCCTCCTTGTTAAAATGGGTTGGAGATTACTCAAGGAAGACTCGACTTGGTGCAGCATAATCAAAAATAAATATTTACAAGAGGATTTTATTGAAAACTTCACTTCTATGGATTTACCTTTAGGTTCTCATTTCTGGAACTCCCTAATCAAAAGCACAGGGATTATTACTATGGGCATTTGATGGGAACTCAAGAATGGAAACAAGATCAAAATCTAGGAAGATAAGTGGAATTTGGAACTAGATCAGCAGCATAGGATTGACTTTCAAAACTAGATAAGCAAGCTCAAATTGAAGTATGGAGAGAGGACAAGTGGATATATTGAAAGTTGAAATGGGAAAACCACTTGGAGAAGACTATCACTAGAGGAATTAAATGAATTGTAAAGAGAAAATCTTGCTTTAATTCAAAAAAGATTGCAAACATTTATATTCCTAACAAAAAGGTTGAGGATGAAGTAATATGGCAAGATTCAAGGGATGGAAATTACAACGTCAAATCTGGATACAATAGCCAGAATCAAACACCCAATCCTCGGAATTGTTGGAAAAAATTTGGTGCAAAGAGATGATACCTAAGGTTAATTTCTTTTGGTGGCTCACAGATACAAAACAAGATCCTCACAGTTGACAACCTGAGAAAGAAAGGACATATTCTTATCAACAGTGCATCCTTTGCAAAGAAGAAGAAACCATGGATCACCTCTTCATACATTGCAATTTTGCTTACACTCTTTGGGGTCTCATTCTTGACAAAATTGGATTAAAATGGGTCCACCCCAACTCAGTGCAAGACCTGAAAGAAAACTGGTATTATCATACAAAAAATGTCTCAGTTAGACTTTTATGGGACCTCACCCTTCCCCACACGGTTTGGGCTATATGGAAAGAAAGGAATAAGAGAATTTTTGAAGAGAAAATGTTAAAGGTGGACATTGTCTTCAAACATCTGATTAGGCTAATTTCAAAACTTCCATTAAATGTAACAAAGGTAAACTAAAGGACTGAGACATCAAATTTCTTAACAAATGGCATTTACAGCTTGACCAAGATCCTAAGCAACAAAGTTCTAAAATTGCTAGGAGCGAGACTGTCTGGAAGCATCCTCAAGAAGGTTGGCACAAGTTAAACTTTGACGGGGCGGCCAAAGGTAAACCAAAGGAGCTAGGGAAGGAGTCATAAAAATGATAAAGGTGACCTCATTACGGCCTATGCTTTGGGAATATGGGTGTTCAAACTAATCATTATGCAGAGGCCTTAACAGCTTCATGGGGAATTCAACTCGCCAACTCTCTAAATATTTCTAACCTCTGGGTTGAAGGGGATTCCATGAACATTCTAAACTGTTTACAAAGAAAATCCTCCCCAAGTTGGACAATCAACAAAATCATTGAAGACTCCATCCTCATCCTAAAGAACTTCTCAAGTTATGAAATCTCTCACACCTTTAAAGAAGGAAATAAGGTTGCTGATTTGTGTGCAAATATTGGAGTGAAATTTGATAAGCTTCAAAATTGGATAGGGATTGACAACACTCCTCCAGAGATCTTAACCATCATTAATAGTGAAAAACGAAAAGTGCAGAACTGAGGTGCCTTCGGTGTGTTTGTTGCCTTTTAGAGGCCGGTGTTTTTTGTTCCTGTTGTGTTGGATGGCCGGTTTGCGTGTTTCTTTGGTTTTTTGTCTGCTTTGCCATGGAGCTGGTTTTGCTTTGTCTTTGTGCTGGTTCTATGCTAGTTCTCAGTGCTGGTTTCTTCTCCTTCACCAACTGTTTTTTGATATTTGGTCTTTTTTGGTTTCATGAGATCTTTATGGACATATCTGGATTGATGATCCTTGTTGTAAATGTTAGGGTCCTGCGCAAAACCCTCTTTTTATCAAATATAACAAAAAAATTTACCAAGAGAACATTGAAATCATAGACCAAGAGAAAAAAATCAATTCCTATTCTTGTGGAGTTTGTCTCCTGGCTTCTCTGTAACCTTGCTTTTTTACTTGAATTTACCTTTGAAAATATTTATCTGCACACATTTGAAACTATAGGAAAATAGGAAATATTTAAATATTAATAACCCTTACTTGTTCTCGTATGTGGTTTTCATGCACATGTAAATATTATTTGGGAGCCCTTTCATCCGTGCACACACAATATTCAACAACATGTGTCCGGAGGGAAGGGGGTTTAAATAAATATTTCTACAACTAACCACCTAACCACCAACCACCCAAATGGACACAACTATTGGCCAACTAATCAAATAATTAATTACACATGCTCTGGTACCATGTCAAGTCCGAGGTGTGATTTAATAAATAAACATTATAAATTAAATATAACATTTACAAAACATTTAAATAAACATATCAAATATTAAAGAACACAGACACCAATTTAACGTGGAAAAACCACTAAAAGGGTAGAAAACCACGGAAGTAAGAATTTCCATTTAATAGAGAAACAAAATTACAGTCCAATAAAACTCCAATCTCCTCACTTCTCTCCCTCAAATTCACCCACAGTGAATTACCCGAATATGGCCCACGACCATATTTAAATAACCCCAAGGGTTATGAATATTAAGTGACGGGGTATACCCCTAAGTTTATAAAATAATTAGTTATTAAATAACTAATAAATATAATATAAAGTTTATGTTAAATAATTAAGAATAAACTATATTCAAAATTATTTAACTATAAACTAAACATTACACACACTTAATAATATGTTCTAACACACGTTTCAAACTTTGGAATGGCTTCTTCCCTAGGGAGGAAGGTAGGATGGAATGGCCTAGTAGCAGCTCCAAAACTAGACCCTAAGGGCTGCCTCACGCTATGAATTCCCGAAGAACTTCCTTCGCCATTGTGGTTCTGCATGGCCTGGATCAACTATGTCATCCTATTCACCAATCTTTCTTGCCCTAGGGCAAACCTCTCAAGCCTAGTATCATCAAAATGTATGTTCGCCATTTATCATTCCTTTTGAATGAAACTCTTGTTGTCTTCTTGCAGCAGGATGGGAAACTCTAGTCAAAATATGATTTTCCCAACAGCTGTAATATACTTTCAAACCCTAGCAAAGCAAACCGAAGAGCTCAATAACTTGAAATTACTTCTAAATAATTACTTCAATTACGAAAACCAATATCCATATAATTTCATGTAAATGGAGAAAATCAACACCACTTCTTAATTAAATCTCTGACAACATCAGGGAAGGCACACATAAGGGCTTAAATCAATAGATAAGCCTCTCCAAAAATAGCTAAATTATGGATTCTCGCTTTATTTCTTATGGAGAATCGAATATAAAATAATATATGAATTATGTGCCCTAAAAGCACCAAACCAGCATCAAACCCTAGTCCCTCCCCTAGGAAGAGCTCCAAAATCATGTAAAACCTTCTTCTTGATGTCTCTGATCCAAATCAGCAAGCAAGTCTTCAAGAGATGTCTTTAATGCACCACCATGGAGAATTTTCATTCTCCACACCACATGGAGGTTTTGTCCTCCTTGGATGCCACACAAGAGAGTTTTTGTCCTCAAGGGGAATGGTATTGATCAACTAGCCCAAAAACCAAATGTAGATGTAAAATGCGCTAAAGATGATTTGCAAATGAAGTCATACAATCCCTTTTATACTCCTTGCTTGGTACTCAAGGCCAATTAGTTGAGGACCGACCTCTTAAGCTTCACTTTAACTTTTAATTGCTTCATTAATTCTTCCAAACCCAGCTGACCTACCTCCTAAAGGAAAAAACGCTAAAAGAAAACAATACATCTAATAAAAAAAACTGAAATGAAGTGCAATTCCTTCCCTCGTTCACTTATTCTTCTTTGCCACGGAAAGGGAATGGCAAGAAGTCTTTGTTACGATTCAATTCGAAAAGGGGACATTACATTCATTTACAGTTTATTGCTTTATTATGCCAATTATTAATGTTGTCGTGGCATTTCTTTTATTGATACCATTGGATCAATCAAGATCAACAACAAGGGGATGAACCTGATGGTGATAGACTTCTATCAGTTAGCAGATCTCCAATCTCCATCTATTTATGCTGAGTCATCTATAATCAATGATGTGAGTGGGGAAATTAATTCCTCTTCTATTGTCTTTCATTTATTGAGTCCATCACTCGCAAAACACTTAGATTCATAGAAACAATGGTTTGTGGACCTTAGAAGTCTTTAGCCTTGTACGCTAAGGGAAGAAGAGTTTCCTGACCAACGGAGCTTCATCTGATTCCATGAGACAACTTCTTAGGAGGAAAATCTCAGCAAAAATGGAATTGTCCAAAGACTGTTGTGGAGTGCTACATTTCTGGTGGCTTTAAAGGAATCCTTGCTTGTAAGGATTACAAAATCCAGGAGTGTATTATTCAGTGGGCAAAAGAATGCAATAAAAGGAATGACGAAGAGGAGAGGACCTAAAGGGGATTGTGATATACAAGATGGTGCTTTTCTCAAGTCATCTCACTCAGTCTCAGCAGGGAGCTGGATCTTCATTAGCATTTGATAGCTTCTTCCTAACTCGATGGCCTCTTGATGAGAGTAGTCCTTCACTTTCTCTACTACGTTATGAATATGTATCTCTAGCCCAACTGATGGTTTTAAGATCTTGAACATGTCTTCAGAGGTTGAAGTGTCAGGCCAGTTCTAGAAAGTAAATTCATCATCCTTTCTATCTTCCATCAATTTAATCAAATCTTCTTCATGTAGGAATCTGTTATTGATTCCCTGAGGGAAAGGGAATTGTTCCTAAATGCAAATTCTTAAGTGGCTCTGCACGCCACTTATTTTCTTGGCCAGTATGCCCAATTTGTTTTGAGATTTTGGTGTTGCTTCATGTTTATTTAATATGGTGAGGGTCTTTTGAGCAGCATTGAACCCCTATCAGAAATGCATCGCTGCAATCAAGTTATTAACTTGTTTGGCAAGGTGAACAGTTGGTTTCAAGAGATCAAAGCTTTTGAACTCTTTAAACCAATGTTCTTTAATGATTCATCGATCTCAACCTACACTGTTTGGCTCTAGACTACAATGCTTTCAATGAATTTAAGGGCCTCTGACAGGCTGAATATGGCTTAAGTTATTTGTTCCAATAGGACATGCATATCCCTTTGATCATTTCCAGACCTTTAACTTTATCCTCCACTTCCTTCAATTTTTCATCTCTCCTGGGATTGTTTACTCAGATTGGTATTAGAAGCTTTTTCAAGATCATATAGAGCTTGTGACAGTGTTGATTAGTTAGTTATTCAAGGAGGCAACCTGCAGTCCCCACAACTTAGCTCTGTTTTGCTCTTTCTATAAGGTTTCTTTTGTGTCCTCTAGTTTTTTTCTTATTCTTCTGGATCTTTTTACCACATTTAAATAATCAGTCTTGTAATGTCCCCTTTTTTAGATTAAAATAATTAATAATATTATTTAAGTTGGGCCTGGTCATTTCTAATCTTTGGGCAACTTAATAATAATATTATTAATAAAATAAAAATATTTTTAAATACTTAAAGTAAAATTAATGATTTAACTAAGTCGGCCAAATGTAACTTTATGTTATATTATAAGGCAACTTATGTTTTATTATTAAAATAAAAGTGACTTTTAAATAAAGTAAGTTGGCCACCAAAATTGAAAGAAAGAGGAAAGAGAAGTTATAAAAGGAGGATGAAGGGGTTCATTTGGGGCATCTATCATCTATCTATCATCTTGATTTTATGAAGTCGAGCACTTGTGCTTCTACTTTCAGCCATTGAGGACAAAATCCCTCCTTGGTATCCTATTGGGGACGAAAACCCTTAATAGATTACAACAATTGAGGACGAAAACCCTCAATATCTTCTTGGTGGCTTCACTTAGGGGTCACATTTGAGTGTAATTTCAGATCATCACAGCTAGGGCATGATTTGCAGCCATTTCTAGGGCTATCTACACCCCTTTGGATTTCATATCAGCGTTTAGGGCATCAGCAGTGGACAAAATTGGTTGGTTTCAATTTGTAGTATCTCCTTTTGGTCTCCTCTTGTCATCTGGAGCATCTTTTGTGAGAAAATTGTTGTAATCTTATGCGGGTATTTTTCTTGTTTTATGGTGTGAAAATAAATAAAAATAAATTCAGACTTTGGTTGGAAAATTTATTTTTCATCATCTACTTGTACCAAGAGGGTTTCTAGATGCTTTGGGCCTTCTGGGTATTTTTGTATTGTGATTATTTGATAAATAAAGGAAGATTTCAGATTGCTGTATTTTCTGTCTTACGGGTTTGCATAAAAATCATATTGCTGTTATATTTTGTATAAGGGTTTCAAGGAAATTCCAGAATTTCTTAGATCTGTCCCGTACAGGACATTACAGGTCTTGACCATCTTTTGCCGTCATCAAAGACAAGGAGTCTATCTCTTGGCTCACAATTCTTAAAACCGATAGAGACTGCAGATTAATAATGATCTGCCAGTGTCATTTGGCTTTCATCTTTAACAGTAGTGGGGTCATTTTTCCTCTGTGGAACTGTCGAGTCTTTGGATAAAATTGACTTCTTATTCTGCAGCCAGCCTGTCAGGAAGCCATCTTGGCATTCTACTCTTGATATTATTACCGAGTCGGAACCTCAATTTATTGGAAGTCTTGCATAAGATTCATTGGATATCCTGTGAGCTGCCATGAGGAGTTAATGGCTGAACCAGTATGAGGGAAATTTTGAGGAGTAAAGGGGAAATGTTGGCGAATTATGAGGGAAAAGTGGAACAAGGAGCGACCTGGTCAAGTTGTTGGAATGAAGGGGTTGGCATGGTAGAAGCCATGGTCATTGGTGAGAGTGAAACATGATAATTGCCCTGGGATAGGAGTAGGACAAAACAAATGTGAAGGGGTTTGGAGAGATGTTTCTCATTGGAGTGGAAGGGTTGGCATCAGGTCTTACATTAAAATTGGTAAGTAGATTGCACCAAAATGTGCAGGAAGAGACATAGATACAAGGGGAAAAAAGGAACTAGAATGTATAACATTTTGCACATGGACACTATATACAAGGAGAGGATAAATGGAAAGGAGGATTTACAAGGGACTGTGCCATAAGGCCTGACACAAAAGAGGTGGAGCTATGTGCAACATGTATGGAGCGGGGTGATAACTAAAGGGAAACTAGATGCAATAGCGGTAGATGTCGTGCTTACTATAGTTCTGAAGGATGTAGCTGCAAGAGGTGAAGCAGGAGGTTTCTCTTCCTCAACCTCCTTATTTTTTCTGCTTTTAATCTCTCTTGTATGTTTATGTAGAAGTATCTCTGATATCAAGAGGTTCCTACTGCCTCCGATTTTCTTCATCCTTCTCCTCGTCATCTTGTCCCTTATCATTCAGTGATCTTTGCATCTCAATGACCCCTTGTGGAGCTCCGGAGGTTGTTTGTTACAATTGTGATGAGAGCTGCTCAGATGCACTTATTTGCTTTTGAGTGTTTGAGGCCTCTTTCCCTTCCTCTTCAGCATTGGATGGCCATTATGTTGTGGACTCATCAGCAGAAGTAGCGGTCTCTTGAAAATTGCAAGCTATTGGCCAGAGAAGGTGCCTCACTTGTTGGTGCTTGGCCTTTGGAAATACCCAAGAATTTCTTTGAGTGAAGTGGCAAGAAAGAAGGCTCGTGTTTCCTAGTTCCTATGCCATCTTTGTTCCAGGGTTTAGTGGGGGCACCGATCACCATCAGATCCTCTATGCCTTGTTCATGTACTCCGAGTCCACCACATGTGTGCCTTGTTTTTCAATATCTTATTGCCTTACCCATATTTGGTGGTGTTTTTCTTATAGCTTAAGTCTGCCTTTTGTGTGAGACCGACCTCAATAGGATTACAGACTGATCTTTCTTCCTATGATGATTCTTTTTGACTGTCGGATAGAATCTCATCCCATAATTTTTCGAATGTATCATCTTCAGGGAAAGGACATTATGCATCAGTTCTATGGCCAGCTTGAACCCTGAATTTTCATCAGTTATTGTTCTTTGCATCTTTCCACCTTTGATCACTTGATTGTTTCTTTCTTCTTGTCATTGTTTAATTCTTTCTTCTTTCACTTCTTAATATATGTTTCTTGAGGGATAGGCCATTGTTGCAGTGCTTTTAGTAAAATGATCTCCCATGGGGAGACCTTTGATCTCCTTTTTTGACCATTTCCTCCAATTTCGCCTGAAATTGTTGTTGATGGCTTTGTTTTTTTCCGTCTTCCAAAGGGATTTTTCAAATCTTCAACCTAAGGCCTTTTCAGATGGACAGCTGATTGGGTGCTCCTAATCTGCTTTAGCCTGGTTGCGAAACATCCCTCAAGATCATAAGATCATTTATCCCCTTTGGTTTCTAAGGGATGTGCCTCTAACTTCTTGTTCAAAATAGGAGTTCTTTTTTTGCTATGGTGACTAAACACTAAATGACAACAGATGGTAAGCCTTTTTGTTCTTTCCAGCTCCAAAAGCCTACTTGATCAGCTCTGCATGTCTCAGAAATGCCAGGGCTAGTACTTTGTTGAACACATATTTGGGCAAGGTAAACTGTTAGGACATGTTTGTGATCCAAATGTGTTAGTATATTTTTAGTACTATAGGTGTAATAAAATAAAGTTAGCAATTTTATATTAATCATTAATATAAAGTTAATGAGGTTATGGGTAAGGTGTTAGTAGTTACGGGTTGTTTGACTCCATTGGGTGGTTGGGTCCCATTGCCAACCTCCCAAGAGTTTATTAAAAGCTCATCGGATGGAAACAAATGTAATGAAGTTTTAAGGTAATAAAGTTAAATATTTTGCTGTTGTAAGCTCTTGTAAATGGAGTTCTTCCTGCAAACCTATGTGCTCTTTTACTATCAGTGGTATCAGGCTTTATGGCTGTGCATCCTGAGGAGGAAGAAGCCACCATGTAAGAGCCATAATGATGTGCTGTAAGCTTTCTGAAGTCTGAATATTACAATTTGCAAATTCGCATATTGAAAAGCATTGGAGTTTGTCTTGCGCTGAATTTTGTAACTGCTGATTTTTAAAACTGTGAGGCACCATTCATTCTTTTGCTGCTGCAAACAAGAAAGAGCCATTCCTGCAAACTTATTGATCTGGAGAAATTCTTAATTGCTGTTGGAGGCCATTCCTTGCCTGGGTTCAGCAATAAATATTGCCGTTTTTTGTTGGTTTTAAGCTTCCAAAGACTCATATTATTGTGGTTTTTTGCTCCTCTTCACTTAGGTGCCCCCTAATGGACTGATATCTGAGCTGGAAGCTGCTTTAACATGATCTGTAGAAGTAAGGTGTTTGAATTTCAAGCCAGCTGCAGCTCCTTCCATGTGGCATTGGAAGCTTTAAATGTGGCACTGAATACTTCCAACCCTAAATATTGAAGCATTAATACTTCATCCAAATTCAATTAGTGCCCCCTCAGTTCTATATCTGCAGCAAAAGCATATCAGAGTCACGGGTATGCAAATAAATAATCTCTTATTTTTGAAGAGGAAAAGTTAGCAAAACAGTAGCTTAAATGTACTGGTGGTGTACTTAAAGACATGTTATGAGTTGTAGAAGAAGTGGTTAATTTAATATTGTAAAACACTTGTGAAAGGAAGGTCAAGGGTTCAAACCACACAAATGCCCAAAATAATTTACAAAGAGGTAAATTGAATTAAAAGTGAATACCAGGAAAACAAATACCTGCAGTCACAAATATTGCTTCAACTTTATTGTTGGTGCATGTTTTTGTACAAAAACCACTTTTCTGAAAAATAGATTCTGCCCTTATTCCAACGAGTACAAACAAGGAGGAGCGCATGATGTCTTGCTATGAAATTTTAATCCTTGTAAACTAGTCATATTTGCTGAATTTGCATTGAGGGGGATCTGCCTAGCATGAACAAGCAAAAATCTTTAATTAGAGTAACTTTTTCATATGGTGGTCAAAACTGTCATGTGGCCACTTGTTTTTTATGGAAAATGATTTCTGAATCAATTGGAATGTTCAATTTCTTGTTCTTGCATCTTTGCATATAAGTTTGTGCTGAAAATGAAGAAAATATGTATTGTAATGTATGATATGCATTTTTAGTGGAAACCAACACCCTGATTCCTCTCAAATGTTGTACTTCAAAACCATGGGTGTAAGACTGTTTCCCACCACTTGTGTTGTCAGAGATGATGTAGTTGCACTTTAGAGGTTACAGGACCCCAATGAAATGATAGGTTGGCAGAGCCAATGACACACCCGTCTTGTGTGAGCTACTAGGCTCAAGGTTGGGATCTACTATAGTAGCAATTGGTTTTGGCTTGTGGTGTTTCCTTATAGTTTTGGTTTTCAACTTCTTGAAATCATTGAAGAGGAGAAGACATGGTTGTTGTGATTGGTTTTGTTGCTGCAGGGTCTTCTCACCTCTCGGTTGATAGAGGGGAAGAGACATTTACCTTCGATTAGTTGTTAGTGATTGTACAAGTTGACATAGGCGTTGTTATCACTGGCAGTGTTGAGCAAAGAGTTGTCAACATTATTGGGCATCAGGGAGACGTGCCATACACAGTACGTGATAATCATTTGGCGGATTTCTGTGTGAGATCTAATGTGGATTGATATAGTTGAGCAGGCTTTGATTGTGCTTATATTGCAATATGGTACGGAATGGTTTAAGGTGATGGACATGCTTGTGTAGCATTCATCATTTGTGTAGCGTGTTCATCATTCACGCAGCAACTTGTGAGGTATTGTCGGGCTTTTGCATAAAGCAACAGGCTCTTATGTGAAGCGACACTGGGTAATGTCACATTCACAAGGTATCGTAGCGCTTTTACATGAAGCAACAAGCTTATGTGCAAAGTGGCATTGTGAAATATCCCTTGTGGGATACCACTTAAAGATGCACCAAAAATAAGAAATTGCAGCAAACCCAAATTCTGATTTTTGCAGATTTTTAACAGTTAGGGCAGCGAACTGAAGAAAATTGATATCTCTCAAAATACTCACTCAAATCACTTGAAATTTTTAGGAGAGCTTGCTAATATTATAAAGAACATAAGAAAATTATTTTTGGAATTTTTGGAATGATATAATGCAGCCAGAAAATTACAGAAAGCCCTAAAAACTTCAAAAATTCATATCTTCTCAAGTAGGCATGATAAAATTATGAAATTTTGGAAATAACATCTACTAATAGTGAGAATGAAAACCCAACCTCCAGATCTGAAAATGGACACCGGGAAGCCCTAAAAAACACTGCTGCAAATCTGGAACTGAGTAGATAAAACCCTAGAAAATAGATAAAAATCTGAATTTCTGGAAATAATATCTACCACTGATATAGAAGAGATCCCATCCTCCAGATCTGGAAACGGCACACTGAAACCCTTCCAAAAATTGTTGCAAAATCCCAAAGTGGGTCGCTCCCCTTGGGAAGAGGCCAAAAACCCTCAAAGTGTCTCTAAATATGGCGCCAAAATCTGCTCTAATCGCTGCCACAAATCAGATCTGAAAACCCTTGGATTATCTCCACAAAATGTCACCGAAACCCTCAAACCCTTCCTCTGAAACCTCTTGAAAATACCTCTGTAAAACAGCCTTGAAAACAGCTCCAAAATGACAAGCTAGGGTAGATCTCTCACTACCGAAGAATGCCCTGCTAGCTAGGGATAGATCTCTCACCACCGAAGCTAGGGTCCCTGTGGGATTTCACTCCACAAGCTGTAAATTTGCAAGCAACAGTTGCACATGAAGGAAAATAATTATGTATGCAAGAATGTTCTCCATCACTCCCCCAAACCTCCTTTTATAACATCTCATTACCTTTTTCCAAGTTGGGCGCTCCATGTGGGACTAAAAATGACTTAAGTGACCCCAACGAAGAAATAGAATAATAAAGTGTTATGGGGTCCCCCCTAACGACAAAACATAACATCTAGTCCCTCCAAATCACTTTATGCTCATGTCAATGAAAAATTATAACAAATGAACTAGATATTCACACCCAATAGCTCCCAGTGTCCCTAGCCCCTTGGGTATGACCAAGGTTGGGACTCGAATTGGCCCTTAGGCCTTTGGCGTAGGAAAGGGGACATTACAATCCTCCCTTCCCGAGAAATGCTTGACCCCAAGCATTATCCTGTCATGTTGCAGAAGCTGAATACCACAAAGTAAGTTTCTCCATCTCACCCTACAGTCAACCAAAGATCGGTGTAATCCGAAGTAACCAAGAAACCCCATGTAGTCATCATGACCTCCATGTTGTATAGAGAACAATGTTGTTTGTGAAGTAGAATGATACCCAAACCGACTCTCCACTGGTACCCACATCGGGATTGCCAATCTGTCCAATCCCTTGCCAATCTGATGCCATCATCATGGGACCCGTCACTATCTCTTCGATCAACTCCTGGGTACGCAAGTCCACTTTGAATCCTGTAGAATCTCTTGGATCAACCTGTGAAATAACCTGTATACGCACAAAGCGTGCTAACCCTCCCACATGACCCACATTAGTGTGAGAGTACAACTCATAATGTATCTCAATGTGTCCCGTGGGGAAAAATCCCAAGACTCCAGTAAATGGTCAACCGACAATGTCAACTCTACATAGTTCACCTCCTGTGATGAGTGTGAACCTACTGAATAACCAGAAACTGAGTCAACTCCATCCCTCCACTGACTAGCACATGGGTGAAATGCCCACTGTGCCTAGAAGCAGTAAAATACATAGGAGTGTTATCCCATGTCGACTCAGAACATGATGAACCTGTAAGCTCCGATTTGTTATAACGACAAACCGTACATCCCTGTATGAAGTTGAGGATATCCTCCCTCAACCCATGCCATCTGAATCTCTCTGATATGAGCCTGTAGGTCGCATCGAAGCTCAAGTGTCCAGTCACGAAAGAACAATGCACATGTCGCAATATCTCCATCCTCAACCATGAATCTGACACAAGGTATAATCTGCCCTGATAGAATATCATCTCATCCTCCAATCTGTAGGTGTCATCCTGTATGTGACCATCCAGAATCTCACAAGTGTGTCGGTTCTTGGAGTACTCAACAAGCAAATGAGATCTCTAGTCTACCGAAACCTCAGATAACCAACATAATGATAAACTTAGATGATTTGAACCTGTAACCCCAATCTCTGTGACTGTCTCATGTGCAACACTACTGGTCACACCCACATCCATCATATTCCACATCGATCCACAATAATAAAGCCCCTCATCATGTCAGAAAGTCCTCTCCATCCCCTCAGCTGCAACCACCCTAGGTGCCCTGTAGATAATCCCCTCAAAATCACATTCCTGTCCTCGGACTTAAACTTCAGCTCCATCGTCTGAAAGTTAGTCCGAAACTCACCAAGAGAGTGAAGCCACTGCACTCCCAACACTATGTTGGTCACTCCCATACCAACAATGTGGAAATCATTGTAATCGTAGTTACCCATGGTGATGCTCAATTGTGGAACTTTCCATGTGCATCTCATATACTCCCCATTGGCTACAACAATGTTGAAGCCCTCAAAGTCCTTCGTCTGCAAACCTCGTCTCTCAACCAATGATGCATCAATAAAGTTGTGGGTAGCCCCACTATCAATGAGTACCACAACTCGTTGACCCTGCATAACTCCTCTAATCCTAAATGCCTTGTACATCAGAGTACTAGACAATGTGGCTATAATCTCCCGAGGAAAAGTCTCCTCCTCCTGCACCGCATCAACACTATCCAACGCAACTCCATCTCCATCATCCATCTCGCGAGTCTCTAACTCCTCACCTCTGTCACCCTCACTCTCCTCGAAGACCTCAATGAATTGGGCCTTCCCTCTACCTCTGCAATCATGTCCTGGAACCCAAGGTGTGCGGCAATCGAAACATAGTTTCTTTCGCCTCAACTCATCTCTGTCCTCTCGGGAAATGATTGGCTTCTTAGCCACCTCCTGCCTCGGTGGAGGCTCCCTCTGCTGAAGTTCGTCTGATCCAGATGGAGGTTCCCTTTCTGAATGCGAGGTGGAACCCTCGACTTTGGAGTGGATAACTCCAAGTCTCGAGATCTCCTAATAGCCTCATGCAAAGAAGAAGGCTCAAATGCCTTCACAAACCCAGCGAGAGCATCTGTCAAACCTGTTGTGAACAGTGAAATCAACCTCATCTCCGTAACATCAGGTACCATGACTGATAATCTCTGAAAATCTGCGATATACTGATCCAGGGAACCAGTCTGTCTCAAATGAGTCAACTCCCTAAAATACCTGTCAGGGTCCCTCCTATCAAATCTGCTCACTAGCCTCTGCGTGAACTCTGCATAAGTAGTAATGTGTATGTGTCCCTGTGTAATCAATCCATGATGCCACCAATCATGAGCGTCTCCCTCAAGATGTAAGATTGCAAACTTAATTGCATCTTCCTCACGCATAGGATTCAAGTCGAAGTATGTCTTCAACTTCTGAACCCAAGATTGTGCAGTACACTTCTTAGAACCATCGAAGTGTGGAATGGAAATTTGTCCCAATCTCCTTTGTAACTCTGGTACCTGTATCTGATGATCTCTCCTAGGCTCTTTGCGCCAATCTTCATTTTGCAATATTCCTGGAATGGCATGTTGTCACGAAAGCCATCACTCAAGGTCTGGTACCTTTCCCAACAAGACTCCTCATCTAAAATATCCACTGGTTCCGTACCTGTGAAACTTCCGGATCCTTCACGAAAGAAGGTTCGTGAATCCCCAAAGGCCTGGTAGAAGAATGGGGAGACCGTTGCCCTGAATGTCCACCCTCACCTCTTTGATCATGTTGTCCCATATTGCTATTTTCTCCTCTCTCATATGAGCATCAATCCTGCCCTGTGCTAATCTCTCACTTGAGCTGGCTTAAATAGAGATTGGTAGTCTCCTGCTGCTTTACCATGTTGGTGAACAATTGTTTCATCAGATCTACACCCATATCCTCACTGTCTTTGTCTCCCATCTTTCAACCCCAACAGGATGGAGAAACAACTGCTCTGATACCACTGAAATATCCCTTGTGGGATACCACTTAAAAATGCACCAAAAAAATAAGAAATTGCAGCAAACCCAAATTCTGATTTTTGCAGATTTTTAACAGCTAGGGCAGCGAACTAAGAAAAAATTGATATCTCTCAAAATACTCACTCAAATCACTTGAAATTTTTAGGAGAGCTTGCTAATATTATAAAGAACATAAGAAAATTATTTTTGGAATTTTTGGAATGATATAATGCAGCCAGAAAATTACAGAAAGCCCTAAAAACTTCAAAAATTCATATCTTCTCAAGTAGGCATGATAAAATTATGAAATTTTGGAAATAACATCTACTAATAGTGAGAATGAAAACCCAACCTCCAGATCTGAAAATGGACACCGGGAAGCCCTAAAAACACTGCTGCAAATCTGGAAATGAGTAGATAAAACCCTAGAAAATAGATAAAAATCTAAATTTCTGGAAATAATATCTAACACTGATATAGAAGAGATCCCATCCTCCGATCTGAAACGCACACTGAAACCCTTCCAAAAATTGTTGCAAAATCCCAAAGTGGGTCGCTCCCCTTGGGAAGAGGCCAAAAACCCTCAAAGTGTCTCTAAATATGGCGCCAAAATCTGCTCTAATCGCTGCCACAAATCAGATCTGAAAACCCTTGGATTATCTCCACAAAATGTCACCGAAACCCTCAAACCCTTCCTCTGAAACCTCTGAAAATACCTCTGTAAAACAGCCCAAAAACAGCTCCAAAATGACAAGCTAGGGTAGATCTCTCACTACCGAAGAATGCCCTACTAGCTAGGGATAGATCTCTCACCACCGAAGCTAGGGTTCTTGTGGGATTTCACTCCACAAGCTGTAAATTTGCAAGCAACAGTTGCACATGAAGGAAAATAATTATGTATGCAAGAATGTTCTCCATCACTCCCCCAAACCTCCTTTTATAACATCTCATTACCTTTTTCCAAGTTGGGCGCTCCATGTGGGACTAAAAAATGACTTAAGTGACCCCAACGAAGAAATAGAATAATAAAGTGTTATGGGGTCCCCTAACAACAAAACATAACATCTAGTCCCTCCAAATCACTTTATGCTCATGTCAACGAAAAATTATAACAAATGAACTAGATATTCACACCCAATAGCTCCCAGCGTCCCTAGCCCCTTGGGTATGACCAAGGCTGGGACTCGAATTGGCCCTTAGGCCTTTGGCGTAGGAAAGGGGACATTACACATCGGTTGATCAATACCACAATGTATAGTGTGCCGAGTTGCGGGTGTGGCGTAGATTATTGATTGACATCATAATCGTTTTGCTTCAATCATCCTCTTCTACACCCCTTTAGATCAAGGGGTGTTTATTAGGACATGTTTGTGATCCAAATGTGTTGTTAGTAATATATGTGTGATAAAACAAAGTTAGCAACTTTATATTAATTATTAATATAAAGTTAATAAGGTTATAGATTAGTTGTTGGTAGTTAGGGGTTGGTTGAACTTGTTAGGTTGTTGGGTCCCATAGCTAACCTCCCCGGAGCTTATTAAAAGCTCATTGGATGGAAAATAAATGTAATGAAGTTTTAAGGTAATAAAGTTAAATATTTTGCTTTGTCAATGGAGTTCTTCCTGTAAACCTATGTTCTCTTTTACTATCATAAATAATGGTTCACAAAAACCATGTAACATAAAAGTGGTGTTTTGAGAGCTTGAAGAAATAAGCATCCTATATAATCTTTCTACTTTTACATGTGCCACTATCCGAGCAGTAACCTTCGACGAAATCATAATACATGCCTTCGAATATAAGGTGGTGTCATTACCTACCCATTTCAGATCCACGTGGGTGAACTTCTCAAGATTTGATGAAGGATGAAGTAGGGAGGCAAAATGTGTAGAGGATGGGAAGATTCAAAATCTCTTATCTACTTGTGCATGGAGTTTATAATTGATTCATTGAAGTAAAAACTATGGGGTTTTAAGGATCCAAGTGTCTAATGCCATAACATGCAGCTAATTGGTAAGCATAGACATCTCTATCATGGTCCAACGCAAAGAGACAATTTGAAATCTCTCACTCTTAGTGCATGGAGTTCACAATTGATTCATTGAAGTAAAAAACTATGGGATTTTAAGGGTTTGAGAGTCTAATGCTATAACAATTAGCTAATTGGTGAGCAAAGGCATCTCTATCATGGTCCAACACAAAGAGATAAGAAGTCCTGCCTACTACATCCAGAATGCTTTCTTTAAAGTGTTCATTGCGAGGGTAGTTGAACTCTCTTTGAGCTTATCCATTACTTTCCTTTCCTTCCCAAAAATGTTGCCTTATCTTCCATTTTCTCCAAGCACTTATTTCTTATTACCAACAAAGTGACAAGAAATCATGCTTATTAAATCTTAAAGCTTTCTTTAAAAATTATTCATTGCATGGGGTAGCTGAAACTCTCTCAAATCTTATCCATTACTATCATTTCCTTTCCCAAAAATGTTGCCTTATTCTCCATTCTTTGACCGGGGCTGGAATAGGTTTTGTCCAAGATCTTCTTTTATTCTTCTTGAGGATGAATTGTGACTTTCTTAGGCAAAATGGAACGCCCATTCCTTGCACTATTTACCATTTTAGCATTGTAGAAATTGGTTCGGCCTTTGCTTCAAATGCTCTCATCTTTCATAGGAAGTTGAAGTTCTAAATGTTTGTGCACAATATGATTCAACTAGAAGATCTTCCTTGCAATATAAGAATATTTTGCAGCCAAGCTACTTTTAGGCTCTTAATGAGAATTGTGCCCAATCAAATCATTTTTGTTAAAACCGATACATCATTCTTTTTACAACTTTTGTGATTTTAAAGTTGATTTTTTAATAGGAACCTTTATTACTGTTATGTACTTTAGGCTTCATATCATATGGTTATTTCATTTGTGGACATGCGGTCCATGCAACCCATGATCTGGCTTACCTTAGCCAAGTACATATATCAAGATCAACAAAGTGAAGGGAATTTTAGGACTAACCAAAGTGCTAGCCTTTCACCAAAGTCCTAATCGTTGGACAAGTGTCCACAAGGAGAATCTCATCCTTCCGGATGGAGACCAATTGTACCTAGAAGGAAAACAAAATTGCAAAAGATGTAACATTTGCTGTTGGTCAAATTTTTCATGTGGCAACAAATCATCATCCAGCCAAGTAATAATGGGATACTTTCTAGTGTGCCCATGGCTTCGTTGGAAAGGGCCCAATCCGATAAGAGAGAATACATGATCTGCCCTTTGTCCGGGAATAAACTAGAATGTTGATACGAGTAAGGGTGGTTGATCCAACATGCTTTAACAGTCCTTTCTCTGCTGATATGGTGTGTTCTAATGATTCAAAAGATTGTGTTGTCTAGTTGAGTGCATGTGGCACTCGATTTCTCGACTGCCTTGGTCTATTTGTTGTATATATTGAAAAGTAGGCACTACTGAAGGGATATTTTCCCTTAGAAGCATTCACCATTTATCTCTAATAGAAAGAAAGAAAAATTATATTAATGTCCACAAATGACCAATATAGGTTGATGGGACTTGAGAATACAACCATATACAATAGAAAGTGCTAGGGTAAAAGGACCCTAGGAACAACCCTCAAACTAAACAAAAATATATATAGACTTAGCTAGTATATAGACTTGGCTTTCGATTGATGGCAAACTTGTATTTTTGACACATTTCAGTTAAACGTGTTGCTATTATTTCTCTATCCTCACTTAAAACCAATGTGTATGATTTGATCGGTGATGTGTTGCAATATTAGATTCATTCCTCTTGCATATTATGAGCTACATTGATAGTTGTTTAATTCAGGCTGTGGCAGTTTCGTATTACTCCTTTTGAATAAGGTTTGATGTAGTTCTATCTTGGCACATCGCCTTTCAATTCATGCATTACATGTTCTCACCCTTTTCTCCCAACACAACTAAGTAGAGTTAAGCTAGGGAGTCGGTTTGATCTAGAGATTCTCTTAGTTTAAAATGCCTATGCTTTCCATTGTGGCACTTTAATTGCGAGTGTATAATCTACACATTATAGTCTAGCAATTAACAATGATCAACACGTATGCTCAGCTAGAATGTCACAAATAAAAAATTGATAGAATGATAGAATTGTTCTATAAAAATTGTCAATTTGTAAAATAATATCTAAGATGAAATGACACCAGAAAACCTCTACATTAAAGTCCCTATCCAAGAATGGCCATTTTGATCATTCCTAAAGTTTGGGAATCCAATGTAAGGGTAGATAAAGGGGTATGTATTATCCCATTGAAGCTAGGGTATACATTCTAGGGCGCATTTTTTGTGCTCAAAAAGTGATTGGGGTCTTCTAGGTGCATCCATTTAAATAGACTTGTTTACTATACTATACCACAAGGAAAACAAAGTAGATAGTATTTAATACAATGATCTATTATGCAGATAATCCTCCTCAAACCCAAGGGTAAGCAAAAGTCGATTTCTCTATGTGCGTATTGAACTATAAAAGAGGGTGGGATAGATCACTATACATTCAATACAGCTCATTTTTTAATCTTCCTATATAACACTCAACAAGAATAAACAAACAAATTTTAAAAATAAGAATTAGAAGATGACCAAATATGATCAATAGAAGATAGCTTCCATTAGTTAAAAAAACATCCACGAGTTCATTTTTTCCATTTTAGACATCTCTTGAGATAATATCTATCTAGAGTCTACCTAACATGGGAGGTGTTTCATCTCACCTCAAAGCAAGTGATGAAATAACCTAGATGAGATGAAAAAATAATATCTTCAAAGGAAACCATAAATCTAACTCTCCTCACCTCAATAACTCTTGACTAACTAAACTTGAGAAAAATATCATAAATCATGGAAAATAACCCCATACAAAAGGAGTAACACCTGCCTTTCTCATTGATCAAAGCCTCATGAATAAATCTACATCCAAGGACAACAAGACATCCCCAAATAAATTTTTATTTTGAAATGAATGTTTCATATATTAACAAAACAAAATTGCAACAAATGCAAGAATTAGGAAATGTACAGGGATAAATACAAGAAAGATTACACTTTTCTTAAAACAACCATAAGTGCAACCAAATCAGAATATTCTCTAGGGTCAAACTGCTTAGCTTCCTCAAGCAAAAGATGCCCTTTTGCTAGGAGTTGCATTCTGACTTCACCCTTCCAAGCATGCAAAAATCTTCCAAATTACCCACTTCCTCCTGAATACATAATTGCATCTGAGTTTCCATAGAATAAATAGAGCAGCAACCCACATACAATGCCATATACTTCTGAATGGACCTCAAATAAGCATGTTGGAGTCTCCCAGCAAAGCTGCCCTCCAATGAAGATGTCCTTGGAACACTACTGACATTCTGGTCTGAACTTCCCTCCAGCAAGCTTTCACAAATGAGCACTCCCACAATAGGTGTTTAACAGTTTCTAATTTAGCACAATAGGGGCACAAACCATTTGAGAGGCCACTTTTTGATAACCGAGCTTTTGTAGGCAGCCCCTGGTATATTACAAGCCACACAAACACCCTTAATTTATAAGATACTTTTATTGTCCAAACACTATGCAATCTACATACCCATAAGGACTTAGCATCAGAAGCAATCCATCTTGGATTAAGAACAGGTGCTAGAGGACATTTCTGGTGTAGCAATTGATAGAACCGGTGTGCATCATACTGATAAATGGGATGACCAGATATCCATCGCCAATCCCTCCAAATGGGACCTTTCAGTTCCAAGTTTAACTTAAACATATCTTCATGTGGGATAAGGTTTTGAATATCTTTAATGGTTAGTCGATCTGCATTGGATAATGCAAATTCTCTAGCTAGTGTCCTCCAATCCTTCCAATCCCATGCATTGGCATCCCATAAATCCTTCCATACAAAGATTCTTTTTTTGCTAAGCCTACGAGCCTAGAAGCATGGGATAGTAGCAATGGAGGTGTCCTGAAGTTTCCATGTCCAAATTGGCCTTTTGGCCAGGTCCCATCCCGTTCGAGCCCTAAAAACCCTCCACATGAGCAACCCTGCAACTTTTTTCCAAGCATTCCAGATACTTCGAAGAACAAAGGATCCATGGATCTGAAAATTCTTAGGATCCGCAATAATATCACAAAGACCAAATTTACCTTTGATCTTGCCCAAGTGTTGGCCTGAGAGTATTTTGTGTCTCATGAGAATTTTCTAGGAAGAAGATCCTTCCAAACAATGAGTTATCCATTTGGCTGCCAATATGTATCCTTGAGTTACAATATCTCTTAATCCCAAACCTCCTTTTTCCTTGGGCATTATGCAAACAGACCATGGTACCATAGGCAGGCCTCTAGCACCACCATACTCATTTTATTCTATATCTCACAAAAAAATCAGAATATTGCCTACCTATACATATAACTAATACAGAAATCATAAACACATCTTTCAGAAAAATGACAAGAGATATCAACCTCAAATCCTTCATCTTGGATTTTTCGCATATGACATTGATTAATAATTCCATTACCTTCTGCATGAATTTCTCAATAGCTGATGAAAAATGGTGTCAATCTAGCTGCATCATTGTGTTAGGCTCGAAAAAATCTTTCTGAGAAAAAAAGGCTCCAAACTCCACTGTATGGCCAAGATATTAAGATTTTTCGATTGACTTCTTCAAGTACAAAAATGAACTTCTAAGTAACAATCAAACGGATGTCAAATTTAAGTTTAAAATTTCCCCATTACGGTCAAATACACGTCAAATTTAATATCAGAAACTAATTGTTAACAACTCACAGACATTACAGTCCATCAACACCACCGGCTGCCATTGTAGAATGCCTATTGGTTTAATTATCAAACATTCAAAACAAAGCTTCTTAAAAGAAAAACAATGTAACTCAATGGTAGATTGATAACAAATTTGCCCAAGGATTATACTCAACAACCTCCAAATACTGAATTAAAAACACAAGCTCTTCTCCAACATATGACAAACTAGTGTTACATAAGTTTCCAGGATTATGGGACACGTTTGAAGGACAGTGAAACAATTCCTAGATTTTGAGTATGGTGTGGGGACAACTATTAAAAGTACTGCTATTAGGTTCCTAGATCTCGTCCCAATATGTCGCTATATGATTACCAAGAGTTGGTGGTTATGCCTGGTTGTTGTTGACTCTCTACTACTTGATGCATACTTTGATGTAGAGGTAACACATGAGAATGTACCCTTCATTTTATGCACTGTTTCATTGCATGAATTGCATAAACTTCCCTTCCATAGGTTTGCCAGAATACTTCACATACAACAAACTAGTGTTACAGACAACAGCTTGCAAGTTACAACATGTACTCGCACATTCAAGATCATGTATCAAAATTACATCCAGATTATGTTTCCAACAAAGAGATTATATGTTCAAGAAGATGATTTCATATATTTATCTTTCTTTTTCCCCTTTTGGTAGATAGATTTTGTTGTGTATTCCATTTGGATCTATTTTTATAGAATGCATTATTTATTAGAACTTTACTTTGTCGCCATATGCCTTTACTATAAAAAATTTGGTCAATATAGGCATAGGAGGTGAAAAAAATGGAAAGGTACTCATGCTCATTTCTTTTCAACAATTGAACAGATATGTCAGACAAGCTTCAGTAATTGCTGAACATAATTTTTGAAATGCAGAGATTAAAACTTTTATACAAGTATTTTTGATGAATTGTCACGGTGATAGAATTGTATAATCTTCTTTTCTTGTTATTCTTGTTTTGTTCAGGTAAAAAGTATAACAATTTCCTCCTCCCTTCTTGTGTCTTGCATTAGAAAACCCTGTATACTGCCACTCAAATCTTTTGTTTCCCTCCATCCAATCATTGTTGGCGAACATTTCTTGAGCCAGTCACTTAAGTAATAGCCCATTAAATAATGAACGCCTGTGGGTGTTAGATGCACCTGCATGGCAAGATCACCGAGGAAAAGTTATTAAACCCTTGTTTAAGAATCAGGCTTTATATTTTTGTATTAAGGTTGGGGCCTTATATATAGCTCGCCTTTTATAAAAGGATCCTTTTGTATCAACATTCTACAGGCCATAATTCCATGTCATTCCATCCACTGGCAAGCTGATCGGGACTTGTCTTGTTGGCCTCTGATCCTTGTTCGTTCTGCCAACTTGACACTCAATCATGTGGCTATCCCATATGATTTCCTTTCTTCTTAGTCACCCACGAAATGAATGGCCACCACCATATGCTTTTATAAAGGCATCCACCTTAATATATTTTCCAAAATGCCACGGTGGACTTTCCCTACATTTGTGTCGTTTTATGGGCGTAAATCAACGGTCACAAACCTTCTTTGTATTTTCTTGTCAGTCTTAAGATCTCTGATCCTCATTCATTTTACCAACTTGGTAGATGATCAAACAATGCGGAAATCTATGACAACATTTTGTTCAAGGCAAAGGCTATTAGTTGGAAATCTGGTATGCCCCATTGAACACTTTTGACTAAGCATGTGGGTTTCAAAGCCATCACAAGTAATAAACAAGCAGGCTTATGAGAACCTAAGGTCGCTTAGGCCTTAATCTCATGGCCATGACCACCATACATTAAGCCGATGGGTTTCAAATACAATCAAAGGATAGCCTCAAACAACCATGCTCCACAAGTAGACGCCTTTGTGCATGAACAATGCTTAGGAAAACCAAAAAGAAAAGAAATATTTTTGGTTTATGCAAGATTGTTAACAACCCAAGGATGCTCTCGAGTCGAGACACCTCAAGTAAGAGAAAATGTGAGCTCCTATTTGCTGACTTTGATTGAAATCCTCTAAAGAGTGGCCATGAAGATCATTTCACTTTAATTCAACCAAGTCAAAACTTCTTTTGATTTGTTCTTCCACTTGAGAAAATATTGCAGATGCTCTTGGCCTCATCTATTTGACAACTCTAGAATTAGGAATGGATTCTATTTCTTCCCTCATCTACCCACGGACTTGTTGCCTCCAATCAAGAAGGTAATAATCTAATTCATTCATGTCACTAACTAGTTGTCCTTCATGAAAGGAAAGATGAGAATGTGATCCATCAGCGTCATTGATTGGTTGTCATTCATGGAACATATATTAGTTCGCTACATTGAAGATGGAAGAGATATCCATCTCTTCAAGCTACTTGATCTCAATGTCATTCTTAGAAAATCTCTTTAGAATTATACATGGTCCAATCTTTCTTCCATGTGAGCTTGTCGTAGCTCCCCTTTGGAAACTTTTCTTTCCTCACCTACTTGGACTTCCTTCTCCTGTTTCTTCTAATCAGCACGCCCTTGTACTTTTTAGTACTCTACACCAATTGTTTCCTCTCTTGGTTATGCACCTCTTGCATATATTCTATAAAATCCTTTACTTCTGCACTCTTCATGCCTACATATGTCAAGGTTCTCATGTGACACCTCTAGGCCTATAACCACACACACGACCTGAAACAATATCCTTTTTGTACTTTTGTTCACTAAGTTGTATGTAAATTCAACTTGTGGCAAGACCAAATACCATCAATCTGCCTTGTTTCCCACAAACATCTCAACAAATTTCCAAGACTTTTGCTCACTACTTCAGTTCATCCATCTGTTTGTGGATGATAGACATTGAATTGCGATTCAATACCCAACATTTTCCATGTTCTCCAAAAATAACCAACAATTTTTGTATCCTGTCATGTACTATGGATTTTGGAATTTTGTGTAATTGTACAATGTTAGTGGAATCATTAATCTTTTTATGAGCAATAAAATGTGCCATCTTTGAGATACTATCCACAACAAAACTAAAGATTACCTTATTGGGTGCAAACAATCCCAACATAAAGTCCATGCTTATATCCTCCCATGGTCTTTTTGGTATAGAAAATGGTCAAGACAACCCTCGCATTCTAGCTTGCACATTTGGTATGCTCGCATCCTCTCCAATTTTGCACAAACTTCTTCACATCCATAGCCATCCTTTGCCAAAATACCTCATTCATTTGTGCCAAAGTCTTATCAATGCCGAAATGACCTGCCAATCTCCCACTATGCATCTCCTTCACCGAATCCTCCCTCATTGATCCTTGGGGCATACAAAATAGTTTCCCCTTGAATAACAGCCCCTCCAACAAAAATAAATGCAGCCATGGAGTCTTGTCCATGCTAACTAAATTCTTGCATGCTGCCCCAACATCCTTAATGTCGACCTCCCCTTTATAAATCGAATCACTTCCACCTCCATCTCAGTCCAATAAAAGTCTTCTTCTACTCAAAGCATATGCACCTTGTTAGACTCTCCACTTCTATGTTTTAAAACAAATGAATAACTATGAAGAAATTCCACCTATTTCATACACCTTTGACTCAACTATCTTGACTATTCGACTATAGGCCTTGATACCGTGAAAAGACAAATTCCTTCGCTAGCATATAATGTCTCCATTTCTTAAGATCTTGCACAATTGCATAAAACTCTTGATCATACATGAAACACTTATTTTTCGCATCATTGAGTTTCTCACTTAAGTAGGCAATAGGTTTGCCCTCTTGACTCAAGAATGCTCCTCTTGGTGTTCCACTGGAATCACAATCAACTTGAATTATCTTGTTGAAATGAAGAAATGATAATAATGGCTATCCTATTATCTTCTTCTCCAGCAACTCAAAAACTCTTTATCATGTTTGTCTGCACAATTTTTTTCAATCTCTAATAGTTTCAGTTATGGGTGCCCAAAATAAACTAACGTTATGAATAAAATTCCTATAGAAGTTTTCCAGTCCATGGAAACTTCTTACTCAAATGTGTTCTTTGGTGTAGGCCACTCCAAGAGAGCCTTTACCTTCTTTGGGTCTAACTTCACCCATCCTAAGATACAACAAAACCTAAGTATAACAACTCATTTTGTATGAAACTACACTTCTTCATTCATTCACTGGTAACTTCTCTTCTCTCAACCTTTTTAGCACTTGCTTCAAATGCATTAGATGTTCTTTAATGTCGAATATCTTCCAAATATACAATCACAAACTTACCTAGATAAGGCTTTAGTACTCCATTCATGAGTCTGATAAATGTACTTTGTGCATTGGTTAATCCAAATGGCATGATTAGCCATTTATACAACCTCTCCTTTGTCTTGAAGGTTATCTTCCATTTATCTCCATCTCTGATTCTGATTTGGTGATATCATTTTTGATTCAATCTTTCTCAAGTACTTTGCTCCACTCAAACAACCATCCAATGCAAAAGAAACCTATACTTATAGTGGTTTTATTGATGGCTCTAGAGTCGATTCACATCCTCCATTCACTGCCCTTCTCTATTGCTTCTCTTGATGGAATCTATTCTAGTACAGCTAATGAATTTGTTACCTATTATTCTCTTGTTGTCGCTCTTCATGTAGATCTTCCAAAATCAAGTAATGGTGTGCCAAGTATTTGGGCTAGTTAGCAATGAATCTACGAGCAAGTTCATTGAAGCAAAAGTGTCTATAACTTGGATTGGTGTGCATTGCAATTCTTTGATTTCTTGACATCTATTCTCTAACTATGATATTCAACAAGTCGAAGTCCTTTGTTAGGATTTCTTCTCTCTCTTGTTGTGCACAATACGGTGTAATATCCCTTTTGGGGACAAAACTGAAAATTACGGAAATTAGCTCAAACCCCAATATTAGCAAGTCTGATTTTAAAATCAGCAAACTGAAATAAATCTGAAATCAGCAATCTACAAGGGCAACGAACTGATTATGAAATTCAAATCCACTTTTCACCAAGCAAATCAATGAATAATGCCACAAAACAATTATTCTAGCCACGGCAATATTTATGAATCACAAATACATCAAAAGATGGATGGAATATCAAATTACACAGCTGGAATTAATTATTTAAATCAGCAACAAACTAGCCAAAACCGAGGGCTAGGAAAAATAGTAAACCCTTGCCAAAAATCACCAAAATGGAGATTCCGGCTTTATAAAATATGCCAAATCAGAAAATGAAGTGAGATCTCAATTTTATGCCCTCTAGGGCACCAAACCACCCTCAAGGTAGGTCGCTCCACCTAGGGAAGGCTGCCCAATGCCAATAAAAATCTGAATATTAAGTATTCTCCTCAAATCTGCAATAATCTTCAAGCTCAATCAATGTTGAAGGGTTTTCGTCCTCCAACAAAACCACTAGAAGGGTTTTCGTCCTTCTAGGAAGCCACACAAGAGGGTTTTTGTCCTCAAGTGGAAGAACATGGAGCAACAAGCTCACAATGCCCAAATAGAGAAAATGCGCCAAATCTAGATGCCCAAATGAGCTCCTCTAATCTTCTTTTATACCTTTCTTTGGCGCCAAAGCCCATAAAGGTAAGGCCGACCCCTAATAAGTCATTATAATATTTTATTAAGCCTCATTAAAAGCACTAAACCCAACTGACCTCTTTAATAGCTTATTTCTTTAATTTGAGCTTATTAAAAGCTCACCAACCTAGTCAACTCACTAATAATGGGAAATACAAGAATAGAACATGAATATAAATGATGAAACTGAAATATAATCCATGGTTTTCCATTGTTCAACCATTGCTTTCTTAAGAATCCTTTATTTCAGATTATATAAAAAAAAGGGACATTACATATGGACAAACTCTTTTTGATACGGTTTGTTGCTTGCCCTTAATTTTTTGTTGGAGACATATCTCCGTACTTCACCTCACCGATTTGGGGTTGTTTGGGAAAATAGCACTAGAATTGTAAGTTGTTTGGTCTATAAATTTTAGAGTAAACCCATCAACAATTGTAGTATAAAAGTAAAGTATATATAGACAAGTAAACAATTTTATTACAAATTGTAGTATCCCTTTTAGGGCATATTAGCACAATTTTGGAATTCAGCTGAAAGCTTTATTCAAAATTGACAACAATCTGAAAATGAACCCAAAACCTCTATAGAAATTCACCAAATTCTGAAATACACTTGCAAACCCTTTTGGAAAATTATAAAATTAATTTATAACAAGTATAGGCACCACGCAACTTCAGATCTGATTTTTATTTATTTATTTTCCAGGTTGTAAATTAAATAATTACAGCGGTACATATAATTGCAAATTCAACAACAAATAACAAACTGGTGGAGAGATGATGCCCTTTCAAGCTCCCAACATCACAGCTCCTCAGAGTCACCTCCAAGGGTGACGTCAACCCTCCAAAGGGTGACGTCAGCTTGTAGATCTGCCCTAATGCAGGTCGCTGCCCTCCCAAAACAGGTCGCTGCACCCTATGCTGCCCTCCAACTGCTGTGCCAACCTTCCAAGATGATGCCCTAGCCTTGATTCAATCTTCTTTCGCTCAGATGTGAGTGGCTCTCATGTGATGATGCCCTAGGGTGTTGGTGATGATGCCCTAGCTCTGATATGCCCAAGTGTGACTCTTGTGTGAAGCCACCAACAAAATATGAGGGTTTTTGTCCCCAAATTCTGATCACAATGAGGGTTTTTCGTCCTCAAGTGATGGATGCTAAGAGGGTTTCCATCCTCAATAGCTGAAAGTAGAAGCACAAGTGCTCGACTTCATAAAATCAAGATGATAGATAGATGATAGATGTCCACAAATGAACCCCTCCATCTTCTTTTATATCCTTCCCTTTCTTTTAATTTCTAATTAAGTGTCAGCCCACTTAAATTAGAAAAGTACTCTTATTTTAAAATTAAAACATAAGTGGCCGACATAAAGTTACTTTTTGGCTCACTTAGTTTTAATCTTACCATGTTCCACTTTCCTTCATCCCATTAGCCTGTGGGAAACAATAAAATAGGCTAAGGTCTTCATTCTAATTTAATTTGGTTATAGAAATCAGATTTGGTTATTTGGTGATTTGTCTGACTTCCTTGGTTGTTGGTCTAATCCCATGAAAGGGACATTTCAGTGGTATCAAAGCTCGGATTCTCAAAGGCCTAGGGTTTCAATGGACAAATTGATAAAGGTGCAAGAAAGGCTAACAAGTACCTTGGATTCTCTTGCCTCCACCATGCAAAGCCTACAAGGAGGAAGGACATTCAAGGAAGAGCCTAGGGTTTTAAAGGTCAACAAGGTGGCAACTAGCTTTGAAGAATATCAAGCTCTTCCGAAGAAGATCCGTGATGCCCTAACCTTTTCAGAATTCATAAATTTGGAAACAAAAAGAGTGGGCATTGGAACTCGGTCCAAGCCTTGAGGCATGCACAAGGGTCATAGGAAAAATATCCCTACCCTTGTGGGAAAGAGCCCCATCTTGTTGGCAAAGCAAGGAGTGGCTACAGAGCTTGTTGAAGAAGGGACAAAAACCCCAAGTTCGCTGGGAGATGATGGGCATGCCAATTGCCCTAAGGACAAGAAAATGGATGGTATATTGCAACAGCTGGTTATTGAGAAGGGGCAGCCCCTGGGAGGGTTAAAACCCCTATCCTCTTGCCACAGTTGATCCCTTGGTTGGTTTTCCTAACAACACCTTGATGACATAGTGAAGCACGAGCCAAGGATGAAGTTGCAGCCCTTACTCCCATTCCTATTCCGGATATTCAGCAGTATGAGGTAATTATGGATCATGGTTTGGTTAATACTAATTTTCTTTTAGCACATGATGAATTCAGGCTTGAGCAAGTGGGAAAAGAAGAAGGAAACCTTTGTCCAAATGGATATAAGGACAACAAGCTTGCTGGTCTGATTATGACAGCAGACAATAAAGAGCCAAAGGATGAAGATCTAAACTTGGGTAAGAGCCACCAAGATATCCCAAGTACATGTGAACAAGGTACGGTGGTTGTGCAAAGGGAGAAAGCTCCAAGTATCAAAGAGGCTAAGGAAAAAGAGGATGAAAGTCTTGTTGCAAGTCCGAGGATCGAATACATTTCAGATTTATTGCTCCCTAGTTCACCATCATATGGAGTTGATCATCATCATAATCAGTTTGATACAAATATGGGCAGAATGAGGTGCACATTGAGTGATAAGGGATACTTACATCCTTTCCGGAAGCCCCCAAGTTATGCATGTATCAAGACAAGTGTCGCTTTAGGCACAAGGACTGAGATTGAAGTAACAAAAGGTAACCCTCTTTCCAAGGCCCATGGTTTGCATACTAAGGTAACCATTTCCTCTTTTAGTTTGGTTGGCCATCCGCTTGATATATTTATGTTTGAAAGATTAATTTGGGGTTGTGTTGATAATACCTCAACAAACCTTTTTGGGCCATGGAAATGGAAGGAAACTCCCCATAAAGAACAAGATGAAGGGGCTGGACTGTTCCTAACAGCAGACAAAGGGAGTTCATTTGATGGATATCACAGCCCAAACAAGAAGCCAAGAGTTACCCAAGACAAGCACCAACAACTTGGGAATGAATGCAAGGAAGAAATCACCCCATCCGGCAAGGAAATCATGTCAAGAAGGAATGTTGATTTAAACTCAGAAGTTCTGAATGTTATGGGCAGCCTGCAGTATGAAGGTATTTCAGTTTTTGCCTATGTATCATTTCAGATTTTCCACCATGGATGGATGGTTAGGAGTACTCATGTTTCATGCATGTTGTATCCTCTTTTGTCACCACTGATTGAACACCTTTGTGCACATCATACTTCATGGGGTGAGGAGGTAAGAGGTGTTTTTTTTTTGAGTATATAGACACTTGCGCTCACTTTCTATGGTGTTTTCACAAGTGGCATATAGGTGCTATGATGAGTCCTTCAAAAGAAGGAATATCTGATTTTAAAATCAGTATGAAAGGGAACTCTATCATGAAGTGTTGGGGTCATAATAATGGTCCTAAATGGAAGAATTAGAGGAATGGGCAGCAGTATGCATCAAATTGTCAAAGAAGAATTGGAAAGAAGGTTGGGGCCAAGCAAGGATGGTCTCAAAGGCTCCAAGATCACCAATAGCATCTTCAGGTTGTCAAATTTCATGGAAAGGTACAAGGTATGTAATGTTTTTCTTGAAATTAAGCCAACTGAAGTTAATGTTGCTTGGGGAATGCAATGGTTCCAGTTTTTGGGAAAATTTCATTATGATACTCTTCTTCATATATCAGCCCTTGGGAAAACTTATTTTTGGTTGGGCATGTACAAATTCAACCACCCCATAAGTTTAGAAGAAAAATTAAGCTGCTGGTTTGGTTTCAGTCAGATTATGAGTTATTTACAATTCCAACAATGATAAGAATGTTCCTTTTGAAGCTACTAAATCATGGGATAATGGTCTTGAGGTTGTTGGTTTGGAGGAAGGTAGTAAGACTACCATATTTTTGGATTCCAAGTACGCTGCCATAAGCTTTTATGTAAGCATTTCCAGCCCTTTCTCCAAGTTTTTATCAGCTGTAACCTGTGGCCAGCTTCCATAACATGGATAAAAGAGGAAACTTTGAAGGTATGTCATGATTACATCTGTTGTACTCTCCTTTCTACTACTTCTCACAAATTTTCCAGCTATTTGTTTACTTATAAGGCACCAAGAAAGGAGCTTCTAATCACATGGTTGAAAGAGTACCAAGCACTTCATGGCTGTTGTAGTCACTATACAACCCTCATTCAATCACTATGGTGCTATTTCTCTCAAGGAATCAATGGCCTAAACATGGGAGAAAGATGGGATGGCAAATACCTTGACCCAAGGGTCAAATTGAAGATGGTTCCACCAAAGGGGTCTGTTGATTTATTCATTTTCAGTTTGTTCTTCTTGAAGTCTTGGTTCATAGAAAGACATTTTTATAGCCGGAGATTGTATTTTCTACACAATGACACACTTGCACTATTTTGTACAATTAAAGGTGGGATTCTAGTTCCCCTCATCCTGAATTTTGAAGAAGAAGAGCAAGATTATATTGGTGATTGGGACAGTAGGAAAGAGATGGTGGGTCACCAATGCTTGGATGGTGATTATACAAAAAGGGAGCAACTGAAACTTGTTTGGGATCCGGGCACTTGCAATTGCTTGAGGACAAGCAATTTTGGGAAGGGAGGACTGTAATGTCCCTTTTTCCCACTTGAGGATCATTATTTGGACTTCTTGCCAATCCTTCTCCATGGCAAAGAAGTAGAAGAGTTGGAGAAGAACCTTGAGCTTCCATTTGCTTTTGTTTTTCTAAATTTTATGTTTTCTTTTCAGTGTTTTCCCTCTTAATGCAGGTCGGCTGGGTTAAAGACAAATAAAGGAAGCTTAATGAAGGAATAAAACATCTCTTATGGGTCAGCCTTACCTTTCCAAGCTTTGGCACCAATGGAAGGTTATAAAAGGAGTCTTGGGACCTCATTTGTGCATCTATCTTTGGCGCATTTTCCTAATATTGCGCATTGTGAGCTTGTTGCTCCTTGTTCTTCCACTTGAGGACAAAAACCCTCTTGTGTGGCTTCCTAGAAGGACGAAAACCCTTCATCATTGCTTGGTTTTGAAGTTAAGGGCAGATTTGAGGAGAAGACATTCACTTTCAGATTTTTATTTGCTTCCTACATGTGGAACAACCTACCTTGGTGTAGGGTTTGATGGTCTAGAGGGCACAAAGTTGCATTTTCAGTTCATAATCTGATTTGTCATATTTATTAAGGTTGGAATCTACATTCTCTTGATTTTTGAGGGTTTCTAGACCCATAATTCATAATTTTGTTGTGGCTGCTCTTCGCTGGTTATTTATTAATTTCCAGTAGTGTGTTGATTCAGATTTCTCATTGTTTATGGTTCTATTGGATGCCTAAAATATATATTTAAATTGTGGCAAGGTTATTTGAAGTAAATTTGGTGTTTTGCATATATTTTATACTGCTGCTTGGAGAAATCAGTTCGCTGTCCTTTATTTCAGATTGCTGGTTATAGAAATCAGATTTGGTTAATTGGTGATTTGTCTAATTTCCTTGGTTGTTGGTCTAATCCCGTGAAAGGGACATTTCAATAGTGACATTTACCTTGATCCTCAAAAGATCATCCGATCCCATACACGAAAACAATCTTGGACTTGAATTGAAGAATCTACAGGCCCACAACTGCAAATTGTGTTCTTGACCTCAACACACTTCTTAGAATACCTCCTAGGTGCATGCTTATCGGTTGAATCAACAACACTATGAGAGAAGAATGTTGTTGTCCTATCTAGCATACCATGGATCTTGACTAGAGGGTAGTCATCTCCAAACACCAAAACATATGCACTCATAGCTTGGACATCAAATCTGGACCCAACAACCTTATTCTGAATTTGTTGACCTGAATTTGGAGTTGTTCCATTGCTGCTTGCTTTGAGAACATTTTTGGATGTGAGGTGACATGTCTTTGGACCTTGCATTTGTCCCATGAGCTGCAACCACTGAATTTTCATGTACCGGCTAGTGTTCACAACATATTTCTTATGTTCCTCCAAGGTGAAGTTTGATCTTCTTTTTATCCAGGAACATGTGATGATGACATTATCACCGATACTGATTTTGAAATCAGAAACTCTACCCTTAATGGGTCTCCGAACAGCAACAGGACCCCACACTGTTATGCTCCAACAATTTTGTTTTTGAGCAAAAGGATCTATGTGCTCTTTACTACAAGTTGTCCCCTTCACTTTATCACCCTTTTTAGCATGTTGTCCAAGATGACAAAAATATTGCAGCGACATAGGAGGGATCAACAAATCTGAAATATGATCAACATTATCATACCTCAGGCTGCCAACCAGGAGCTCACCCTCCTTTGCTGAATTGGGAGTTGTGGAGATACCTCCAACCCTTCTATCCATGTGACTCCCAATATTTTCTTCAAACACGTCCCTCCACAATGTTGTTTTGAAAATCAATCAATGGCTCATCCTTTGGAAGTTCGAAGGATGGTGTATATTCCTCCATCTTAAGCTCTTTGCATTCACCCAATAAAACCCTTGTTTTGATATTCCCATTATTTTGCTGCCACATGCAATCAATGGAAGTCAATGAGGCATAATCTATTGTCAAAGAATTTTAACCTTCAAGTTGTATGTTGGGTTCCTCTTGTTCTTGCTTTCTGATTCCTTCCTCTTTCCTCATCGCAAGGGAAGAATTCTTTTCTCTTGCCGTGCCTTTTGGATGGTAGATTCCTCTATGGGTTGTTCCTTCTCAATCTCCAACAACTTTGATTGCTCTTTTTGCTCCTACTCCACAACCAAAATGCCTTAGCATGTTTTTGATTCTTTCTCTTCTTTCTGCAACCTTGTTTATAACTGCTCTAATTGTATCACCACCGTTAGAATCGGATCTAACTGTTCTTCCCTTTGTAAGAACTTCTCTTGAAAAAACATTGGTTGATTAGTTGTTGTCCTCATGATTCGCAGGTTGGGAAGATTACAATTCTAATACCACTGTAGTATCCCTTTTAGGGCAGATTAGTACAATTTTGGAATTCAGCTGAAACCCTTATTCAAAATTGACAACAATCTGAAAATGAATCCGAAATCCCTATAGAAATCCACCAAATTCTGAAATACACTTGCAAACCCTTTTGGAAAATTATAAAATTAATTCTTTTGGAAAATTATAAAATTAATTTATAACAAGTATAGGCACCACACAACTTTAGATCTTATTTTTATTTATTTATTTTCCAGGCTGTAAATTAAATAACTACAGCGGAGACATAATTGCAAATTCAACAACAAATACCAAACTAGTGGAGACATCATGCCCTTCAAGCTCCTAGTACCATAGCCCCTCGAGTCACCTCCAAGTGTGATGTCAACCCTCAAAAGGGTGACATCAGCCTATAGATCTGCCCTAATGCGGGTTGTTGCCCTCCCAAAATAGGTCACCGCACCCTATTATGCCCTCCAACTGCTGCACCAACCTTCTAAGATGATGCCCTAGCTTTGATTCAATCTTCTTTCGCTCGATGTGAATGGATCCCATGTGATGATGTCTTAGGGTGTTGGTGATGATGCCCTAGCTCTAATATACCTAATGGTTTTCATCCTCATAGCTAAAAGTACTTAAGTGTGACTCTTGATTAGATGAAGCCACCATCTACTTTTAAATTTCTAATATGTGCGGTTTTATTTTAAATTAAAACATAAGTACCATGTTATTTTGTGGCTCACTTAATTTTAAACCTTCCATGTTCCCATCATCCCATTAGCCTTGTGGGAAACAATAAAATAGGATAAGGGTCTTCATTCTGCTTTAATTTCAAAAAGGGGACATTACACTAATACACAAAGCACTTCAACAAACAAAAGACCAGGGAGAATGCACCCGTGATAGTTCCTTATCCATTCTATGTCGTAACCATAAATACAATGATGGCCAATACGTGTGACATTTAAGACAACATGGCCAACCACCGAACAAATTGACATGAACAAAAACTAATAATGGTTGCACACAAACATAACTTAGTCTTTTCTAACACATAACTTGACATTGGTTTGTTTAACATAACTCTATTTATCACCCATGGCCGACTTATTACATAATAACACAATACGTACTTGACAAACATAATCGGCATCTATTTTAGTGCCTAAGAATAATTTTAAAACCAAATGCCCATGTTCCATTCCCATAGGCTCTCATCCACTTTGTAGTATCCACGGGGACAACTAAAGGAAGCGCTTGAACTTTGACAATATATGGACCTACACTTACCCTCGTATGTTGCCATGGGACACTTGAAGGTATGGATCATATGTTGTGTGTATCCATTTAAGGACCCGTGCCCACCCCCATGTTTTCTACAATATTTCCCCTACTATTTACCCTTATATTTTTTCCATGTTAAAGGGGAAAGTGTATCACATGTAATGTAGGAACAATATGCAAGCACGATGTCTAATTAGGGACAACAAAGGTGCCTTTATAAGGCACCATCAACTCTAATCACGACAGGTAAAATAATTAATCGTATGCTCAAGCTTTGGTGGAAGGCTTCAACTGGCTTGATAAGACAATAATCCTAGTAGAGGGTGACTTGTCGTTGATTATATATGTGTTGGTGAAAAGTGTCATATTAAAAGAGAGTTGGGAGTTTGTACCCTTGTTCCATGGCTTACACTCCATGCATTGCTATCGGAAGCAAACAAACTTTATTACCTTCTAGTAAATGCGGGAGTGGCCACGATCCTATGACCACTATTACAAGCACCTATGCCATCAACTTTATCATCATGACCAAGGTTTTACATTGCCAAAATAACACCAAAAAATTGTTGTTTTTATGGTTAGAAGAAATCATAAATATCCTCCAAAAGGTGTGGAGTTCATACTTTTACATTATTAAGATATTGCCCTAACATAGGATGTATTGAGTATGTAGGGAAATGACTTCAGATGAGGTGGTAACGCTCATCTCAAGGATAAGAAATTGTTATTCCTTGAGGGAAGTACTAGGATTTGTTATTAGATGCTCTGCTGGCCTCATATTGGGACTTTTTAAAAATTTGTTTGTATGACAATTGGATTCATAATATTCAAACAACTTAATGGTCATAATAATAAGGAAAAAAGAAGGGATCTTCCTTTCAGTGGTGGCATTTCAGTCAAATGTGTGAAGAACATTTTCACTGTGGATTTTGAAGATACCCTAGCCATACAAGATGTTTTGTTTTTGGCTAATATGGTATAAGTGACAATGGAATGAAGAGGATACAAACGTTTGTGGCAAAATAGTTTGTGCAAAATTTGGTAGAATTGAAATGGGACAAGGATGTTTATGAATGGGTGTTTGCTCATATTCTAAAAAGTAACAAGAAACCTTCACAAGGGAAATGTTGAAGAAATCAAAGGGAACAAGAAAATTATGAAAGTTGTGGTGGTTCCATTAGACAAAGAAGGCCTACACGCTCCATCAACAAAGATAGATTCACTACATGGTTGATTCAAAACTTTACAATGTAAAGTTAAATGGCAGCTTTGTGATATAAGTTAGAGACATGAATGCGATGGAAGTGGATGGGAAATTTTATGTGTTATGTTTGACTCCTCTACTAGTGTTGAGGAAAGCCATGGCTTCCTCTCTTTAGAAGAAAAGACCGTCTTGAACCAATAAGAAAATGGAGTGCTCGAGGAAAATACAATAGAAATAGGAGCCCATGAGATAGCCTAGGGGCTTCTCGACATCTATAATCAGCCTTTAGGAGTTGAAGAAGCTTCAACCTCTGTCTAACTCTAAGATGAACAATGTACTAGTTGTGTTCGAGAAAAGAATTGATTAGATGGAATGGAATAAGTGGTTCATACTATCATAGTGATGGGAATTGATGGGGGCCTCTAAGATGTGGAAGCAAAGCGGGAGTTCCCATAGAAGGCGCAATAAGGGTAATTGAGCATGTTGGGTGCAACAAGGACGATCGGAAAACAACATGGAAGGCAAGGTGATGGAGGAGCAAGGGTGGGAGGTTCAATCCCATTCACCGAATTCAAGTAGCACTCATGGACCCATTAATTTTATCACGACTTCATTTTTTATATAAGAAGCTCATTTACGTATACTATCTCGGCTTGGAAGCAATTAGACATATAGTTTTACTCTAAAGAAATGGAAGTACAAAATGTAAAAGGTTGTTAATAGTTTTCCATATATGGGTGCCATTTGGCAATATTGCTTGGTTTCCGGTTTGTTGATTTTACGAGGGGATGGCATCATTACAACCCTTGTATTACCTATAAAAATAACACAAGTTTTCCACTATGTAATTGGACTTTCATCACACAATAGGCATTCTACAATGGCAGCTAGGGGTGGTGTTGGGGGTGTTCATAGCCAATAAATTACAACATTAAATTTGATGTTTATTTGACCATTGTAAGGTAATTTGAACTTAAATTTGATGTATGTTTGACCGTTGTTTAGAAGTTTTCTCTTTTTTCTTTGAGATTCAATCAATTAAATGTAACATCTTGGCCATATGCTGCAATTTGGAGCCCATTGTTTTTTCCAGAAAGACTTTTTGAGCCCAATGTATTGGTGCAGCTAGATTGATGTCATTTGTCACCAATTAGTGAAAAAACTGGAGAAGATAATGGAGTCATTAACCAATGGAAACTTCTGAAGAAGGTAATGAAGTTATTAAGCAATGTGGTAAACATAAAATTCAAGATAAGAACCTTGAGATTGGTATCTATCGGCATTTTTCAGATAGATGTATTTAAGATATATGTACTAGTATTATATGTCAATCCTATTTCCAAACATGTAAGTTACGAAATTGAAGTTCTCGATTCTTAATAGCTATGTATCTTATCTAACTAGGGAAACAATTTAGCATCTTATATATGCCCATGACAAGGAGTAAAATTCCAAAGATATAGTGTTTATCCACAATAATCTGTCTTCTTTTGAGATCAACTAAACAATATATGTTAAGTTCCACAATGATGTGAAACTGTAATAATGAGGCTGTGGAAATCTTCCAGTCAGATTTTAGAATCAAAGTTCCCATTTGCTTAGATTAGTTATAGTGTATATTTTTTCCAATAATACACCAGAGGCGGAAGAGGAGGATGAATGGTCAATAAAGATGAAAGATGATTCATCTGATTTGTATGTATCTGGTATAAACTTTATCTTTATGTATAATAGAATTTTAAGATTGCACAGTACGACTCGTTACATTTTCAATGTTATTTGGTTTTTTCAAGGATTTCTATAGATTCATGTTGTTAATAACTTAATATGAGATGATCAATGCTAGATGGAGCCTATGTTTGTTCTCCTAAATTTTACCTTTGTGTTCATGTTTAAGTATGTTATTTTTCTAATTTTATGTCAAATGTTTCCTTAATATTTTCTTGCTTGGAAGTTTCTTGGCTTGTACCAATTCACATCTCTAGCACATTTTGCTTTCTTGTAACACAGACTCAAGCAATGCTTTCTAAACAAGAAAAAAGTTATATATTGATGATAAAGAACATGTGAAATACATCGGATGTCTGATATCTAACATCCGATAAATCTATCAAGGACTCCCAGCTTTGCAGATATCTAATGTCGACAAAGAATGTACCTCATTAGCATTCTTTAGATGATAAAACCGGTGCATCCCTGTAGCCAAATTGTAAGATTTGTAGTGAAGATCCATCGAATCCAGAATGTCATGGCTGAGCAATCACATGGTAAGCACCGAATTACCTCAGTTAATGCTAATTATAATTTTACAAACAAGTAAAAATACTATGGAGTGTCAGCATCCAATTCTGATGAATATATAGTGATTTCTATAAAAAATTAATAAGAAAAAATTATATTATTCAAATATGAAAGAGATTTGAAAACTACAAATCTCTACAAAGAAAAGATGCCAAATTAAATCAGAATTTTCATCAAATATAGATTACTACAAAAAAGCAAATACACACAACTAGTAACTTTAGTTTGAAGCCTGCAAGCATGTGTTTAGGAAAACTTGACTTTACCGTTGCAACTGAGAGATCAGACGGTGATAGTCACAAAGCAACGGACCTAGCTCGTTCAATCTTATTGAACTGGCAGATGACTTTTTCCAGTATTCCCGTAGAGCCTGTATCATACAGTCATTCAATATTTTATCATTCGCATTCATAACTATTACAAAGACCATGTTTTTCCTATCTTAACATAGAAAAATCCAAATAATGAGGGAGAAATTTTCTACAAACTTTCCCTAGGTACCTTAATAAGAATGCCCCGATCAGTAGTTTTATCGAGATCTTTGGGCACTAGTCTTGCTGCTAGCGACAAAAATTCTGCGTCACTTGATTCATCTGGAATGTCAAATTCAGAAGCAGACTCACTCACCGCAGGAAGTCCAAGTCTCTGTCGCAGTTCTCCTAGAGGAGATGCAAGATCCTGATCAGTTCCTGGTTATTGGCAGAAGTTTACCACAATATTCATTAGAATATAATGACATATAACATGAAATGCATTTTGCAACACAATTTTGCAGTAAGTGTTATATTATGTAGTTCTTTACATGAGAGATACTAATTTACTGGTGTCTAAAACTTTTTACATCTCGACCACATATTCACTACAATTTGGGCACCTATATTTACTCCCATAGGTTATGGTTGAGCTAGATTCATAAAAGTACAAAAATTACATTATTCTAATTTCAATTTGTGATACAAAACAACAATGAGATTGTTCCCAGTGTTTTCTGTTTTGTTAGCCAAGGTGATGAACACTCTTAAGTGAATGGTTTCATGCCAATGCCATTAGCATTGTGGCATTTCCTATGGTCTTTATGATATAATCCATCTTAGTCTTGCTTACTTTTATGGGACAAGTGGGTGGACATTTTGATGAGAAGACACTGCCAACCCCACCCACAAACCTTCCATTGTACTTGGTCTCCCATCACTGACAGCCCCCTAACAACAACAGCCCCAAAACCTCCATTGAACTTGTTCATAATAGGAAAGGCTCTGACTTGGTATACCCTTGTGGCCGGATTATGCTGACTTCCTTAAGCACAAAGAGAGGTATGGTTCTCCACAACATCAGCATGTTCTTCAAACACAATGGGTTGCTTTTCCTTTTTCCTCTGCTGTGATAATATAGCTGCCTGCAACTAAGGGTTTGTAGAAGACGGAAGCATGGTCTTTTTGGGGTTCCCTTTTTTAATTTTAACTTTCATATTTGCTAGAAATGATCTGAACCACGGGGCCCAGGATGGCAGCTCATAGGACAACCCTATAACTTATCTAGTAAATTATGAGTTGCAGAAAATGCAATAAAAATGGTTACAACAGTTAACAATTATACATTTGGATGCATAAGATTCACTAATAATGCTACTTATATTCAATGAGAAATAATAGGGTATAGTACATACGTGTAGAATATGCAAGAAGACTGAGAATGAGAATTCCCATGATCAAACATGGGAAAACATTTCCTAACTAATTTTCTTAGACTGTGAATGGCTAAAAAGGCTGAGAATGAGAATTCCCGTGATCACAAAAGGGGAAGCACTTCCTAACTAATTTGACTAGTCTGAGAGATGCTGCATACATACATTCTAGTGCGATTGCTATTGAATGACTTACATTATATCATTACAAGAAAGCAGTTACAAACAGGATGTTACAAAACAGTTCTACTTCTGCAACAAATGACAGTTTGCCTTCTTGCAGATGCATCAATTGGTCTCTTAAGCAAGCAGTATGCCAACAGGTGTTTTGGCATGGCACGGCCTCTAGAAGTTCAACTTGGCATGGCACAACGTGGCACGAATGTCCACATCACCGCTGAGTCGTGCACAAAATCTAAGTGTTGATAGGTATACATCTTGATGTTGTGCAAGCACACAAAGTAGTGTAGAGTTTCCATGGATATTGCAGGATACTGTAGAGGTGTGCAGGCTATGTAGAGCACACAATCATACATGGGACTACGTGGAATTGCGAAGTGTTCCTCAATACTCGACCTCAACTTGGGGTGCACTAATCAAGTTGAGTGATGCTTGAGAAAAGCACCAATCCACCAGGATGATGGCACAAAGGTTGGTGTGGATATCAAACTGTGTGGAAGTCCTCAGTGCCATGTCCTGCCTCAGGTTATGCCAATAGAGTAGAGCGTCAAAGAGGATAGCCAACTACGATGGTGCAAGTTGGCGCACAGCTATACAAGCTGCTGTGAGTGCCAGATGTTGCATTCTGTTGAAAAATGTCAAGATTGATGATTAAAATCTGGCCCATGGGGTGTCGCCTCACACCCCACTGGGACACTTACCCTCAACCCCACAATGGGAACCCCTTGACTTATATTGGGGCTCCACCCTGTTCAGATTGAAGTGAGATCAATGTTTTATATTGATCTTGTCATAGTGTATATTGACACTATGTGGGATGCACTGGTCGTGAAGAGTGTCCAAATAACAAGAATACCTTAATGAGAAGTGAATTTTGAGTGACCCTCCCTTCACCTCCCCCTTGCACTTGCATCATTCATCACCACTTAGAGAGAAATGGTCCTGAATTTTGTTAGTCGAGTACTTGGATGATGGCGTTGAACCCATGCTCCAAATCACTGTTTACATACTTGGCGAGTACTCACCGAGCATAAGAGTAATCACTCAAATAATCCCACAGCAAGTTTTTACCATTAAAACTCGCAAGTTTGGTATCCCCAAGTCTAGGCGAGTTTTTGAAAGTACTCACCAATACTTCGCAATACTAAACAAGTGAGTACTCGCCAATACTCATTTGATATTGTATTTTGTATAAAATTTATGTTTTCTTAAGAAATTTAAGTATTTTTAAGTTGTCATGTATTGCGAATATTTGTCGAGGCAATTTTTTTGTCTGCCAAGTTTGCAAAGTATGAGTATACTATGCTCCAGATCATAACTAGTGCCTGTTGATGTTAACTCCAATTCATGAGGCAGAATGTGGGATGGAAAATCCCTAAGAAGAGACATACATCTATGTGACTGTTCTCTGATGTCTTGTGGTGCTTGCATGGTTGTGTGGCTTCTTGCATTCTTCCGCAGTTGCAGAAACTAAGTCAGAGGCGCTTGAGAATGTACCGTTGTCTATCCTAGTGTAGAACGTGCTTTGGATGCCTACGAATGCCAAGATATGTAAGTGATATCGGTGTATTCTAATGTTGACAAGAGGGATGTATGTGTATCCATGTTGCCTTCTTAAGAGATGTGTGAAGATTCCATGTCTGTAATAGAGAATTGCAGATGAAGTATATCCATCTCATATGGATGTTGCATACTCAGGCACACGGAAAACTCTTTTCAAAGGTGTACCTAGAAAGAAAACTTGTACATAATCTTGATACCAATGCTATCGTGGCACCTATTCTAGGGTAAACCAATCAGAATTGCATGAAATTGATACCAACATTGTAATGGCAGTGATTTTAGGGTAGACCAATCATAATAGTGCAAGAGTGATGCCAATTATGTTGATCCTGGGGTAGTCCAATCGGGATAGTGCTCGATATCAATGTTGTTAAGGTGCGGGAGAATCCATCAAGTGCAGTATGAGTCTAGTGTCCCACTGTCCAATACCAAAATCTATGCAATAAAAGAGTGAAGTTGAGAAACCCCATGCATTGTAGCTGTAAGAAGAACTATGGAGCTTCCTTTGTGAACACAAGACATGTTGCTGCATCAAAATTTGACTTGCTGATGACATGAAACTAGGTGATACTACATAACACCCTATGGAAACAAGGTACACTATGTAGATATCAAAAATATGGGCAGATGTGTAACATGATGTGTCATTATCCAACATGATACTGATGTTGAAAGGTTTGCACTTGTAAGTATGCTTCAGACGAACCATCCCCAATTGTTAAGGTCCATCCACCAACAATGTAGTTTTACATAATAGTAATTTTTCTATGCAAGAATGTCAACCAAGCAACAAGCCAATTAGGAATGGCTGCCTATTCCACAAAGACCAAAAGGATGAGTATACTGACACTTTGTTTAGTTCAACGACCTCTATGTTGGCAAGGTTGTATTTATCTATAATGTGTGTTGTGTGAGTTTGCCAAGAATGTCCTCGCATCGGCACACCGATTGAGCCATGTGATATTCATACAAATGATGTCACAAAAGTTGTTGTTGAGGTATGCACCATGTTTGGTGTTGGTATTGCACGAGAAGTGTCATTGGGAGGCTTGTGCACCTACTTGAGGATGTTGTTGTGCACAACCCTATCGGGAGGCTTGCACCCATTGAATTGGTGGTTACTTTAAGGGTTTCCAATTCTATTAGAGAGATGTTAGGTTGGATTTCTTGGTGCAAAAGTGGAAATTCTTGAACCATATGATGCAAAGCACAATGAAGAAGCATTGTTTTGCTTCAATGCGGGAGAAGTATATGAAGCCTTCTTTTCCTACGCTACAACCGATGTATCCAAAACCCGTGTTGTGTGGTCTCATTGCCATTTGTAGGAGATAGATGATTCATTGGCCATTTTTACATAGGCCTTGGCTTTCATAGCCAATTTGCTTCAACACCTTGGAACCAATTGACTTTGGTGTGTTATTGGTCGTGATGTTAATTGGTTCCTTTGCGTGCAGTTCGAATCCCCCTAAATTGCAATGTGGGATTGGGTCCTCCTAGCAAATCCGAGGTTATAGTGGCGAGCCTATTCAAAGATGTGACCTCCAATGAAGAGGCTTCATGGGCAGATTCACTTCCCAATTTCCTTGTCAACGAAAAAAAAATCAACATGTTTCTCGAAATTGCGCAAACAATTATGTTGAATTAAATTGTGAGGAATGATAAGGACTTACTAGATTTTGATTTATCATGGTCTAAGCATCGCATGTCATAGTTCATGTGTTGCGAATGTTGATAACTAGTTGATTAAGCACTTAGAATTGTGTGAGCTCAATTTTGAGTCGATGCAAGTTGTATAAACCTTATTTTTCACTCTTACTAATGATTTCTCTTTGTAGGTTATTGGCGCATTGATTTTCCAAAGTGTGTTTCTTAAGAGGCGTACTAGGAGTAGGCTCGACCTAGTTAGCACACCTTGTGAAAGAGAGTCGTGTGTGGCATGGACCTATCTTGCTCTAGCGTGCCTCCTTACTATCTTGTTATGACCACTTGATATCCTCAGTATTATCACCCTCATATTTGCCTATATCACCTTTAAATCACCTTCAAATCCCCTTCATATTTCTTCCAAGTGTTTGCTCTACCTCCATTTTCTCTCCTCTTTGTGCCTTTTAAATGGACTAATTGTAGCATGGTCGATGCAATCAAGTAGAACCTTATTTTTGGCCAAATGGTCGATGCCATCGGCTAGAGAGATTATGAATTAGGTTATATTCTCCTATAAATAGGCACATTGTTTCCATTTCTCTATATCATCATCGCATAGCTCTACTTTCACTCACAAATCTTCCTTAAAGATTTAAGAGGTTTAGTGTTCATTGGAGCTTATACTTCAGATCTTTTTAGGAGCATTGGGTTATTACGAGCAACAAGAATAGGAGCTGCACCAACAAGGTCTACCAAGTCTTTGGAGTCCCCAACTTTGGTCTATTTAGGTTTTCTACCTATCCCTCTTGTGATCCACCCACAACTCTCTCACGAGGTGCTACTAACCTTGGGAGGTTAATGCACCAACGGTGTCTTCACAAAGGTAAGTATCCCTAACCCTTCTCTTTCCTTTATGTTGGTATGATTGATGTATCATGTATTAGACTAGGAGAGAGTAGCATATATTTTTCTATTGCATTATCTCTTACAGCCCTTGCTTATTATCTCAACATGGCATTACAACCCTTAGCCTAGATATCTTATAGCACTTGCTTATTATCATTACTCTTACTACCTTAGGGATACTAAGTAACACCCCAACCCTTGTCCTGACACGGGCTTTGGAACCCTACGCTTTAGATACAAGTGTGGACCATTGCCTTCTAGATCCGTGACTATTACGCTGCTTGGTGCTATCATTGGTGTATGTGTTGGCCTAGAATGGTCTTCTACTTATATCTTAATCTTTATTACTCGATAAAAGATAGACAATTATATTGACATCTTAGCTGATGTACATTTTGTTGAACCGGAAGTGAATCTTACTCCATCATTGAGTGAGGATTCTTCACGTTTATTTTACATCCTATTTTATTTCCTATCACACCTTCTCATCTCCTAGTAGCTCCTAAGATTCTTATCATCAATTATGATCATGTCATCCCTTAAGGTTTTCTAACGAGCCTTAACCCATTCTGATTTTATATGGGTTGTTGTTTTCTCCCTTTAGTGTTCACCATTGAAGGAAACCATTCCTTGTACACTTTTTCTCAATCCCAACCTCAACCATCTACCCAATGTACATGGTCAAAGATCCAAAAAGGATCTTCCCATATTCGACGTGTATCCAAATGAAGATCCATAACATATCTTCCCACCTTTGATGAAGATCCACAAGATGATCCTCCCACGCATTTCTATGATCCGTTCCAATATGTACATATCAATTTTCAGTCAATACTAGCAATGATTTCACACCTTTTAACCCCCACACCTGCCTTTATTGAAAACACCAATTGGGTAATTTAAAAAATCAGATTTTCAAATGTAGTGTCCCCAATGGGATAATTTATAAACCCAAAGGAACACCTATAAATCTGATTTATAACAGCCAACTGATAGAAGAAATAATTGATAAAAATGCAGATCTGAATTTTCTTCTAGAAATGGCGACTTGCCTTAGAGATTAATGACCCTCAAAACTGATCTAAACTTGACCCAATAGTTGCCAAAAATAACCAGAATTTATCATATATGTATGATACCAAAAATATAAATTTTTGACCCAAGAAGAAGAGCTGGAATTTTATTAAAAGACTACAAAATTTCAACTTACAGAAATGGCTGGAAAAGAGGTTTCCCATGCAACCAAGCTGAAAATGATCTCTAAAATTATGGCAATGCAGATAGAGACCAGATCTGGAACAACCATGCCCTAGGGTGATCAGATTCCACCCACAAGTGGGTCGCTCCTCTAGAAAACAGCTGGAAATGTAGATAAAAATCAGCCACAACACCTTCTCCTTCAAACCCTAGCTGGAGATGCCACAAATCTGCAATGTAGGGTCTTCAAACACTGCTAGAATTCAGATTTTGTACTTGAAAATTCAATAGAAACTCTTGAATAGAGATTCTTCACACAAAGGATGAAGAGTTTTCGTTCTTCAACCTTGGCAAGAGAAGGTTTTTGTCCTCTAATACAAATACATCAAAGGGTTTTCGTCCTTCAAGTAAAAATTGAAAAGCAATCAGCTAAACCAAAATTCAGATATCAAAATATGCCAAAAGATCTCTCCCAAGTGTGGCGACCTCCTTTTATAATTGTAAATGGCACATGAGCCCAAACAAAGGCCCAATCAGCTTGCTCCACTTGGGGAAAGTCACTTTATTTTAATATTTTTATTTCCCTTGCTTTATTCCCCCATATGGGTCGCATTTTCTCCTTAGGGAAAATAAAAATAAAGTGAACATTTATTTTATTACTTTATCACTAATAAATAATTAAAGTGCTTATAATAAAATCATTATGCACTAAAATTAATTTATTAGGATTAGTTTCCCTTATTTTCTACCCCTTAGCCATCGGAAACAAATAATAGGCTAAGGGTCTTCAACCTGTTATTTTTGAGAAGGGGATATTACATCAAATCAATTTATAAAATCACCTATTTTTGACTACATCATCCATCCTATTGAATAGCATGATGTTATTCAAAAAAACTCAAGACCAATCTGACTTTGCATCGCCCATCCCGCTGAAACATTCTAAGCCATTCAAAACCCTTGATCTACTAAATTGCAGTGGCAACTCTCTGAAAAATCTAATGCAATCTTAAATCATATTGTCACAGAGATAACTACATCGACTAGTCTTCCCGAGAAGGGGTTAATGCCATAGAAAATTTTGTTGCGCATGACTCCACATCATCCTTAATTCTCAGATAATTGATTTCAACCAAATTCCCACATTAAATCACCATACTTATCAAAATTGTGTAGATCTTGAAATTGACATTACTTACACTGGTCCATTACCTCACATTTTGTCACACATAGGGGCATCTCCCAATGCCCATCATACTCTTTTAGTAGACATTGAGGCATCTTTAAAAGCACATCCTTCTCTTAGTCCACATTTGGCGGCATCTACTAATGCCTATTCATCCCTCACTTCATGCTTTGGGGCATCTTTCAATGACTACATTTGTTATCTAATAATACTAATATCATCCTACATTTACGATCCTCTTACATTTGGGACATCTTACAATTCCTATTCTCCTTCCTCCCGAAGCTTGGATGTGTCTTACAATGCTTTCCATCTCTTAACACCTCACATTCAAACCAAAAATCTTATAACCATTGAATCCAAACAAATCCAACTTCAAGAAATCTTCAAAGAATAACACCCAACTCTCTAAAAACATGCCCCACCAAGGGTTTGTTCCTTGTGCATTTATCTCAGGCATGCCATCTTGTATGTCATAACTACTTGCACTCTCCTCTTATTACATCTTATCTCCTTCCTTGCTTCTCACCCTCTTGCTTGAATATCGACTTTGTTTTAATTTATTGTCTCGCCTTACAAGATGCCTTTGACATCTTATCCCCCTTCGGTACATCCAGCCATTGATCTCTTTTGAAAACTTTGGTAATTTATTTTCATAATCTATTTTTAAACCTACCTTTGACATTTGGCCTCACCTCTTTGGGTATTTTGGTATGACTTCAAACCTTGGAGACATTTGATCTTTTGACTAGCTATCCGGGCTTGACCTACTCCTACTTATCTATTTATATTTATTTATTTCTTAGAACTAGTGGACTAGTCGATTATTTCCCAATTAGCACCTTATGACATTTTTTAAAGTTCCTCCGGACCTAATCCAGTCTTTTCTTTATAGGCTATCCAACCTAACCTAGTTCCTTTTACCTTTATAGACCTAACTGCACAATTTTCTAGGCCTACTAGACTAGTTGATTTATTTCTCGGAAAACACCTTTTGACGCTTTCTAGGTTCTCTACACCTGATTTAGTCCTCCCCATAGGCTATCCGGGCCCAAACTAGACCTTTGTTTCACCTATTTTACTATCTACCCTTCAAATTTGCTAGTTTGGTTGATTAGTTTACTAATTAGCACATTTTGAGACACCATAAGCTATCCACACCTGACTGATCCTTCATCTCTAGTCCTGTCCTAAAGCACCCTTGTATGTGCCTTTTTCCCATATTTTTTGTATACCTACCTATAGACTCACTTGCATATGTTGCATTGTTATCCTCTCCTTTTAGTTTTTTGTATCATTAGGGTTCCTAAACAAATTTGTGCACTCCATGGTCGAGAGAAGAGGTAACATGCGTCATTTTTCACGAAAAGGTATGTCAAGGTAAGTATATTTCATTTAGTTGAGTTTTTATTGTTTCACCATACTACTTCATTTATAGTCATTTCATTTGATTTTAGTGTACTATGTTTCTTTCTTGAGAAGAATGTCTTGCATTACGCTATTATGACACACGATGATCTTCGATTGGGGCATATTATACACCTTATTTTTCACTCTTACTAATTATTTTTTTTGCAAGTTGGTGGTGTATTAATCTCCTAGAGTGTGTGCCTTAAGGGGAGTACCGGAGTGGGCTTGGGCTAGTTGATAGTACCTAGTGAGAGGAGAAGCCGTGTGTGGCATCGCCCTAGCTTCCCCTAACATGCCTCCTTACTCATCTTTCCTCTATCATCTTTATCATCTTTACTCTATCATTCAACTAGCTTATTTGAATTTGTTGGTGCTATTTCTCTTCCATCTACTATCATCCACAAATTTTTGTTCATTAACTGCATCTGATTTTTTACTTTCCATGTGTGAAAATTAAGCCCAATAAACTTATCTAACAGAATTTCCATTGTGAGAAAACTCACTAGGATGTCGGCTTCAACCGAAAATGCATTCGTACAAACAGATATGGAATCCACACCAAGATATTCACCTAAACATAGTTTATGCAAATTACGACATCACATAAATCCAATTAAAGATTGGATTTGACGAAGAAAACAAAGATAAACAGTACTTAGAACATTGTTAGATATCTAAAAAGTAATAAAATGAAATTACTTTTTAAATAATATTCAGCTATTTTATTTGCACAACAATAGACTTATTCTCTTAGGAATGGAACAAAACTATATAAACAAAACCTATAATGAGTATAGGTTAGAACTTATTAACAATAAAACATCAAAACATACTATAGTCACATATTTATTATGGATTTTAGACACTAAAAAGGACATTTAAAAGAAAACCGAGCAACTAAAACAATTGACCGGAATTTCTAAAATACCCGTGTTAGTGCTCATTGAATCCGAAGCTGACTGAAAAATGGATGTGATAAGGGGCAATCCACCTGGGACTGAAATGGATGTGACAGGTTTCTCCACGGCTTGACAATGGCTACCAATGCAGCGCCAGTGACATTAGCATATTTTCTCCTCTCTACTCATCTCTGATCTGACAGGACTGTCATCTGAAGGCAGCAACAGATATGACTTTTGACACGCATTGATTGGACGACATGATATCTGACCCACACAAACACCACTAGAAAACTTATCAATGCACAGGTACGAGCCGATCGTGACAGTCTGTCTTGACCCCACTCAAGTCGACAGCAAGAGCTCTCCGTGATAAACACATATATGGTGTTTATGTTTAGCAGTTAAATATTCTGTTTGGGAGTCCAAACCTGCTCCAATGCCATATGAAAGAAAGAGACATGTTGTACAACAATATAAGATAGAATAAATGCCACACTAGAGCTCTGAATATTATTGCAATATTAATAGGATGTCGTGATCCTAAACACAAGGAGAATGGCTAATCAGGTTAACCCTAGGATAATCTGAAAATCCCAGATTATTCTCACACACAAGAGGGTATGAAGAGTTGTTAAAACAACTTTACCAGTCAAATATTATTCACGCTAATATTATTGAAGGACTATTTCTAACATCTCAAGTTAATGGCTTTGTTATAGTGAAAGGAGGCACAACCCTGTTTGCTGGAGTTGCTACCCACTGGACTTCTGCAATTTCAATTCTTGTTTTGAATTCCATATATATGTTATGTTTTCTCCATGTTTTCTCTTTCAATTCATCATCTCAACATTAAATTGTAAAATATGGAAAACTCTAAGAAAGTGTGCATAAGAAAAGTACTAAAACCTGCTTATAACTAATTAAAATCAATCATAGAGAGAAAGAATTCATGCTTTGGAATTAGACATTATTATAGCTGAGCTAATTATTGATCACTTCAAAGAAATGCAGTCAATGAAGATCAAGAAGAAGACCAACATTGTCATTATTGATCACTTCAAGAAACACAGTCAATGAAGATCAAGAAGAAGACCAACATTGTCACGTGTCTGCATTGAGGCTCAAACCAAAAGAACCAACAATATTGTTATCTATCACCACTGAAGGGCCCAAGCAAGATCCGAGAATGCTCATCGGGTAACATCCAAGCTTGAGGGTACCAAGATGGGCAATCCTAGGGCGAAGTTGAGAACTCAACCTATAGCCTTTCCTAACATCCAAGGCTGATGAGCATCTGTAGCAAAGAAAAATAGTAGGGTGTGCTTGTCCATATGACTCAGGCTATGGACAAAGAAAAGGCCCTCGACACCAAAACAAAGCTGATCTGCTCCGCCTAAAATGGGACTGAAAGGGTTGGGGCAATTTGGCTGTGATAAACAAAGAGGGACATCATCTCACCTATCCGTCTCCCTCAGGGCTATATACAGGGACGCTTGACGCCTCCAATGCCTACAATCGGATGAAAGAGGAAATTAATCAGCTTGACAACTCAAGGGGTCCACTATAAGGATCCATTATTGATAAATATGACCTCTTAATGGGATACACAAGTTGGAACAGCTATACTCATTTCCCCAACATGACCAACATGACTCAAAATCCTTATCACTGTTTAGTAGGATGTAGGCTCCAGTTATATGGGAAAAAGGCAGTTTCAGATACAAACCAGCAATCTATTAAGCATGATTTCAGCGTCCAACAACCCCCTATCATTTGTAAAAATGTATATGCGGTCGCCATGTCCTTTGGGACTCCATGGGTATAATATCTAGAAAAGGTCTTCCTCTAAAAGCAGTATGCTCGTGTTAGAAATGAACTTTGAGTGAGTTCTTATAGCTTTCAAGATGATCTTTCAACCCCCTGTGGCTCTTGCATTGAAGGGGAGGCACAGACCACTCAATACTTTCATTTTCAATTGCCTCTTTGACAATTTTTCTTCATCCCACCAATGAGGTACCCTCAATTTTGTCTTATCAGGCTTTTTGTTTTGTTTTTATTAGACTGAGGTATATTCTCTCTTCATTACCATCTTTGTGTTTAGTCTGTCATTTTTGAATCCTCTTTCTTACTTTAGACTCGTGTAATTGACCCTTCATTCCTTTGCTTATACTTTTGAGTTATGAACTCATATATTCAAGGCATTAAATTAGGGTCTAGGGGAATCATACTACCCTTAAGAAGAAAAGTGGGGCTGTAACATTAATATGGTGTGCTTGTTCTAATCCACAATCATTAGAAACCAGAAATGAGCATGGGTTTTCTGATATACGCATCCGTAGACCACATATTATATGTTCTTGACAAAGAAAGATCGTCTTATTTGATGTTACTATGGGTGGTTAAATTTCCACTCAAACTGTATCCCTTAGAGATTCTGGCTTGGCTTTTGCAGAAAATGGAGGAGATCAAGTACTCTTGTGACAAGTTGCACAACAAGTTATAGGAAGTGGAAAGTTTAAAATAATAAAAGGAGACTTACAAAAGGACTGCAGTTTTGAAAAGAAGCCTCACCTTGGAATCAACTGATGATAAATCTTGAGTTTGCGCGGTATTTTCTGCTGCAGAGGAGCGGCTTCTTGGAGATAAAGGTGCAGTCTTTGCAATTGGGTCATCTGCACATCAGAAATCAGGCAAGGAAAGACAGCAGACAGAGTCATTATTGGTCACGTAAACCACATGAAAGAGAAGAAAATAAGTAATAAATAGTCAGGTTATAAAAAAATAATTAACTAATACACACACAAGGAAAAAGAAAAATGGATCAATCGCAAATATTTCCATTTAAAAGACATGCCTGAAAGAAAGAGATATCTGTTACATATATAAGTTCATATAAAATAGAAAAATCAGTCCCAAGTTGGAAGATCCACATCCATCTTATGAACTTGGCCCCTTTATAATTTTATAAAATCCATTTCAAACCTGTCAAGATGTTCCAGAGTTCACTTCAAGTAAAACGATTCGATTATGGTTGACTCGTTATCCTTCCCCTTTTTTCCCTTTGGCCTAAACATTTTTGCATTTCACAAATCTAATATTATTCACAATCTTGAGTTTGACATCTACCCCTTCCTTATTTCTTACTGCAAAGCCTTCATTAAATTCAATGTATTGCTAATGGCCATTAGTTTAATATATTTTCCTCTTAATTCCCACAGCACTTCTACAAATTTCTCGAAGAAAATAGATATTTATCTTCCAAATTAAATTTATTTCCAATGTTATTGTTTCTCATTTTAAAAATGTAGCCTCCGCTTAATAGTAAAAGATAAGTCACAAAGTTAAACACAAAGGATAAGCTAGAGAGGCATAAATCTGAAAATATTGTACCAAATCAATAGATCAACAAAATGGAATAAGTTTTCATGATCTAAGACAAAGATAACGGTCTTGTATAAGAAGAGTCGCTACTTAACGGGTTTGTCCCCAAGCAATTGCAATCCCAATGTATCTGCTGCCCTGAACTCTTATTTTCCCTTACTTTGTAGTTTCATATCCTCTAATGAAATAGGAGATGGCACCCATGATGAAGCATCCATGACCAAAATAGGCTTTCCCTTCACTTCAATAGTGTTATCCCAAAAACAACTGTAATCATGCATCTCTCTTCCAAAAATCAGAATGTACAAGTCTGAAAATGACACATCATAATCTGATTTTACTCCTACATTCAACTGAAATCTTCCTCTCTCAATACTCCATGCGGGAATGCACTCAAAAGATGCAAATTCATTGCTGCTCATGGCTGTTAGTGGCAGCCCCAATCCTGATTTTTGCACACTCAATCCTCTAATCATGGTATAGTAACTTCCAAATTGAATTTTCACAAAGAAAGGCAACTCCATAAATAAGGCAAGGACTGAAATTTGATTTACATGTGCTGAAAACTTGGGAACAACAAGCCTACCAATAAAATCAGCAGTCATCTTGGCCTTAAATTTGAGAAAATCAGCCTCCCTAGCATACCCATAAATTCTGATTTTATCATTTTTCAAATGTAACTCATACTCCATGTGAGTTTTGAGGGCAAGTTCCTCTAAATTTTGGATCTCTAGATACCCCCAAACATTGTGTGATTCAACTGAAATGAAAACAAAATAGTCTAAGCAAAAACCGTACCTCATCGTGGGGTCATAAAATTGAAAGATAGAACCATCATTCTCCACTTTGGTGACCATGTGAACAGCTGCAAGTTTATCATAATGGTTTCCCTTTTCCCATACTTCCTTAGGTCCTCTCATGGAACCATTGGTTAACAATCCATAGAGAGAAAATTCAGAATTCCCTCAAACTTATGCTTCCTAAAACACATCATGCTAGCATTCTCTTTCATCAAATTCCATAGGCAAAGAAAGAAACTGAAATTTTTACCTTCACCCTTGTTTTGTCTCATGAAGTGGTCCAGATGATCAGCCCATGGAGTATCATGAACAGCCTTTAAGATCCCACTCTTCACCCTTGATTCGAGTACCAAATAGGCTCGGTCTTGGTAAAGGATAAGCCCATCCAACACCTTGTATTTTTCCTCACTTATTACCCCTTCAAAGACATCACTAGCAAACTTATTTTTTGCATACTCAGCTGAAATTAATTCTTTCCATCCCGCTGTAATTTTTGATAAAGAACAGAAATATGATTCACATGAAATGCTCCCCTCTGCCAAATAATTAATTTGGGGAGTGCTAGGAAGTATACCTTGCAATGAGACTCTTTTCCTTGGTCCATGAAACTCATCTCCATGTTTTGATAGTTGAGAGTTAGCTCTCCCAACAAGCACAACCATTGGACTCCAAGTATGATGTCTAACTCAACCATGTTAATCACAAAAAAATCAGCACATACCTCATATAACCCCATGGTAATGTGGAGTTGAGAACACCTTTTCGTACATTGCATAGAGTGGCCATCCGCTATCCTTACAATGAAGCCTTTGAAGTCTTCAACCTTCAATTTCAGATTTGAAACCAAACATGCATCTATGAAATTGTGAGTGGCCCCTCCATCAATCAAAATTGTGACCTTATGCCCTTGTAGATCACCCTCAATATGAAAAGAGTTGTAACTTGGTGCTCCCAACAAGGTAGCAAGAGTGCTATTCACTTCTTCCGGATCTTCTTTCAACATACTATCATGCCTAGCCTCATCCTCATTGCTATCATCATCATCACAATCAGAAATTACTTCAATATAATGAACCTTACCTTTTCCCAAGCAATGATGTCCCGGAGTCCATGGATCCTTGCATGAAAAACACAAATTCTTCCTTCATAATTCATTCTTTGTTTCCTTATCATGGCTGGTTTTTTGCAGATCCATATGAACAATGGGCACCTTTTGGAGAGGTCTCTTTGGCTGGTCCAAAGGGATGCTTCTTGGCTGCTTGGGGGGTTGTTCCCCTCTCAAATTAACCTTAGGAACGCTGCTGATTGCTGCTGATTTTGTGGCAGCACCTTCAAGATCAAGAGCCTTCTTTATTGCCTCTTGTAGAGACAAAGGATCAAATGCACGAACCAACCCCTTTAGGGGCTCAATCAAACCCTCCACAAAAAGCACTATGAGTCTTCTTTCGAGACACATCCATAATCATGACGGAAAGCCTCTGAAAATCAGCCACATACTCCTCTACGGTACCTTGTTGTTTCAATTGTGCAAGCTCACGGAAATGTACCTCGGATCCACTCTATCAAATCTATCAATGAGCCTTTGACAAAACTCATCATAGGCATGTATCTCACTATGCCCTTGAGTCACAAGTCCATGAAACCACCACTCATGGGCAATGCCCTCAAGATGTAGAGTAGCAAATTTAATGGCATCTTCTTCTACCATAGGCTTCAAAGACAAATAAGTATTCAATTTTTGAATCCAAGCCCTAGTGGTACCTTTTGTAGATCCATCAAATGTAGAAAAAGATAACTTACCCAAAGCACTTTGTACCTCTCTATGTGGCATGGCATGCCTAGGCTCGGGCCTAGATCTTCCTCTATCCAAACCCATGAACTCGGCAAGGGAAATAACATCACGGATCTCTCTAGACAAAGCCATATACTCCTCATAGCTCACTGCAATATTTCTTCTACCCATGGATCTTGGCTCTTCTTCCGGTATGGCTTCCTCTCTAGGGATGAAAGTGGGCTTCCAACTCGATCCTCGGGCTGAATCATTAGGTCGCTTGGCATTATTTTCCCCACTCGAACTCCCTTCACCATTTTGAACCCTTGGTTCAATGATTCTTTGGAGGGAAAGTGCTAAGAAGTCCATAGTGTCTGCAAGTCTCTCTTGGCCGACAATTAATTTGTCAACCTTAGCTTCTTGGGAGTCACGACCAGCCATCTTTCCTTCTTTTTCCAAACCCTAGGCCCTCAAGATCCGGCTCGATACCACAGTAATGTCCCCTTTTGAGGGTTTCAAACAAAAAGTGCAGATCTGAAAATAAATTGCAGCAGACTAGTAAAGTAAAATCAGCGACTTCTACTTGCACCGAAAATTACCAAAATCACCATGAAACATCACCAATATTTTATATATGATTTTCTGAATTTTAGAAGCCAAATTGACCAAGAAAAGCAAAGAACACACTGCTGAAATTAAATATATTCTAGAAATTGCAGCCACAATAAAAATTAGATATCTAGGGCACAAAAGCCCCAAAAATCACCAAACTTCAAATTCCAGCCTTTAAAATATTGTAAATCAGATTACACAATCGATCTATCAAATTCCTCTTCAATGTCTCCAAACCCTACCCAAGGTAGGTCGCTCCACCCTAGATAAATGCAATAACAGCTGGAAATGACAAAAGGATCTTCAAATCAACTCTCTTCTTCAATGCCAAATGATGATGAAGGGTTTTCGTCCTTCACCTAAGCCACATGAAAGGTTTTCGTCCTTCAATGAGGCCTCACAAAAGGGTTTTCGTCTTCAAGTGGATGACCAAGGAGCAACTAGCTCTCTTTCCCAAAGTGTAGTAAAAATGTGCCAAGCTAGTGTGCAAATGATGCATTAGATCTCCTTTTCTATCTTCTAATTGGCACCAAGGTATAAAAGAGCAAGGCTGACCCCTTAAGGAGGTTCGTTTCCTTCATTAGCTTCCATTTATTCACCAAAACGCAACCGACACCGACGTAAGAAAGAAAACACTAAAATAACACATTAAAAATTAGTAAAAACATATCATATAGATGCTCAATGTTCTTCTCTTTCTTCTTCGCTTCTTTTCCATGGAGAATGTAATAACCCTTTTGAGGGTTTATATAAATTTTACAGAGTTCTAGAAATTATTGCAGAGACTGTAATTTAATTACAGCGAGTTACAAACCTTCGTAAAATGTGCCCAAAGTCTTCTATAAATATTAATAAATACTTTTGAGGAGTGTTTATTTATTTATTTTGATAACTCTTATGCCCAAATAGATTTGATTTATGCAAAATACGCATTATTGTAAATGATTATATAACTGAAATCGTTCTGCAACCTTAAACAATTCTTTTTGACCATTAAACATGCATAGGAATCCATGCAAAATGCAAATTTGGCCTTTATAATGCAAATCGACTAGGAATATCAATTTAATATGATACTAATATCATCCAATAATTCACAAATAACACTAGAGCAAGTCGCACTTCTTGGAATTAATGGAATAAATCTGAAAATGCCCAATAATGCCTTCAATTATGATAATATAGTTTAAGTGCAAATATTTGTAAGTCATATGAAGGGTTTTCGCCTTTCATATGGACCTCACATGGGGTTTTCGTCCCAAGTGGTGAGATAATGAGATAACACTCTCAAAATCATATTTTACAAATGGAAGTTCACATGTCTAAATGGCTCCCTTTAGTCCCCTATTTATACTTTTGAAAAGACATGGCCGCTCCTTATGACCATTCATTATGCCCTTATAATTATTTATTTTTTCCTTAACTTGGCCAACCCATATATTTAGTCTTCTAAGTTGTAAAAGGGACATTACTAATGTGCAAATGATGCAAAGGGACATATTTAGTAAAAATGTGCCAAGCTAGTGTGCAAATGATGCATTAGATCTCCTTTTCTATCTTCTAATTGGTGCCAAGGTATAAAAGAGCAAGGCCGACCCCTTAAGGAGGTTCTTTTCCTTCATTAGCTTCCATTTATTCACTAAAACCCAACCGACCTAACGTAAGAAAGAAAACACTAAAATAACATATTAAAAATTAGTAAAAACATATCATATAGATGCTCAATGTTCTTCTCCTTCTTCGCTTCTTTTCCATGGAGAAGGAATGGTAAGAAGACCAAATAATAGCTCTCAAATGGGAAAAGGGGACATTACATTGACTATTGTATACATTCTCATGAACAAGGCTGACTTAATCAAAAACAATCTTATTTTCTCAAGTATCTCAAGAAGACCATGTATTAGGGGCTTTGGCTTTCTTGCTTAACCTCAAGTCTAGCTTTGCACAAGTACAACCGTATGTTACCCACAAACTTGAAATTATTCTCGCTACTACTGCCCGATAATGCCTATCCTCAGTAACTTGCTTGTGACTCTCTAAGCTTGCCTTGCACTTGTAAGCGCACTTTCCTTATGGTGTCCCCAGATTTCACCCTGAAATCGAGACTACCCTATTCAAAAAAATTTCATACTTTTAAAATAATGGGTCGATTTGTGTTTTTATTACGTAAAGTTCCTGTAATGTGTCAAGATATTCCCAAGGAGCCATATTAGCCATTTTCGCCAAATACATAGATACCCAAAATTGTTTTATTCTGTCGCTGGGGTTTGCTGCATGGAAATTTGTAAAAATTATTTTGAGCCTCGTTTGAGGCAATTTGTGCTCCGGTTTAACTTTGTTGTGATCGTACATATCATTATTCCCATATACCAGTAGGGTTTTAACCAGGAATGAATCTTGAGCTTTATTTGTGACTTCTGGCAACGTTTTGTGTTTTTTGTGTTTTCCTGTTTCGTTTTCTGTGAAATTTCTCTAGATTAATTCCTTTGTTGGTTTGGCTTGATTCTTAGCCTGGAGTGTCTGGAGATCACCTATGCACGTTGTGCCAGAAGGAATTCGCCATCGGAGGTCTGGTTCTCTTGGAAAAGACGAAGTCGTGCACCAAAAGTTTCTTCTTGGGCTGCCGCATTTTTGGAAAAAGAGGGTTTGAAGTGAATCATGGGATTTTGGAAGCAACAGGTAGGTGGGAATTTTGTACCTTTAGCAGGTACTTTTTCCCATGGAAGCAACGTCACTTAAGTCACAATGGGAAAATTAGAGGCAACAGCAGCGGGAATTTCTTACCTGCCTTGCAGGTAAAAATTCCCATTGTGAAAATAAAAGAAAAGAAAAGAAAATCACTTAAGGCATGAATGGGATTTTATTACCTGCCTTGCAGGGTAAATAATCCCATTATGAAAGTCAAACAACTTAAGTGAATCATGGGATTTTCAGGGCTGCCTTGCAGGGTAAATAATCCCATTGTCAACTGACTTTTAAAAATAGAAATCTCTTATGCCAAAAAGTGCGACCCCTTTAGGGAAGGAAAGACAGCCTTAAATTAATTAATTTAATTAATTTCTTCTCCAATTTTGGCGCCCAGGCTTGTGGAAAAGTCAACAGAGGAAAGTGGACAAAAGGAAGTTGGAAATAGACAATTCTAAAATTAAATAAATATTATTTATTTAATGCAGCCCCTTCATGTCAAAAAGTGCGCCCCATTTGGGAGAGAAATAATACTTTTTAAGTATTAAATGATTAAATTAATTTCTATTTTCAGTGGCTAAGGTCAAAGCATACTGTGAGGCTTGAGTTAACTAGAAGCAAAAGTCTAAAATTAAATAAATTTAATTTATTTAATGGCAGCCATGAGCATGCACAAAATAGGCGCCCCATTTGAAGAGTAAAGCTTATTAATTAATTAATTAATTGCCAGGAATAGGAAAGGCATTAATTAATTATAGAATCATGAGGATTATATAAGCAGGGCTGCCATAAGGATGAATTAATTAATTCCAAAGCAGAGAAGTGCAGCCTAGACAAAAAGTGCCCCATTTGGAGAGGATTTTTGCTCAAAAGGTGTAATTAATGCTAAAAGCTTCCAAAATTGGCGCACAGGTTGAAGGAGGTTGATTTGTGTCTAGATAATTGTTTGCATAAGTGATACAGGTGCTCAGGTGAAGTTGGTAAAATTCATGTTTGCTTTGCATGCAAATAAAACATCAAATTTGGGGCAGCAGGCTTGAATTATGCAGATTTTTATGATTAAAATCCATTGTTCATGTTCCGGTTGCCATCTTTGTCTGAATTAATTGCAGGAATTCATTACAAGTGCTTTATAAGAGAAAGGGAGCTTAAATCAATGTCCAATACATTGAATATATCCTCCGAATCTGAAGAATTATCCAGATCTGCACCAGTTTTGAAGAATTCTCAGCCGAGTAAGAAGAAAAAGAATTGTTCAGACAAAGATAGACACGCCATGGCAAAGAGGGATGAAAAAGAGAGCACAACGAGTCATGCATCACTTCCAAATTCACAGACATTGGAGACACAGATCTAGGTCCGGAACCTCTTTCCGAATTGATTGACAGATCCAGAGCAGAAAGACTTCCCTCATGCGTGCAGTTAAAAGCAGTGGAATTATTCGAGCTGCAGCATTTCCATACACAACCCAGTTGCCAGAGTTCATTATGGAGTGTGCTAGGTCTTACCATCCATCATCCAGATCAGTCCGAGATGCCACGGGAAAACAATAATCCGGTTGGACACAGTTCATCAATTATTGTTTGAAGATTCCAGCATGAAAGGTGGTGACTTCTATTAGCATTCAAGATGCCAACAGCAGGTGGGAGAAGCATAGAGTTGACTGCGTGAATATAATGAACAGCAGATACATGAAGAAGCCCAAATCTCCTTCCAAGTTCCCAAGAACTCTTCCACGGTCCAATCTGGTACAAGAGGTAGATGATATTGCCAAATTGTTATGCAGGATAAATGGCGAAGCAAACGCTCACACCTTCCGCACATGGATGTATGCTTTCATCAGGACCATTGAAATCAACAAAGCGGATTCAATAATCAATTGGTCGAAATCATTAATGCGGCATTGGTGAGCAACTCCGGAATGTGAAGTGTGAAGCTTCCTACTTTATACAGCAGTAGCTTCAAAGGCATGACATTCCTACTTCTATTTGGTATACGTAGCAGCTTCACAAGGCATCTTCTCCAAGCTGGATAGATGTGGTGTTCTTTCCAAGGACCCCATTTTCGAGTGCTACCCACAGCTTACTATACCTGCGTGCAAGAAAGATTTCAAAGTGGTCAATGATGGATTCTTCTACGAATTCATTTGCAGGCTGGACAGGGACCTAAAGGCCAACAGGGTGAGCAAGGAAGCGTGGGAAGTCAGAATTGGCACTCTTCATTCAGTTTGCGGATTTCACATACCTCAGGGTCACCGGCTTTTCTGGAGAACCGGTTAAGCTGCCCAGATATCCGAATGATAGATTGATCACCATGGAGCTGAGCAGACAACTTGTGGAGATGCACGACCTTCAGTAAAATGGCACACAAGTCTACGGGCTTCTTCCCAATCACTGTGGGTCATTATAGCTGCCAGAGCATTCATAGAGCTCGAGGAATGGAGGCGGAAATGTTCTCTGAGTACGAGCAAGAGTTCTTCCCGGCACGGCTGAACTTCGATCCATTTGGAGTAGCCAGGAAGACGATCTCCCAGGAGTACGCACATGTGCCTTCATTAGAAGATTTCTGGATGAAGTGCAAAAGTGAGTACGAGGTTAGAAAGAAAGATTTCAGCAGGCTATCAACACGGCAAGTGTTTGACTTTGGATTAGCACGGATACCTGCAGATCTTAAAGATGATGGGGCTGTGTTACTTGACACATACCATCAAATGGGAGGAGATAGAGCTGTACTTCAGGAGAATGTAGGGGGCTGTCATACGATTGAGGAAAGGTCTGCCGCCATTCTGGTGAATACTTCAAACTGGTTGCTGATGAAGGGATACTACCTTGATGAAGCATTGATGAATCAAGTCACGGGCAACTTTGGCGCAGGAGATTCCCTCAAGAGGAAGCACGGAGGAGAAAGCAGTAGAAGGCCCGAGAAGATGAAAGTGCACAAAAGGTCTCCTTCGAAGGAGAAGATCACTTCCACGGCTATGACGTTAGTTCCGGCTTCTCCAACATCCAGTACTTCACCGATTGTTGCACCTCAGCAGGACACTGCCATTCCTCAGTTGAATCCGGCAACATTCATCTTCTCTCCTCAGCCACTCCGTTCAGCACCTGTTCCTGAAGAAACGTTGAAGCTGCAGATGGCAGAGTTTGAAAGAGCTTTGTCTTTGGATGATTCAGAGGATGGCAGCCACAACACAGTAGCAGTTTCTGATGGAGAGGAATCAGAGCGGAGATAGTAGTACACTCAGCAACTTCTCATTCTCCGAGAAGTAATTTCTCAGAATGGTTGACTTCACAGTTGGTTCCAGAAGCTAGAGTGGAAATGAACTTGGAGGAACACGACTTGCAGCTTGCTCCTGAGTCTAGGCGGAAAAGACAAAAACCTAAAGTTGCTAAGGTAACTTCAAGGTTGATCATCGAGGAGTCGGGCGAAGTTTGCTGAGATGTCAGTTCCGGCGGAAGGGAAGAAAGAGGATGAGCTCACGGCAGAAGACATAACAGTAACCAGAGTACCTATCGGTCAAGCCACCACAGAAGGATTGAAGCAGGATACGCAGACATTGATAGATGCTCTATTCCTTAGGCTTGACAGAGAAAAGGCAGAGAAAGTTGAACTTCGAAGGTATCTCACCAGTGAGATCATTGCCAAGGTTGCAAATCTTCCACTCAGCCCATTTCAACAACAGTAGTAGGTGAGTGATCATCTGATGCAGGAGATGGAAGATGCGAGCAACCAGGTGAAAGCTATCGACGAATGGAAAAGTTTGATCATTCGTCAAGCTTCTGTACAACTCGGAGAGGTGCCAGCCCGCCTAAAGGTTATGAAAGATGCAACAGATCAGTAAGCAAGCAATCGTGACAAGCATAGTAGATATGAACACGATTGCGAGAGTAACTTGAGTACTTTGGCTGAAATCAATAAGTCACCGAGAGAAGTGTTGATTGCAGAATGCATTGTACTGCACTTGACGGATCGATTGAGAAGGGGAAGCAGCTGGAGTTTGTAGTATCTTTCCGTTTGGAGATCTGCAAAATTATGCTGCAGCAGAGGATGCGCAGCGCTGAGAGTATGGCATCGTCTTTGCTGACAATATCATTGCTTTCACTCATGAGGAAGTGGTCGGAAATGTTACTTCATACACACGGATCATTCCTAGCAAAGTGCCTAATTCCCTGGAAGGGTCTCTTCTGATGGTGCAGGGAGAATTGATGGAGCTACTAAGCCTTTCACGATGAATTCCATCGCAGACTAGTGGCACCGCTGCAATGGATATCATGAGGTTCGGCCGAGCTTGGAGGATGTGGAAGCATGTATCAGGGTATTGAACGAAGGCTTGCTGCAGTTCAGGACAGAAAAGGAAGTTGTGGCTAAGACAGATGGGAAGATGTTGAATTACATGTTCGACAAGTATATTCAGTATCAAAACAAAAAGAAGATATAAATGTTACAACTGGCTTAACTTTCTTCTTCTTCTTCTATTTTCCACGTTCCCGATGAAATTGTAAAACTTTAAAGTTATTGGTTTTGAAACCATTGCTTTAAGTTATGTGGAACGATTCTATTAGTTAAGTGATAGATGTGTCACTTGAGGAGAAGTTAGAGGAGGATGATTTCCAGATGTCATCTTTACTTCTTGTTTATGTTTCAGTTCAGTTGAGTTTCCCATTTGTACTTTCCCTTCTACATTCTATAAGTAGAAGAAGAACCTTCGGGTTAAGGATCAGAATTTGTAAGCAACATTCTTGTGTTCCAGACTTTGTGCTGAAACCCCTGATAGCCACTTGGAGCAAAGGAATATAAAGGAGCGGGTTTCGAGAGAACTTTGTGTCACGGTGCAATTTGTTTCTAGCTTTCTATCTTAGAACTTCTAATAAACTTTGTGTTATTTTAGATCTAGATCTGGAGCCACCTTTGCTTATAATTTTATGTGTTGATATCTATTGGTTTCTTCTATGTGCATGCAATCAACTCTGTTATCTATTGATTGGGTTGCACATCTTCCCCATTTCTTCCTTGTGATTTCTTATTTCCTTCTATAAATATTTCCTTTCTTAAACACCTACTTGCTGCAAAGCTATACAACTATGGTTCATGAGCCGAATGGTTAAACTAAAACCCCATATAGATACTAGCATATTTTTATTGACAAATTTGACATGGTAGCCTCACCGGTAAATGAGGAAGATTTATCTCATGACTGCCTAGGTTTTCAACAATGCAGAAAATCTAGCCAACATCTTACTTTTGAATGAGCTTGTAGGCTATTAGCACTTCCGAATATGGCCATTGCTCTGTTCTCTTGCTGCCCCATGACAACATCAAAAGGATTAGAGGAAAACACCCAAAACAAGTGTCAAAAGAAAATTTATAACTTGATGTATATACAGCCCTATTGAAGAAATGATTAATGTATGCCAAGTTGTCATCCCATATCTTAAGATACTTCCTATCAGAACCCCTCAAGAGTTGAACCAATGTTCTCTTTACCACTTTAGTCTAACCAGATGTTTGTGGATGATAAAATGTAGACCTCTCAAACTTTTTGTACATCTTCCACAAAGTGCTCCAAAACCTGCCCAAAAAAATCATCTTTACCAAAAACAATGGAGTTAAGACAACCAAAATGCACCCAAACATTTGTCAAAAAGCAACTTAGTTGCTTCATGCCCATTGATGCTTTTCTTGCATAGAATAAAAGTGCACACGGTCAGCTAGAACAAAGTAGTAGTCACGCCTTTTCTTTGATACAGGCAATACTAGAAAAAAATCCTTGGATATACTCTCACATATCCTAGAAGAAACAGTAGTGGCATAAACAACCCCAAATTTCTATTGTTTAGCTTACTAGTGCTACATAACACACAAACCCTTATTTATGTTGAAACATCATCTTGCATCTTAGACCAATAGACATACCTTTGTAGATTTAATAATGTCTTTATAGACATACCTTTACAGATTTAATAATGTCTTTGCCACTCAATAGTGACCAACAACTTTGGAGGTTTGAGCTTTTCCCATAGCTTTACTCCTTCGTCTTTAGTAACACACATCTTATCAACTTGTAGAGCAGTCCTTCCTTTAGATGGTATTCTTCCTTGCATTAAAACCAGTCATGTTTATACCTTGAAACTGCAGATATACCTTCATAAAATCTGCATTTTTTGAATACCGCTCCTTGTAGACTTCATGTGTGAATGGATTTAGCTGAGATATAGTACCTAAAGCTGTCATAGAAGATGCTCTTGACAACATACCAGCCTAAGTTTTGGTAACCCCTTTCTTGTACTTACTGAGAAAATGAAATTGCTCAAGGAAACAAGTCCATTTACAATGACAAGGTTGTTGCAATTTTGATTGTACATCCAAATATTGGAGAGGCTGGTTGTCAGTATAAATGATTGTTTTCTTACCTAACAAGTAATGCTTCCACTTCTTGACTATTGGGACAAGCAAATACACCTATTTGTCATATGCAGGATAGTTTAAGACAGCCCGATGTAAAAGTTTAGAGTGGTAACTAACAACTTTCCTACATGCATCAAAACTGCCCACATGGCATAATTGATTGCATTTGTCTTCACCTTAAAGGCTGTTTCATGTTAGATAGTGCTAACACTTGTCCATTGCTGATTGTATGCTTCAGCTTATCAAAAGAAACTTGATACTTCTACGGTTCTACCACTTGAAAATGCCATACCTCCTGCAGTTATGGCATGCAAAGGAACTACAAATGAGGAGATTTGATATGAACTTCCTCAAATACTGGACAACACCTACAAAACCTTGTTTCGGTCACAATGAAAGCTTGCACCTCATTTAAGAATGACCTCAATATTTTTGGATCAACCCTCAACTCTCCTCTTCCAATCACAAATCCTAGATACACTCGAGAATTTTCTTGCAAATTCACACTTTTTATATAAAAGCTTCTTGCCCTTAAGTTTTCCTTTAGGTGTTCTTCATAGGGTTTGTTGGAAACATTCATGCACATACATAGTCTAGTCTCAAAAGTTGTTTTCCAAATATCCTACACCATTTCACAAACTTGAAGGTATCCTTACTTCAATCCAACTTGGTGAAGTACCTTGCATGTTGCAGTTGATCCAACAAGTCACCTATGCATGGAAGTGGATAATGATCCTTGATAATAATCTTGTTTAAGATCACATAATTAATACACATCGTCCCTATCCCATCCTTCTTTGGCATAACAACGATGGATGACCCCATGGTGAGAAACTAGGCTGAATTACTCCTTGCTCTAGCAAGAATTGGAGTTGCTTTCCCAATTCATTCAAATCCAACAAAAACTGCATATTGCTCCCAATGTTTGAAAATGGAACATGCAAGAGAAAGTGAATTCCATGCTCAATCTCTCTCTTGTGCTGCACTTCCCTTGGGCTCCTTGAGTACTTCCTTAAATGAAATGAAATGAACGATTTGAATTACATCCACGAGACCAAGCAGTCCATGCGACCCAAAAGCCACAACCAGAGTGAATAAAGCCATCCCAAGAGCTGCCCTAACAGTTTTGCCTAGAATCCATTGCCTTAAGGATGTTGAATCTCCTATTGTGGATCTTGACCAAAAGATTCACTCTTTTGACCAGTCTTTCCTCTTCAAACAAGGATGCTAGGTTGTCTACTCTCAAACAGTTCACTCTTTGCTATTGTTCTTGGTTAGTGCACATCAAAATAATAGTAGACTAAATTTGAATCCTATTATCATCATTGCTTCTCAACACAAGTAGTACAGATCTGCCCCTGGCATATATAATCTTTCCTGCTTTGTTGGCTGAAATGAAAGAATTTGGCCTTACCTTGGTAAGCACTATTGACGTAGCTCCCTCCTTTGATCAACCTGGACAAGTTGGCTGTTCTCATGAAGATTACATCCCTCTCATATAAATAGGGTCTGTGGCATACACTACATCACAAACATCAAGAGGAACGACATCTACATGACATACTCATTTAACTCAAACTTCACTTTGCATTTTTGGTGATATGAATCTCTAGTGATTCTTTCAATCATTCAAAAGAATATGAATGAGGGTGATCATATGCCTCTCATCCAAGCTAATCTACCAACTTCTCGAAAATCAGATTTGTTTGAGAAAAAGAATATAAAAGTACATCTACCAATGTCATTTTGGTAATCTTGTTTGAGATCTCATAATGAATACACATCCTCCATATCCCATCTATCTTTGGCACAACGACAATGGGTGATCCACATGGCGTGGAACTAGGCTTAATTACTCCTTGCTCTAGTGAGCTTCGGAGTTGTTTGCCTAGTTCATTTGATTTCAACAAGAACTGCCTATAACTCCCAAAGTTTGGAAAAGGAAGATCTGCTTGAAAGTGAAATTCAAGCTCACTATCTCTCGGTCCACATTCCCCTTACTTCAAAACCCTCCTTAAACAAACTACAACAATTTACTCATTGTTATTGTCCTCATATAGTGCCATAGTTCTAAAAATCGCGATTACTCGACGATAATCGCGATAAATCATTTTTCACATGCAAAACGATTTATCTTTCCATAAATCGCAATTTATTTATTGCCGATAAATCGGCGATTTCCGGCGCTAAATAACCTGAAAAATCATGTGAAAAATCGTGGAAAATCGCTCCATTTCCTCCTGCTCGAATTATTTTTAGCTTCTGCGATTTTTTCTCCTGTTTTCTTCTGCTCGAATCGTTTTTTTTTTTTTGGCATTTCTTTCCTTTCTTGGATTTTTGGTGAAGATTTGCCATTTTTGGAAAGGGTGTAGATAAGCTTGAAAAAGTGTTCTTCATTAGGGTTTGCTTCATTAGATTTACCATTTTTGGAAAAGGTCGAAAGATGTAGCAACAAAACTTGCATGTGCCATAACTTTCATTTTGTGGCTCCGCTTCGTGTCGTTTTCTCTAAAAGTGTATATTTTCTTGAGCTCTATGCATTGATGGCAATATTTTTCTTATTTTCATAAAATCCATTTTTGCACCTTTTTGGACCAAGCAACTTCTTGCAATCTTCTGAAAGAATCATGAGTTTTGATCGCCTGTAGACAAATTAGCAATTAAAAATACAACTATGCGAGTATTCCAACTATGGTATATACAACTTATACAGTATATTGTACATTGTATACATTTATATAAAATACATTATTTAATTTTATACAATCTATAACATACACTATAAATTTAATTTTATTCGTTTTGTATATACTGTACATTATTATAAATTTATAGTTAATTGTACAGTATACACTATAAAATTATAATAGTATATTGTATAACGATTTAACATTTAACATTTAACATCATAATAGTATACTAGTATACAAAGATAATGTATATTGTATATCGTATATCGTATCTGATGTCACTTCTCGCATCATTTAACATTGTTTTTACATTTAATTTAAGTATATTTTATGAATTTAAATGTTTTTAAAAGTAGCGATAAATTTACTGATTAATGCCAATAAATTGTCGATTCCCGATTTTCAAGTCAAAATTATCTACCTTTGTCCTTTTGGTAAACTTGTTCAAGATCTCATAATTAATACATATCCTCCATATCCCATCCTTCTTAGGCGCAATGTCGATGGATGATACACACAATGAGGAACTTGCAATGTCCCTTTTTCCCACTTAAGAGCTGATATTTGGTCTTCTTGCCATTCCTTCTCCATAAAGAATGAAGCAAAAATGAAAGAGAAGACCCTTGAGCATCTTTATAATATATTTTATCTAATATTTTTATATTTCCTTTAGTGTTTTCTTGCATTATACAGTCAGCCTTTTCTAATTGAGCATTGGCGCACCAAAAGGAGGATATAAAAGGAGATTAGAGGCATCATTTGTATTCTAGACTTGGCGCATTTTATTCAACTTCAACATTGTGAGCTTGTTTCTCCTTGTCCATCCACTTGAGGACGAAAACCATCTTGTGAGGCTTCATTGAAGGGCGAAAACCCTCTTGTGGACATTGAAGGACGAAAACCCTTCATGTGGCTTGGGTGAAGGACGAAAACCCTTCATCATTGATTGGTCTTGAAGTGAAGAGCTGATTTGAAGATATATTTGTAATTTCCAGCTGATATTTGAATTATTTAGGGTGGAGCGACCTACCTTGGGTAGGGTTTGGAACTATTGGTGAAGAATTTGAGAAATCTGGTTTCATAATCTAATTTGTAATATTTTTAAAGGCCGGAATCTGAAGTTTGATGAATTTAGAGGGTTTCTAGACCCATATTTCATATTTTTCTTGTGGCTGCAATTTCCAGTTCATATTTAATTTCCAGCAGTGTATTCTTCAACATTTCTTTGTGATTTTGGCTTTTAATATTCCATAAAATATATATAAAATATTGGCGAGTTGGTTTGTGGTGTTTTGTGGTGATTTTTGGCATTTTTGGTGATAGTTCAAGTCGCTGATTTTACTCTTTCAGTCTGCTACAATTTAAATTTCAGATCTGCATTTGGTGTGTTTGGTTAAAACCCTCAAAAGGGTTATTATAGTGGTATCAAAGCTCAGATTCTCAAAAGGCCTAGGGTTTCAATGGATAAATTAATTTCCGGCCAAGAAAGACTTGCGAACACCATGGATTTTCTTGCCCTATCTCTCCAAGAGGATGATTGAACCTAGGGTTCAAAGTGTTGAGGTAGCTCGAATGGAGCTAATAATGCCAAGCGACCCATGGATCAGCCCGAGGATCGAGTTTGAAGCCCACTTTCCTTCCTAGAGAGGAGGTTGTTTCCAAAAGAAGCAAGACCTATGGGTGGAAGGAATATTGCAACGAGTTATGAAGAATACATGGCCTTACCAAGGGAGATCCGTGAGGCTATTTCTCTTGCAGAGTTCATAGGGTTGAATAGAAGAAGATCTAGGCCCAAGCCTAGACATGCCATGCCACAAAGAGAGGAAGAGGAGAAGAGCTTCCAAATCGCAATGGCGAGCAAGAAGAAGAACAAGAACAAGGGAAGATCGATATCCAACATGAAGGTAAGGATTCTTTGAAAATAAATGATGTTTTTGTGGGTTCTAATGATTGCATGTGGCGGCAAGTTGATGAAATAAAATCAGATCTACATGAGGTTCTTGAGGCCAAAAATCAGGATGTTCTGGTTGAGAGGCATGCCCTTCAAAAGGAGGTCTCACATGATATTCATGAGGGTTTTCAGTCTACTGGAATTTACAAATCAACAAATGGTAATGGTAAGCAATTTAATTTATTGCATCACCCTCACAATATGTGTTTGCAAGGGTTTGATCATCATAAGCATTATTCTTACAAAGATGAGAGGATGAAGGGTACTAAAGGGAAAGATAATCTTTTCCAAGAAGCCCCCATCCATCTTCAGGACATTCCAAAGTTGGGATCAAGGAAGGAAGAATTTTATTTGCATAATTTTGGTAATGAAGAGCTTGCTGGAATTTTCAGAACAGCAGTCAACAAAGGGTCATTTATTGGTGTACATGACTCCGGCAAGCACCATGAAGGTGTCCCAAGCAAGTATTAGTTAGATATTGTTGAAGACAAAGTGAAAAGAGCTTCATTTGTTGAATCTGAAGAGAAGAAGAAGGTTGATTCCAACTCAGAAATTCTGAGTCTCAAGATTGGGAATATGGAGGATGTTTCGATCACTCCTCATCCGGCATGGGAAGGTAGATATGTGATGGGCAACCCAAGGTATGATGGAAATCACACTTTATTTTCTTTTATATTGCTGCCATACTTATATCCTTTTGGGAAAGTTGTTAAAGATCATATGCCAAGTTTGGATGATGATATGAAGAACTTGTGGGATGACACATGGCATTTAGATATCTCCTTGCAAGGGTACATGGTTCCGGTTGACCTCTTGCATTGTAGAAAGGAAGATTATGATATTCTTACCCCATGCACATGGTTAAAAGAAATTTTGAGGAAGGATTATTTTGAAATCATTATGTATGCTAACAAGGTTGTGAAGGATTCTACCTTCCAAGGACAAGGAGCCACTAGTTTGATTAATGGTGAAGACACTCATGGTTCCATTAATGAGTGCTTGGTGGCACAAGTGGGATTGAAGGTTGAAGGCTTCAAAGGACTCATTGTGAAGTTAGCGGATGGTCACTCTATACAACATACCAAGTGGTGTCCTCAACTCCAAATTGCATTGGAACCATGTAAGGTATGTGCTGATTTCTATGTGATGGCTGATTTGGGTATTGTGCTTGGAGTTCAATGGTGGCATTCGTTGGGAGAGCTCACTCTCAACTATCAAAGCATGAAGATAAGCTTCATAAACAAAGCGGATTGGAAGTCACTAATTTCAGCTGAGTATGTAAAGAACAAGTTTGCTAATGGTGTGTTTGATGGAGAAGTTTGGGAAAATGTTCCACTTTGCATTGAGGGTGGAATAAGCATGTTCAGGGCAGCCATTAGAGATGGTAATTTTCAGATTTTCAAAACTCTTCTAATCAATAGTGATGAATGTCCAGTTGTTGTCACTTCATTGGATGATAGGATGCACATTTTCAGTCATGAGTTGGACGAATTGTGGGGATTATGGACAGCGGTAAGCATGCAGCCCGAATACTTATTTTGGTATTCCAAGCATTTATTTTTGGGGCAAGAAAGGAATGCAAGAATGTTGTGTTCAGATCTAACATGTTTGTTGATTTCAATCATGAGCTTGTTGATCTTCATTTTCCAGCCCATGTAAGGCAAATTTTAGTCCTTATGCTATTCACAAATTTGGTTTTTTCCATAAGATTTCAGTTTGGTAGTTGTTATGCTATGGTTCTAGGGCTGAGTTTGCAAAAATCAGATTTGGGGCTGCCATTTCCAGTCACGAACAGCAGTATGTTTTCATTTTTTGAGAGCATTCTATCAAGGAAAAATGAGGAAAGAAGATTTCCGTTGGAAGGTAGTAAGACTACCATATTTTTTATTTCCAATAACGCTGCCATAAGCTTTTGTATGAGCATTTCCAGCCATCTCTCCAAGTTCTTATCAGCTGTAATCTTGTGGCCAACTCCCATAGCATGGATGGAAAGGGGAACTTTGAAGGTATGTCATGATTTCATCTATTGTACTCTCCTTTCTACTTTGTTGATCACAAATTTTCCAGCCATTTGTTTACCTATAAGGTACCAAAGAAGGAGCTTCTAAGCACATGGTTGAAGAGGTACCGAACACTTCATGGCTGTTGTAGTCATTTTGCAGCCCTCATTCAGTCACTATGGTGCTATTTCTCTCAAGGAATCAATGGTCTAAACATGGGAGAAAGATGGGATGGCAAATACCTTGACCCAAGGGTCAAATTGAAGATGGTTCCACCAAAGGGGTCTGCTGATTTATTCATTTTCAATTTGTTCTTCTTGAAGCCTTGGCTCTTAAAAGACATTTCTATAGCCGGAGATTGTATTTTCTACACAATGACACTCTTGCACTATTTTGTACAATTGGAGGTGGGATTCTAGCTCCTCTCATCTTGAATTTTGAAGGAAAAGAGCGAGATTCTATTGGTGATTGGGACAACAGGAAGGAGATGGTGGATTACCAATGCTTGGATGGTGATTATACAAAAAGGGAGCAGCTGAAACTTGTTTGGGATCCAGGCATTTGCAATTGCTTGAGGACAAGCAATTTTGGGGAGGGAGGACTGTAATGTCCCTTTTTCCCACTTAAGAGCTTGATATTTGGTCTTCTTGTCATTCCTTCTCCATGGCAAAGAAGCAAAAATGAAGGAGAAGACCCTTGAGCATCTTTATAATATATTTTATCTAATATTTTTATATTTCCTTTAGTGTTTTCTTGCATTATACAAGTCGGCCTTTTCTAATTGAGCATTGGCGCCAAAAAGGAGGATATAAAAGGAGATTAGAGGCATCATTTGTATCTAGACTTGGCGCATTTTATTCTACTTGGGCATTGTGAGCTTGTTGCTCCTTGTTCATCCACTTGAGGACGAAAACCCTCTTGTGAGGCTTCATTGAAGGACGAAAAACCCTTCATGTGGCTTGGGTGAAGGACGAAAACCCTTCATCATTGATTGGTCTTGAAGTGAAGAGTTGATTTGAAGATATATTTGTAATTTCCAGCTGGTATTTGAATTATTTAGGGTGGAGCGACCTACCTTGGGTAGGGTTTGGAACTATTGGTGAAGAATTTGAGAAATCTGGTTTCATAATCTGATTTGTAATATTTTTAAAGGCCGGAATCTGAAGTTTGATGAATTTAGAGGGTTTCTAGACCCATATTTCATATTTTTCTTGTGGCTGCAATTTCCAGTTCATATTTAATTTCCAGCAGTGTATTCTTCAGCATTTCTTTGTGATTTTGGCTTCTAATATTCCATAAATATATATAAAATATTGGCGAGTTGGTTTGTGGTGTTTTGTGGTGATTTTTGGCATTTTTGGTGATAGTTCAAGTCGCTGATTTTATTCTTTCAGTCTGCTGCAATTTAAATTTCAGATCTGCATTTGGTGTGTTTGGTTAAAACCCTCAAAAGGGTTATTACACTCCTTTCTCTAGCAAACACCGGAGTTGTTTTCCTAGTTCATTTACTTCCAAGAAGAACAGACTATAACTCCCAATATTTGGAAAAGGAACATCTAGTAGAAAGTGAATTTCATGCTCTTCAAATTCTCCTTAAATAACTGCAGCAATTAACTCGTTGCTATTTTTCTTGGTTAGCGCACATAAAATTTATAGTTGACTGAATCTAAATCCTATAATCACCCGTGTTTCTTCATATAAGCAGTGCAAATCTGCCCCTAGCATTGATGGTCCTTTGTACTTTGTTGGCTGAAATGAGAGATTTTGGTGAGGTGCCCTTTCTTTGATCAACATGTACTCATTGGCTGTTTTGATGAATATTACATCCTATAAGAACTGCCATACACTACATCACAAGCATCAAGAAGAACAATGTCTAGATGAAAATACTCATTTATCTCAAATTTCACTTTGAAATGTTTGGTGATATGAATCTCTAGGATTTCTTTCCATCATTCCAAAAAAAAATTGATGAGGGGTGATCATTTGCCCCTCATCCAAGCTTATCTATCAACTCTTGGGAAGTCAAATTTGTTTGAGAACAAGTATCAAAAAGTACATCTACCTATGTCATTTTGGTAATCCTGTTTAAGATCTCATAATTAATACACATACTCCATATCCCATCCTTCTTTGGCACAATGGCAAGGGTGATCCATGTGGTGAGGAACTAGGTTTGATTACTCCTTTGCTCTAGGAAGCTTTGGAGTTTTCTTCCTAGTTCATTTGATTCCAACAACTGCCTATAACTCCCAATGTTGGGAAAAGGAATATCCATTTGAAAGTGAATTTCATGTTCAATGTCGCTTGGACCACATTGCCTTGGGTCCTTCAAAACCTCCTTAAATAACTGCAACAATTTACTCATTGCTATTGTTCTTGGCTAGTCACATAAAATTTATAGTAGACTGAATCTGAATCATATCAGCATCCTTGCTTCTCAACATAAGCACTACAAATCTGCCCCTAGCATTGATGATCCTTTTACTATTTTTTTCTTGAATGAGAGTGTTACTTCCTTGATAAGCATTGTTGATGTAGCTCCTTCTTTGATCAACTTGTACTTATTGGCTGTTCTCGTGAAGATTACATCCCTCTCAGACAAAGAAGGGCTGTCATAGCATCGAGAGGAACAATGTCCATAAAATGCTCATTTATCTCAAAATTCATTGAGCGATGTTTGGTGATATGAATTTCTAGTCTTTCTTTCACTCAATCTAAAGTATATGGATGAGGCTGATGATATTCCTCTCATCCAAGCTTATCTACCTTTGCCCGTGTGGTAATATTGTTTAAGATCTTGTAATTGATACAAATCCTTCATATCTCATCCATCTTCGGCACAATGTCAATGAGTGATCCACATGATGAGGAATTAAGCTCGATCACTCCTTGCTCTAGCAAGCATTGAAGTTGACTTCCCAATTCATTTGCTTCCAACAAGAATGGCCTATAGCTCCCAATGTTTGGAAAAGGAACATTTGGTAGAAAGTGAATTTCATACTCAATCTCTATCTTGGACCACATTACCCTTAGGCTCTTTGAAAACATCCTTAAAGAACTGCAGAAATTCACTCATTGCTATTTTTTTTTGTTAGTGCACATCAAATTTATAGTAGACAGAATCTAAATCCTATCATCATCCTTGTTTGTCAATATAAGCAATGCAAAGCTGCCCCTAGCATTGATGATTTTTTCTGCTTTGTTGGCTGAATGAGAGATTTTGATGAGGTGTCTCTCTCCTGTAATCAACATGTACTCATTTGCTGTCTCATGAAGAGTACACCCTCTCATACAAATGGGGGCTGACATACACTTCACCATAGGCATCAAGACAAACAATGTCAACATGAAATGCTCATTTATCTCAAGCTTCACTTTGCAATTTTGGTGATATGAATCTCTAAATCTATCTTTCAATCATTCCAAAGAATATGGATGAGGGTCACCACATGCCTCCCCATCCAAGCTTGTCTAATAACTCTCAGGAAATCAGATTTGTTTGAGAATAAAAATCAAAAAGTACATCTACCTTTGTCCTTTTGTTTTTGAATTTTATATGAAATAGTTTAATCAGTTCATCCTTACCTTAAATTAAAACATGTCTTCCTTCAATGAAGTGGAAAGCTACTCATTCATCCACATTTGAGTTTGCCCCAATTGCTATGCCCTCTACCATGGCTACAATGGTATTCTTGTACCATCCTTTTCGCTCTTGGGATGTGATTCTAGCATTGGGCATTGAAATTTGTATCTACATCACAATGGTTGCAATGTTTGTTAGCATCTTTGCAAATATAGTGGCAGCTTTCTCATCTTTCTCATTTCTCTTCCCTTGCTTGATGCTACAATTTGTCAATTTTCCAACTCCCTTCTTCCTATCCATCTCAATATGATGGGCTTGGATGCATGCTTCATCGGTGGTCTTTGAGTTGGCCATGAAGACTTGGCTTTATATGTTGCCAAAAGGGCTTCCAACACACTCAACAACAAGATCACACTCGGGTATCCAATCCCAATTAAATTGTTTGCCTCCTAAATTCAGAGGTATATTCTTTCTCTTGTTGTCCCCGCTGCCCTATAAAACTGTCATGGATAGAACACTCTTCCTCGCAACAAATATGATAGAAATGAGATTTGATTCACTTCTTAAAATTGTGTAATATCCCCTTCCCAATCGAAGACCCTTAGCCTATTTTGTCTACCCGACGGCTAAGGGAGATCCTAAGGGTGACTTAAGTCAATTGTAAGTTATTATAAAGTGTCATTAATAAAAGAAAATATATATAGAGCACTTATAATAATTTATATGACTTAATAATTATTAAATCTAGGATGGAAAAGGCCCAAATATAATTTGTTATCCATCCTAGGTGAAATGGCGACTTGCCTTAGAAGGGGAAATGGGAACTTAGAAAGGATAAAATCCCATTTCATTGTGTATTCCCTCTAGGAAAAATGCAACCAGCTTTGGGAGGGAAAAATAAGTATTAAATATCTTTTGTATTCTCCCTAAGGGAAATGGCGACTTGTCCTAGGAAGGGAAATGGAGGGTGGAAAATGCATAGAGAAATTCAATGAATGTTGATTGGATGTTTAAGAGGTTGCCTTTGGGTCTCTTCTTTCTTTATAAGGAGAAGTCAACTTGAGGAAAGGCATTCTATTCTATGATCAACTTATATTTTCTGATTTGTAGCTGAAGCTTGAGCTTTTGCATAAATATTCTAAGGACGAAAACCTTAGGATTTATCCCTCTTGTGGACGAAAACCCCAAGAGAATGTGAGGAATTTCTATTCAGGAAATTTTATTGAGCTTACACAGATTTTAGTCATTTCCAGCAGTTGTACGAAGGAGTTTTTGCAGATTTCTAATCAAGGGTTTGAAGAAATATTGCAACAGTGTTTATTCTATTTACCTCTAGTGGAGCGACCCATATTTTGGATGTATTGATGACATTCTAAGGTGTTTATGGACTATTCTGAGCTGCTGTTATAAAATCAGGTTTTTATGAATCATCTCCAATCATTTTCTGAATTTTTGGATAAATAAAAGTGCCATTTTTATTCACTTTCAGGGGCAGCAAGTCTGCAGACTTATATAAATTTTTGCAGCCTATTTTACCTTCAGAAAACTGTATTTTTATGCATGCATGAGCTGTTAAAAATATAGAAATCAGTTTGGAGTGAATGGGTATGAATGTACTTGCTGATTTGTGTGGATTCCTCTTAAAACCCTAGTCACATTTTTCTGGGTTCATTCAGATCTGCAGAGTTTTAATTTGATGAATAATTTATTATTTTGCATCTTGAGTTTGGGATTTGCCTAAAATCCAACTGGGGGCAAAAATTGTCCCATTGGGGACATTACAAATTGGCCTACTTAGCTATGGCTAGTAGCTTCTTCAAAGCTTCAGAATGAAAAATTTCCCACCAAGTAAGAGCATGACTGCAAAGCTTCAAACAAGCAAAAGAAATCTACTCTTCAAAGCTTACAAATGTGCAAAACTTTCCCACCGAGTAAGAGCATGACAACAAAGCTTCAAATGAGAAAAAGAAATCTAGTTTCGTTCACTTACATCATGCAAGCTGCATATATACCTCCAATTTTGACAGTTAATTAACAGGTTTTTCTAAAGCTCTCCCTCATGGGGTGTGATGTCCACCTTAGCTTCAGCTTTAAAAGGTGGATGACTTGGGGGGCTGCTGAAAGATCCTTGGGGCTGTTGCTAGAATTTCCTTGGGGCTGCTTCTTGCTTTGGTCTTTGGGAGTTTCAGTTCTGACCTCCTCTTGCACTTTGGGTGTATCAAATGACAACCAAAGTTTGTCAACGTGTGCCTTCATGATCTTCTCCACCTTGTCAAGTTTTGCATGGATTGGGAAATACTTGCAACATCTGCCTTCAAATTCAGAAAATTTTGCTTCTTAGTCTTCATATTCTTAGGAAAAGCCTTTTCTTTCTTCTCGGCCCTTTCTTTTCTGACTTAAAAGTTACAATTTAAAATGGAAATAATGTACTACAGTAGTAGTAAGTTTCCTTGACCTCTTACCTTTTCCATCCTAGCCAATGGCATCTGCCATCAAATGCAACCTGTAACACCACAATCCATAGTCCAAGGAACAGAAATAGCTCTAACACCAACACCATCTGATATTATCTCAGTTAGGCCAATATTGAATTCATTAACATGAATCTTTACTAGTCTTATGACTGATTTATGAGCAATTACTATAAAGTCTATGTATAATTGGTCAAAGAATGAGACATGAACTAAAGAAGATAGAAAGGAAATCAATATTGGCATAGACACACAAGAGCAAACAAATAGATTTACCATGGAGAAACCTAGTGTAGGAAAACTGCAACAACTATCGACACGAAATGCAAGGCTAAAGCTCATGAGGCTATGGCATGCAACCAAACGCCTATCTCTCTTGTTCTGAATCTCCATACCTCTAATTATTTAAATATATTCTCCTTCCTCTATGCTCTACAACTAAACTCTAACTTTTTGAAAGTCTGAATTGACCATTTACATTTCTCTCAATACTCTCTCTTAAACAAAGCATGCTACTAGGCCAACGTACTTGGCTCCATTCAACCAAGTAACCCAATCGACAGCATCCCAACCAATCCACATTACAAGTTAGATGGTTTGGTTCATCTCTTGTCTTTGTTACCCCTAATATTCTATCTTCATAAGTGTATTAAGGTCATGGTGCGGCCGACTTGTGGTATGCATAACCTTTATCTTTTTATTTTTAGATCTAGATGTTTATTAGAGCAGACCTAAATAGGATTATGGGGTTAAGCCTACTTAAATATGACTCTATATAAGTATAGATGAGCTCTTCTAAAAATCATAAGTCAAATTCACTATTAAATTTCATTATTGTTCTGCAATCTAGAGGTTGTCCCCTCAAAGTGGCCAGTATAATCTGATTCACTCATATCACATATTTTTCTTTGGAGTAACAATACCTTGGATCTATTCTTATTTTTACATTCAATTCGATCGGCTATTTGTCTCAGTTTATTGTATAAGAAATATCATAACAAGTGGTAGCATAGCAAAAATTTGGACAGAAATTTATGAGAAGAAAAGACAAATGAAGAACATTATCAAAGAGTAGCAAATGGGAAGGCAAACTCTGTAACAAAAGAATGAATGCAGGGCATGATCAAAGGCGAGTATCTTTCTGTTACTAGATTTGTTTTGGCCAATGCTTTTTTCTATGGACTGTTTGCATCATTGTTTGTTTTGGGAAAAGCAATTAGAATTATTACATTTCTATTATTCACTATCCATAACGAAAAAGCGGCCTTGCCATGAAGAATTTGGGAGGTCCAATTTGGGTGCTTACAAGACGTAGCAGCCATTGGATTGGTCACATTGAGACAATCACAACAGTATAGCTCTCTAGTAGCCAAGTTTGTTAAACCTCCTTGGCCCACCCTTGATTTTGGGTTTATGTCTACTGTAGGAGCCTTATCTCATCAGATCCAATTTTTCATTCTGAACAATTGTGTCTAGATACCAACTAATGCTTATTTGGCCACCAAACCCTAAATCTTTGTATGGTCACCACTTGTAGAGGGTCCTTTCAGCCCATAAATGACCATAGATCTAGAGCCAGGTGACCACTTTTACATCAACCAGGTTGTCCTCAACTCCACAGCCTAATAGACCAGATGCATCTTCTATTTTCACTATAAATAATGAGAATCCACCTTATTGCACATTGCCACAGATAATTAAAAAAAAAAATCTGCAGAATGTTTAAGATGATAAACTTTATTGATGATAAGGTGCTTGCACCTTTTACAACACACTAAACATTGGATTGCAAAAATTTGGTGATTCTCTCATCATCTAAATCCAAAAAGAATTGATATCAACTAGTCCAACCCCAGCCTTAGATGACCAAAACCATGGATATATACCATTATCAAGCAATAATACACAACCAAAAATCCATGGGGAACACAATAAAAACTTGACAACTCGAGGAATGGATAATTTTTCTCAAGGGAAAGACTAGACCTGCCCAAAGCAGATCTTCGCAAGTTTCATGGGATGAATGTGACTTCTTTGCTAAGCCGTATGGATCAGTATTTAAAGCTTCATAATGTACCAGATGATGTGAGGGTATGTAGTACGGTTAATGTTTACTAAGATACTAGACTATCAATAACAACGTACACATAATAATAATTGCAGAGAAAAGCATCCAAACAATAACATAAGATAAGTCTTGATACAATTTGCACACTAAAGGGAGAACCTGATATAAGAGCCCCTTCCACAAATTACATCCTTCTATTTATATGGCAAGAAGACCCAATGCATGGTCAATTTAACACAACCGTCATCAACTGAACAGACAAATGAGATTCATTACAAAACTACTCAAGGGTGATAATACAATTGTTAATCACATGATATGATGGCTACTGAAATATGGAATCACTTGACAACCAAAATTATACTAATATGACAGTCTACATTATCCCCCTTTAAACAAGTTGGGGACCCTTCCGATAAAATGCATATTCAATGGGATAGAAATGGGATTGAGTAGAGAAAATGGAAGGCATTCTAGAGGAGTTGATGTAGAAATGTTGCAAATTTTCTAGTGTCTCTCGAGGAAGCTTGTTTGCACTGCATCGAACCAGAATTCCCTTAAAAGTTTGCTCTATATGTTGAGTAGCCAAATGATTTTCAACTCTTGGAAGCAAAAATTGAATATGTTTCACTATATCCTCTTCCTATGAAAAATCCTTATCACTTTGCATCTCTAATGAAAATGATCCTCGCAGATAGGAGTTGGAAGCTATTAACAGGCCATATGGCTCTTCTCTGACATTACCCATACCGTATTATGCATTCAATAGGACGTATGGATGTTCGTACAATTGGCTCAGGGGTTGGTTGTTCAAGAAAAGGAAGAAATTCAAGAGATGAATAACGCTCAGACAAAAGGAAATGTTCGGGTGGGGAGAAATTCATGCAAAAGAAAATAGTTGGGTTATACAGGGGCTGCAAGTTCACTTGCAAAGCGTAAGGCATCAAGGCTAAGTTCACTGTAGCATACGTCTAGGAGAAGTTCATTGGGGTAAAGTTTTCAAAGCCACAGTTCATTAAGTGCACTTACTGTTGTGGGGAACTGAATAGGCAGATGTATGGCTATCCACCCAAGGACTACAGGTTGAATGTTCAAACAGGAGCATACAAGTGGGTTTGAATGGCGTTTAGGTATTTATAGTAGGCAAGTAGTTCATCCAATTCGAGCATATCTACCATATCTGACGTACTTCACAAGTATTTCGTACTTCATCATTGATTAAAAATACCATTTGTTCCCATGGTCATTCTCATTGATGTTGTTTCTTTGGACAACATGCATGTTATTCCTACAAACTAGTGTGCCAACATAGCATCAAACTTTGCACCATTGATGTATTTTTTGAACTCTATTGAGTAAGCCCTTTGTGAAGTTTGGAAGGACTTAGTACTACCAACATCTGCTTCTTGTCATCTTGTTGCAAGTTTGCGCCTCATCAATCTCCATAATCTTGACACAATTGCAATTTGGCGGGACCACTTCATAGTCTTCCATTTGCCAATGGAACAGACCATTGAGGGAGTTTGACTCATCTTCGAAGCACAACTGAAACTCCAAGATTCTTTCATCATTTTGCTCCAACCTACCTTGTTTTCCATCAACCAAGCATTCTTTTTCAGAGTCCTAATCCAATGAGTCTAATGAGCCTAATTGCTCATTAACTCCTTGATTCTTCAAATCTATGACATACTTCTATCCTTTGTTTTCAATGGATATCAAATGCCTTTTACAATTATGAAAGGATTTGGTTGCTATCAACCATCCTTGACCCAATAGTGCATCATGCGCCTTCTTTGTCAACAAGATGACTATAAAATTCAGCAAAAAGGGTAGCGTTCCAATAATTTCCTTTTGACCCAATATACCCAATAACTTAATGCCTTGTTGACTTTCTCCTACTAGTTGGGATGTCGAAGGCCACATGGTTGGCTTCCCAAGACTCTTCCAAGTCTCCTCTCAAGGGCATTCACACCATAACCACTGCCGATGATGGTGCTTGCAAATTCCTACCTAGAATTTCTATATGCATAATTGTTGATTGTTGGGCTTGGTTCATCATTAGGAGCATAGGATCAATACTTGATTACCTACCAAGGGGGCTCAACTATGGGTTCATTTTTATGCTTTTTGTTCTCCCCATCAACCCACATTAGGTGCACCATAGTATGTTCCATGTACAAGCTAATGTCTTGTATGGTAGCAGTGAGAGCATTCTTGAGTTCTAAAATGCTTTGAAATGTCACTGTTGTCACAGTATAGTAGGCTACAAGACCTTTCGTGCAACAACTTTGTCAAACTCTAGTCTTCTCATTGTCATGCTTGTATTTTTATTCGGTTGATGTCGTTCTTTGACCACGACCCTCTCAAATTCCACCATTGCTTCAACCAAACTTTCCTTCTTCATACATGGTCATGGTAATTGGATTTCTTCACCCGCATAACTTCCTTGCCCTCGGCTACATCAATTATATTGATGTTTTCCTACTTTGGAAATTTTCCATCATTATGGTTCTTAGGTCCACAACATCGGTAGAGAATTTAGGGTCATTTTGGTGAGAGCAATCTCTTGCAAGTGGCCCCACTCATTGCACTTCCAACACTATATAATTGGTTGTCTTTCGGAGTCGTATTGAATCTAACTTCCACCGCCACTATTATTTTATATTTGGTAGTTCCTTGCAATGTAGTGGGTGGTGTTGATGGCTCTCCTTTTCTGCATAGTACTTGGCCACTTTTATTCCACAAATTGTACAAGCAATACTTGACTAAATGCCCTATAGCTTGACAAATCTCGCACAAAATATTCTTTCCTCCGTTTTTATTGTCTCCCCTTAGTCTCTTCATCAACCAAAGCATGTCTTTTCTCAAGGCTCACATTGATCCAAGTTCACTATCATCACTAGAGTTGTGGTCATCTTCTTTAGGTTCTTTTGAGTGTTACGACATCTTTTCCCTCGGAACGGTGTCAAAATGTCATTTGATTAATGTCTATTGAGATACTAGACTATCAATAATAGTGTAAACAAAATAGTAATTGCATAACATACCATGACAAACAAACCATCTAAACAATACCACCTTGTATTCATAAAAAGTCCCGATACAATATGCATAGTACAAGGAGGACCTAATACAACCACTCCTTCCCCGATGTACATCCATCTATTTGTACGACAAAGAAAACCCAATGGGTTGTTGCTTATCACAACTGTCATCAACGTAACATACAAATGTGAGTCATCACAAACCTACTTAAGGCTGCTAATACACTTATTAATCACATGATACATTGGCAACGAACTATGGAATTGTGTTGATAACCAAGATTATAATAATATGTTGATCTACAAGGTCGATTTGGTTATATTAAATTTGGAACCTACACCCTATTAGTGGTACTAATAGAATATGAAGGACAAGATGGCACATTATTTGGATTGGAAGATCTTTACTAAGGAATTATCTGCCCACTATGAGCAAGCATGGAATGGAGATTGCTTTGACCACTTGACAAATTTGAGGCAAACAAGATCAATAGAAAAATATAATGTAGAGCACACGAGATTGTTCATCATGACACGAGGAAGTTGATATCCTATCAGATACTTCAACTCTACATCAATGTGCTTAGTGACCAAGCTAAGCATGATCTTCGAGTAGTTGAGCTCTATATAGTTAGGGATGTTATCCTTGAACATAGAGACAAGGAATGTGACTACCTGTGAGACACACACAAGATCAACCATTGCTATAGAGAGGTAGAAACTTGGCCAACAATTTTAACACGAGACAAATCACCAAGCTCTCTCCTCTAATGGAGGCAAAGAAGAGAGAAAAGGATTATGCTTGCATTGTGATAGCAAATGGTCTAGGAATCATAAGTGTTTCAATGGTGAGAAACTTGTAATGATTTTTATGAATGAGTTTTCTCAAGAGGATATGGTTGCAAAAGTAACACTTAGAGATTTTAAAAAATCCAATGGAAGAGGAGAAAATTACTACTATTCACCTATATGCATTAAAGGGGATAGGCACGCCTCAAACAATCAAAATTGTGGGATATATCAAGAAGTGAAAGTTGTTAGTTATGATAGATACATGTAGTATGTAATACAACTTCATTGACAAAAGGATAGCAAAATGAACTCAACAACTTTGTCTTTCCACTATCTAATTTTTAGGTCATGATAACTCGATGAGAAGCAACTATCTTGTGGGGGTAAATGTCATCACATCAAACTCTCTATGGAGACTATTAGCTTAACTCAAAAATGTTTGCCACCCTCCTTGAAGGAATAGCATGGTATTGGAGCATAATGGATGAAGGAGTTGGGAACAATATCCTTGAACTTTCAAGACTTATTCATGGATTTCACTTCAAACGGACAAATGTACAAAATTGTGGGGATACTTTCACCTCCAAGTCAAATAATCAGTTCCTATAGGATGGCGAAGTCACTCAAAAAGGATCTTATGGAAGGTGGCACAACTACATTCATTGGAAGCACACAACGTAGAAACACCAATTCAGCAAGAGCTTCAAGACATCATTCAGTATTGTCGACAAGTTTTTTAAGAACCAAGGGTCTACCTCCAGTGTTAAATCATGATCATATTATTGAATTGATTTCAAGAAGTTTGTAAGCTAACATCCAACCACAGCGCTATCCCTATGAACAAAGGGCTGAGAGAAATGCTTGATTCAAGTAATGTTTGTCCCAACATAGGTGCCCACTCATCTCCAGTAGTCATGGTTACAAAGGAGAATGAATCTTGGAAAACGTACCCACAATATAGGGAACTCAACAAGCTCACACTTATAAGTTTCTATTCTTGTTATTGATGAATTGAATGGTGGTGTTTTCTTTGCTAAATTATATTTTTGTTAGTTTATCATCAAATCCAAGTAAGGGAGGAAGATGTACATAAGACTACATTCCAAACATGAGGTTCACTATGAATTCTTATTTATGCCATTTTGCCTCACTAATGCTCTGTCTACTTCAAACATGAGGTGTAAATGATGCATTTTTGGAGAGAGATTGCATTTTCCTTGCTGCTGTTATAAAAAATCAGACTGCTGTACCTTCCTGTCATAAATTTCAGTTGGCTGTCATAATTTTCAGTTTACTATCTATTGGGGTTTGTGCAATTTCCCTTTTGCTTCAGTTAGAGCCCAGAAAGGGGCATTACAATATCTTCAACCTAGATTGTGTGGCTAACCATCTAGGGAGTAAATGATCCCTTGTGGTTAGGATGACGAGGATCATATGGAGATGGTAGAAATGAAGAATCGTCAATTTCCTTGACAAAAATAAGAAGTGCCAACAAGAAGCTTGGTTGCATTGGTAGAGTCCAGTGGCTTGGTGGAACCATCGTGGATATGTCATATGGTTGTGCATGAGATAGATTTCACAGAAGCATAATGTGGAACACTCATCATTTCTTGCATTAGTTTTCTCTCGGTCTCTGTCTGACAAGCTAGAATCTATTCAAGAGCACCAGTATGACTGAGAAGGATCTGATCAAGAGTTCTAATATTTGCTGATTCCTGTGAGGATTCCTTGTAGCTTTTGAATCCATCCTGATCATATATGAGATTAAGCAAGAAAATCCACAAATATTTTCAAGCCAATGATCTGAAGATGACCTCTCGGGAAAGAAGATTTGAAAATTTCTTTCTCAATGCAAAAAGGAGGGATTTGCTTTGCTTACCCAAATTGCAAGATATGAAAAATTTCATCTTTTTCTGTTTGAGTCTTGACTGGGAAAAGAAAATACAACTCTTCCAGAAGGTGGGAAAAGACGATACGACACTTCCAGAAGGCTAACTTCTCAAGGTTGTAGATCCCTCAATTTTGGTTGAATTTCTTAATGCGACCACTTGTTGAAAAACACTCAAAGAGTACTTTGTGATGGTGCGAGAATCTTTCTAATCAAATGCTTTTACTAGGACAATGATCCAGATTTGAGAGACTACTTCTTGGTGGTGGTTGTACTGTCAATCTAATGGAGAACAACAATGTTGAAGTAACTCCCCAAGTATGAAGGTTTCTAAAGAGATTAAATCTATTGGAGTGTAAAAGTAGGAATCCTCGAGGAGTCTAGATCTAGTGCCTCGAAATGGGAGAGGCCTAAGGGTATTAATTTATTAAATCAAGTAAGGGCAATTTATGGGAATCCTTCACAAGACTAGATGTTAAGTGCAGATCAATAGGTTCTGAAATGAATTACAAGTTAAAAGATCTTCTGGTAGGTAAGAAGCAAACACCTTCAATGAGGCTAGATCGAATGGTTTGATTGGAGTAAGCCTAAGGGTTTTAGATCTGTAACGGTCAAAGATGGAAACCATTGAGAAGACTATATCTAAAGGCCATGGTTGATAGGCTCTAATACCAAATAATATGAACTAACGAAGACAATTGGAACAGCCATAAGAGAGACAAGAGATTTCCAAAACTATACGTGTGCACTCAATTGTATTATGTATAAATAGATAATAAAGGATGTACAAGGAAGCTTCTAGATGAAGTTATTATGTAAATATTAACTAATCAATTATTAGTTGATGTACTTTAGTTATCAATGTATACTACCTCATCTGAATGTAATTTCTTTTATGTTTAATAAAAGATGGACACACACAAGATGTCAGTGTGTCGTGTATTGTGTGCCGTGTGCCGTATGCCGTATGCCTTCCACAACTCCAAGTTTGTCCCATAACTTTACAAACACAATGGATCCAAAGGATTTAGTCATTAAATCAACAGGCTGGTCCTTAGAAGTTAATTTGAAATATGCAATCCTTTGTCATTTTATGTTTGTTTAATGTATGAGTTTTGGTTGAGACAAAAGCTGAGAAAAGTCGCTAGCACCAACACATAGATCTGGTCAAGTAGGCATAAGTTATATCAGGCTGCCCACCAATTGTCAATAGGTTGATTCTTCGACCAATGATGTATCATTGTCAACTAATAACTTCAGCCTAACCTTCACAGTTCTGAATCCAAAATCTTGGAGATGATCGATGTTAAAATACTAGGCTCGTGGAGATTGCCTGAATCTGTACATTGACTTAATCAATCTACAAAGCAGATGATCATGACCAGGTACTTGCAAAACTTTAAGCTGTACCAAATAAACCTCCTCACCCAAATCTCTAGAGAGAAGCACCTAAAACGTGACCATCTTCGCAATTTTTTACAATACGAGCAAAGAATTCATATTCTATTCCCTCCTATTCTGAAAATACTTCCACAACAAGATGAGCTTTGTACTTGTCTAAAGTACCATCAACTTTACTTTTGTTTCTATCCAATGGGTAATTCCACCCAACTCATCTAGCAGTAATTCCACCAACTCCCTAGCATGTTTTTTAACAAGGCATCATATTTTGCTTCCATGGCAGTCTCCCATTCAAGTATGCCTTCTGCTTTAGAGTATTGCTGCAGTGCAAGTATTGTAAAAAGGTCAGTTGTGAGAGAAAATTGGGCATGATCTACTAGACTAGACTCCGGTCATCCAAGCCATTGCCTTTCTTTGACAACCATCTCACCGTGTGCCTCATGCACATGTTGGATACTGGAGTTTCCCTCCATAACTAACCATGCAATTGACTGAAGCAATTCATACTCCTACAAAACTAACCATGCATTTGATTGAGGCATTTCATCCTCTCACACAACCTGTATTGTGGAGTCTCCCTCCACAATGCATATAAGTTGACTATAGCTGGGTCAATAAACCTACACATGCCACCTTGCCCAATGCCTAGGACAACTAGCTTGTCTTGTTCCACATCAAACACAATACACTTCTGCTCAGAAAACTTTACAACAATGTTTGGATTTTCTGTTAATTGACTAATAGACAAGATATTTTTATTCATGCTACGAATATACCTAACATTACTTACCATGTTTTTTTGCGAATTATTCACCACTTTACGAATATCTCCTATCCCCTCTACTACAAGTGACTCCTAATCAGCTAATAAAACTTAATCAATTTTTTTGATTTTCAATAAACTATACATACCAATCCATACGACACAAAAATGTTTGGATGTGTCAAATCAATGACCCAAAGAACTAGTAGCATTGTCATTTGAGCATGAAACCCTAAGGGAATACTCTTCCTCGTAATCCCACTCTTCAACCTGCTTGCCACATTTGCTTCACCCACAACTTTTGTCTATGAAAAGATCACATTGTCACTTCAAAAATCATTTTTGGCATGCCCAACCTTATGATAGTAATGACATTTCACCTAGTATCTAGAAGATGATTCATCAAATATTTCTTTCCACTTCCCCTTAACTAAGCAGCAAATGCACTCTCTTTTGACCATAACTAGACTCGTTAATCTATGTCTTCCTATGTTCCTTCTACAAGTATGAACTAACCCGATCAAAACTTAGGGTTTGGCTTTCTACCAAGTATAAAGCCTTCACAAATGTTTCATGGGAGGGCAATAAACTATTCAAAACAAGCACAACCAAGTTTTCATCATCCACCTTTTTCTCTATGGCAACAAGTTGGTCTCGGAGATCTTTCATCCAAAGAATATGTTATGAAAGTGACCCACTCTCGTGTATCCTTGCTGAAAACAAAAAAAAATTCAAGTAAAAGACCCAAAATTGCTCCAAAGTTTGATACATGATTCAAAGAATAGTCCAAAGATCACCCGCCACAGTGGCATTTTGGACCTCAAGGATTAAATCATCTAAAATAACAAAAAAATCAGCAACATAAGGACCTCCTTATGAAGCTTGTCATAGTCAGCAAAATTGGACCCATTCTCAACTCCTATTTCAGATTAATTTGATCTCAATCCCTATTCTCCACGATCATTAAAATCTTATGACTCCATATCTTATAGTTTTGACCAACTAGCTTCTACGCTTCTAACATAACAAAATTTTGAATATTGGCCATTATTTAAATTCTCGAGTCACCGAACACTAAATTTTTGATCCACATGGTTGTGCCCTTACTACACATCTATTCACCGGATATCCCTTTCATCCGCAAATACTTGTGCACTATTCTCGACGTCTATATGAACTCTTGAATCACGTTTTTCATTTTCTCTCTCCTACCATAACATAATGGTCTCTCCTCCATCCAATGTCTCCAAGGTCTTCACATTTTTATTGCTTACTTGAAAATCATGATTGTTCTTGCATTTTTGTGTTTCTCCTCATGGAGTACATGATTCCTCTAAGAATGATTTTGATATTTCTGCAAGTCATGATCTCTACAAATCCCTTGAATTCTAATTCTCAACTTGCGTTTTTACCTTTGTCATCGTCATGTTTACTCACGAACCTTCATGATTTCTTCTGCGTGTCTACACAATCTTTAATTCTCAACACAAATCATGTTCTTTTTTTGTGAATCACATCTTTCTTTCGCACTTGTCTCTGTGCTTCTTCTTTCTCTATCTCTAGTCTTCATGTCCCCCTTCCATGGATTCTTTTGTCATGGCGCCCTCTGACGCTCCCCGGCATTAATTAACATGACTAAACACAATCACTCCCTCCTTTCGCAATGTTTTACTTATTCAAATCGATTTTGAAAAAAGCTTTGCAATTCATACCCTATTCCTAGGGCTTTCAAACCTCAAACACTTCTCTTTCCATAGTTCGTACTCGACTAGGGCTTACTCAAACTCTACCATTTGTTGTTCATATCCTTCTCCTAGGGATTCCTCAAACAAAGGCCTTAGATACCAATGTTAGTAAGTATGAGAGAAATAATGGAGAGAAATGGAAGGAATATGGCACACGGCACACTAACATATTGTGAGTTTCCATCTTTTATCAAGCATAAAAGAAGTTATATCCAAATGAGGTAGTTATACGTTGATAACTAAAGTACATTAATTAATTAATTAAAAACTTAATAACTTTAATAATGACTATATAGCATTTAATATAGTACGCTAAACTTGTGTGAGTATAAAACATTTCATATGGTACACTAATCCCACGTGAATATATTCAAGAAACGACACTAGCCTATGCAATCATGTCTCATCACATATGAACAAATATTTCAACTACATATTTCTTGAACCTTCATATGCCCAAACAGATTGGGGTTCTCGGACTCTCTTCAACTATAGAATAAATTGGGACTCTTTTAAAAGTTTATGGGTTTTCTTCACTCTACATAAGCACTAAGGCCAATGTCTCTATAACATGGCTTCGCAATACACAACAAATGCGATCTTCAAATCAAACAGATAGGCAAGGGTTTGAATTTTCTAACTCGCTTGCATACTGGTATGTGAGACAAATGTAGAAATTTCGTCACTAGAAATGTTTTGCAAATGAACCATTCTTTCAATGGCAAGAGTTTTACGTGGATGCAAAGATTTAGTTGAATGTCAAATCAAATCACCAACCACTAGTGTGTCAACTCTAGAAATTCAAGTTTATTCGGTTTCTAAATATGCCTACTAAATTCTTCAAAAACATTTGGTGAGTTGGAGGTGTGGTCCACTTGTACGCACACAACAACCACATTCACATAGCCTCGTTATCATGTCTTCTTCATGCTCCCTCACTCCCTAAATATCTGGCTCTAATGCTGCAATAAAACAATTTCAACACTAAATGGATTCAATTTGGACACGTTCTTGTGCGAGACTAACCAATCTACAATGTCTAATTGTAAAGAATCTAAAGATATGATAAGACTTTGGTAGCTTACAACTTCCTACCAACCTAAATTGACATAGAAAATCCAACGTATGATTTGACAAAGGGCCTCTAATTCTACATTTTATACCCTATTTATACCATACAAAGTGGTGCAGATCAATTGCAACTTTATTGGAATGTATACGTACTATTGTGTACCATAAAGAGAGGTGCAAGTAGAATGTGGATAGAAAGTGCCCTAATAATTAACCTAGTACTAAATTGAAACCAAGGAAACAACAAAACAAACACTTAGATTAGTATTTGAAATGTTCCCAAATGGACATATTTGACCCCAAGAGGATTTAAGGTCAATCCCAAACCCCCAAATACAATTTATAGAAGATGCAGCAATTTATTAACATGCAGATCTGAATTTAATCTGAAAAGTGCAACTAGGGTAAAGTGGGAAACCCAAACAAATCAGCCAATAAAATATAATTTCTCCACTCCAATCTGATCTACCAATTTTATAAAGCCAAAATATGAAAGAACATACATATTTTGATGCACAAGAAGGCTGAAATTAATTTATTTTGAAACCCCAGTCTGCAGAAAATTATGGCAACTTCAAAAATTCATAACTCACTCAAAATGCTCTGATCCACACAAATAAACTATGCATGGATTCAGAAAAATAGGGAGAATGCAATGATGTTACCCATTCATGCAAATGACCACCACAAGTGCCCTAAACAGCCAAAACACCAATTCGCCCTTAGGGTTTTGGGCTGAAAAAATCATAAAAACATGATTTATTAACAGCAATCCAAATCAGATCAAAACCCCTTTAAATACCTCAAGAAGTATCCTAGAAGTGGGTCGTACAATATGATAGAAGGCTGGAAAACACAGCTGCAAATTTGCTTCAAACCCTTGATCCAAAAATCTGCAAAAACTCTTTTATTCACTGCTGGAATAAACTGAAATATCACTGCAAGTACAATGGAATCCCCTGTGTAGAGATCCCTCACATACTCTTGGGGTTTTCGTCTGCAAGAGAGTACTCCTAAGGGTTTCCGTCCTTAGAAATAATTCAGACAAAGCTAAAAGCTTCAATTAAAAATCAGAATTTAGAAGATGATCAAATGTGTCTTCTCCAAGCAATTCCCATTGCTTAAATAGAAGAATTGGGCCTAATGGCCACCTCCAACAACCAATCACATTTTCCTTCCTCATTAAATGCTTCCACCAACCACTTTTCCCTCCTAATGCAAGTCGCATTTTCTAGAGGGAATAACTTTTGGCCCATTTGCTTTTTGCCTTTTTCTATTTTACTTTTGCCTCCTAGTGCAAGTCGCACTTTTCCATGGATATTACATTTTTAATAAGTGTTTTTATCTTTTTGTTCACTTTTTCTATTTTTATTAAGTCCATAATAATTTATTATAAGTGCTTTATAATATTTTATTTATTTTTGCACTTTATAATAAAATAATAGAACTTAAGTCACCCTTGTGTTCACCCCTTTAGCCGTCGGGTAGACAAAATAGGCTAAGGGTCTTCGATTGGGAAGGGGATATTACATTATTTTCATTTAAACTCTAAAATATTAAATATGCTACTAGACTATTTGCAATTAGAAATTCTCTACTCAAATGGTGGATAAAATGAAAGGCAAGCCTTGCACCATGAGTTTTGTAGCATGGTTCAATGATGTTTTCAGCTTGAAGTAACACAAATCCTAACCCCGCGTCCGAATCACCAAAACCCTTTGAAAATACACAATTGTGTGTGTGTGTCTATGTCTTGGTATCTACGTGCATATATATACAAGGATACATAAATATACACACAAATACACACACATAATAGAAAGTATGTCCCAACCACAAACTATTCTTGAATATGGTCTTTTACAACCCTAAACTTGTAAGCAATGTACCAACTGAAACTGACCTTCAAACCTAAAAACAAGCTAGGTCCTAGCCAAAGCTGTCCGAAAAAGACATGTTTTGCTGCTTTCCACTAGATGAGAAGTAAACAATTGATTAAGGCTTTCATGGCTTTATTCAAATAAATGGAGACATTGCTTGCATGCAATACTAGCTATTTTTGATACAGTGACCTTTAGATAACCCACCATACCTGAGGCGTTACAAATATACCTCTAGCATTGGCCTAGAAACAGTATCTTATTGTTTCAAGCATGTGATCTACTAAAATTTTCATTACTATAAAATTTAAATCAGTTATGGCATTTATGCCTAGACAGTTGTTCATGCAAAAGTCATTGATTTTTGGATTTTGCAAAGAAGTTTGATTTCAATTCATGTCAATAGAATGAACTGTCAATTCAAATTTTTCGCAACTATGAACTTCTTACTACAATAACTTATGGGTTTAGCACAAAAGTTTGATTTTTGCTTCCAATCCTAGATCTTTCTTTTATGATTTACGCATGTGCAAGACTCCATCTCTCTGTTCCATGGTCATCCCTGCCTAAGAACTAGGAAAATTGTGAGTTCAATGCTACAAAATGCTAACATAATTTATATTTGTGGTATTGCTAAAGTAAATTTGGATGTGAACGCAATTCTAATTTACCTCAGACAATCAAAAGCAAAGAATAAAAAGTTTAAAACCTCGAGTACACCAAGAAAGAAGAAATTAATTGGATACCATTGTCTTTACAGAGACTGTGGAAACTCTCTATTTACTTTCTTTCGAACCCGGATCAACAATGCGTAACCCTCTTTCTTCAAGAGGTTGCCACCCTTTGAAGTAGGTACTACAAGGAGACCCTAGGCTGATTACAGTTCCCTTCACAAAGGTTGGTGGCATTAAGCACCCTTGGATACCATTGCTTCACACACTAGGGGGTAGGTCAGTGAGACAACGCTCATCTTTGCACAACACTAGTCCTAAGGTATCTCAACACACTAGCTCTCGTGATGGATTTGATCTTGCTCGGCATCATGGATCTACTCAAGTCATGGAACCACTTGTTCGCAACAGCCTCCTCAGGTGCAAAAGCAAGCACAAATTGCAAGTTTATTTGCTGCCATGGGCGCTTCTTCAGCCTTGGGTGTTTGGAGGGATTCTAGGGGAGGTACTTTTCTTCCTCCAAGATTACCCAACCTCGGACCCCTCAACCCTAGTCACTCACTGAGGAGCATTATTAGATCCTACATTAGCCCTTTCACAATTTTAAACAATGACACAAATGATTCCACTATCCCGGCCATGGTCAGAGATGTTTGATGAGACTACCATCTAGTCATTTCAAATTGCACCATCCCATGCTCTTCAAGAGTTCTTATTCACCCCACATGGCTATTTATATCATTACCCTAACCATATTGGTTGCAGGATTTACTATGTTGGGTTTACCCCTCATATACTTTCAGTGCTTTTGTTCTTCTTTTAATTAGTTAATTGTTGTTCCTAGGATCCTTTTACCTTAGCACGTTCTATCATAGTTGGGTGTAATCTCAAGTTAAGTTGACCTACTTTTAGTAATTCATGGACATCAATATAATTTATTTCTTTCTTTTCTTTCAGAACATGTGGAATAATTAATCTTCAATGAAATCAAGATATGTAATCATGATCAAACAATTACTAGATAGGATGCATTCATATAAGGCATTCATCAAGATTTATTTATTAGAGATAAGTGTGGCATGTTCAAAATTCAAATGCTGTAATAGAATGTTATTGTGAATCAGTGAATGTCTACATGACAAAATAAGAGTTTCAACTCTAGCATCCTCTTCAAATATGTATTTCAATTATGATTAGTCTTAATTTCATCCGACTTCTATGTACGTATCTCTTTTACAAGATCATACTTCTGACACCACTGCTCATTTAGAGTATAACTGTTTCACACTTGAACACTTAGGTTAGGTCTTCACTTCAAAAACAGGATATTGATTTAACGTTGTATAACTGCTAATATAGCTTAAATCGGAACACAGAAATTTATCTGCCTTTTGCATACTCTTCCATTGCACTGGAAACCAGTTTATGCAAGATTGACCTTTATCATGAATTTAGTTTCATTTAATGATTACCTTTAGTTCAAAGTTTTATTGCCTTAAAGTTCCTATTATATTTCATATAGGCCTCAAAAAGGATGGCAAGATGGTAACTGTGAGCATTCAGCCACCTATAAAACTGTAATTTATCCATACTGAGATCTTCGGCATTACCATGATCTCATTCGAGAATTTTAACACTTGCAATTAAATAAGGATAACAAATTTATGAATTAGTGTCACAACAGTCTCTCAGAAATAGTTTTATTGATTTTTGTATTTTATTGAACTCTACTGAAAACTTGACACATCTTTATATTCAGCAGAAGATATATTCAGTTAACAACAAACAATAAGGAGATAACATTTACAACAACATTAATCCCTGATGTTGTCAAGCAACTGACTGAGAAACAAACTGGAAGTTTTCTGCATTTTTAATATTTTGAATCCAAAGAAAGGCCACCATTTCTTATAGTTTTACATGCAATACTAATCTACAGTCTTGTACTGAGCCAGCTACGTGGAATATGGCTGAAAAGTAGAGAAATACCATATATCATATTAAAATGAATCCTAAAGAATAAGTTTATAAAGTCCAATTTATAACTTGTGTGCCATATTGGAATACGAAAGCAGCAGCAAACACAAGAAAATTACTAGAGAGGAAAAAGATAAATGGATAGTAGTGCACTTAATTTTCCATTGTAATAGAGGAAAAGGAGAAACCTTCAGGTACAAGCCACCATATATCACCAAAAGTAGATTTTCCATCATAACCTCCTAACAACAAAAAACGAGAATCAATGCGGGTCATTGAATGATATGCACGAGCTGGTGGAGGTTCGTTGCTGACAGCAAGACGCTTCCACTGCACTGATGCTGTGACATGCATTGCAACAGTAAATGTGTAAGACATACTTCGAAAGTTTTAAAATCTACAAACATTTCCACATACACTGATGCTTTAACATGCTTTACACCAATACATGAGTAAATCATACTTGAAAAGTCTATAAAGAAATGTTGACTTGCAGCTCTATAAGGATCTATTTTTCAATTAGAATTCAATCAAAGTGTTATTTGATATCTAAGATTTTAGAAAATAAAAACATGGCATGTGCCCACAATATAGTTCCACATACTTGCATCACATTACAATCAGTTTGTTAAAAAGTAATGTCTAAAGGTAATTTTCTGTGAGAAACCATACATCACTCGGGTGGTGCTAACCAGCCCTGCGGATCCTTAACAAAAATTATTATCATGTTCACATAAGTCCAAAAGCCTTCACATATATCATTTGCATATGATAAAAACGTATGCTACACAAAAGTTTCAAAATAAGGTATCATAAGATAGTAGGTGGAAGTAAAGCTTTGGAGAAGGAAAAAAAAACATTTCATTGTCCAAACTTAAAAATGATTCGTAAAACCTTGAAATGCAATGTAAAGCTATACACAACCAAACCCCCAAATGGAGGCACTAGTTTAGAAGAATATTGTTAAAACCCAACTTAAAGGATAACAAGCTTAGTTATGGAATATGGATCAGTTCCCAGAGTCTGTGTTACTGTTGCAAACTTTTGAACCCTGCCAAATTTTAATTCCCACCATTTGAATATCAATAGTAGAGGCTTATTTCAATTGTAATACGCACCTTATATTTAAATGAGGGATTGAAAGGCTTTATTATATACACATATGGGCATAAATATAAGGACCACTCCATCTTTGATTTAAGACATTAAAGACCTATATTTTAGGCCACATAAGAACTCAAAGAGGCCAAAACTTTCAAAAGCTTTATTTGTTTTAAATGCCACGGGAATGTTATAAGTGGAGAAAGCTAATATTTAAATATTCCAAAGGCTTTTAAGCCTTGCCCATATTCATGGTCCTGGATGAGTGAATAAAAGGTTTTGAAAACTTAAAACATTTGGCCACTGAAAGTATTAATTTGTGGCAGGGGCTTTCATGGATATTTTGACCAGGATTTGGTTATTGGACAATAGGGAGGCCAAGCATTGGAATGGTAGCCGTTTAATGTTGCAGGGATTCACTGAAGCTTCTTGGCAGCAGTTGGGGGCAGCAGCGTTAATGGTATTCAGACTTGGCCACTTCCAATTCCTGCTTCTCTCTCTTATATCCACTGGCAATGTAATTAAATAGAGGTTTCTTCTGTATTACTGGGGTTCCCTTCCAACCTATGGAATTGTCCGGCTCTCTGTGAGACCTTCATCATGAATGCATCAGCCTCATCACTTTGTTGCTTATTTAATTTATGTTCACTTCCAACATTATATTAGCCATTGTACAATCCATTTCTGCATTCTATATGGATTCTATGGCTTCATTTTCACCTAAGTTTTTGGTTATGTGTCTATTTGCCTCTTGCAATGAATTCTGGAGGAAGTCTTTTTATTTGCAACAGTTGCTCTGGGTAGACTTTCCTTTGAATGGGCAGGGGCACGTCTATTATGGTGGATCACCTTTTCATTGTTTTATTATATTTCAGCTTTCCTCTATCCATTTCCACCCTCAGCATGTTTTAGATTAGTGCTAGAGTAGAGGAGTCGGCCTTTCAATCCTGGAGGTCACCTTACTGTACTGATCTCAAGCAGAAAAGTTTCCCAAACTATTGTACTCCAGGCACACGTCTATGCACCAACAGTTACCATTCTAAGACTTATAGCCTACAGAAGCAACATAAGGAAACATACAATTATAGTTTGGCTATATTAACAAGATATAATTTTAACCAACACTAAGCCAATGCAATAGTTGTTTCCTTACATTTGGTCCCATGTACACCGCTAGGGAAGAGTGGGTAGGTCATCATTCAAACCTCCTTTGGAAGGTTTCGTGCTCAGCTTTCGCTCACTAATAACAGTCATGGACAAAGGCATTTCCCAATAACCATTTGCCCCTATGAACGGTACTTTATGTCTACAAAATCCACATTATTCAATCAAGGCGTATAAGTACTTTGCATTGTGCTTTCAATCCTCCCAATCAAGAGTAGGGCTAAGACTCAAAACCCAACATTTTAAGTTTTCCTCTTAAATGCTATTGTTGGACTGTTGCCATATTCCGTATGGCTTCCCAAACTAAACGCTCTCCATATGACTCTGAAACCATCTTACAATCTGACATGCATAAACTATGCAATAGACATTGAAAACATATACAAGTGAGAAAAAACCAACATCTTGGCAAGGGCTCTTATGTATTGAAATATCGCGAGCCATCAAAGACACTAACTTCTGAGCAACACAAACATATTCATAATTTTAATGTATGCACAACATACAACCCTATGGCACAAAAGTCCAACACCATTTGTACAAGCTCGTAAGGGGTTGACTTGGACCTATCCACCAATTATGTTAGGAAATATATCTTGGTGCTCCATTTGTATGTATGGGTGAATAATAATTACATGTGTAATTATTATTATGGTAAATTAGTGAAAGTACATTAACTATGTAAATGTAAATAGTAAATGTAAAAATTTAAAAAATTTAAAAAATGAGTGTGAGAATAATATAAGGTGTATGGTTATACATGAGTGTTGTTGATTTTAATTATTGTCTGTGTAGCTATTTCATGTATTCATGTATTAGATCAAAGTAATTTTCACATTTGGTACCAGAGCAGGTTAAATCTGTCTCGAAGAAGATCTCGTAACTTTTGTTTTGTGATCTGGGTTTCTCCACAATTTTGCACGTGGAACGATCTGCTATATACAGAAGCTACAAAAAAATTTCAGCCAAACCCAGTTCGTCGTTTGGGAGAAACGTGCAATTTACTATACAACACATTGATCACTGCTATTTTTGAAGAAATCAGAGAATCAAAGGTAATTCAAATCTACATTCAATTTTTTTTGGATATTTAGATTCAATAAAATGGATACACCATTAGATAAATTTAATGGGCTGAACTTCCATACATGGAGAGTAAAAATCCAGATGCAGTTAATGAATAAAAACCTATGGAGGATAGTAGATGGAAAAGAAAAAGCACCTACGATATAAGCAAAATTGTAGAATGGGAAACTAGAGATGAACAAATAATAGATGAAATTGACTATAATTCTGAAGACTTTCTATACTAAGTGAAGTTCTTGGAGGAAGGAGGCACAGGAGGTTGGAGGTCATTCAACGACCTCTCGTCGATCACAATGGGGGCAACGACGGGGCCGCAAAGATGATTTGTGGCATTTTTTTTTGTATTTACGGTTGTGTGTTTACTTTAGTTTGTAGTGTTCATGTTTTCAATAAGTGGAAATTTCACATTGAGGGGGCAACATGATCCAATGTTCCTTTTCACTATGTCACTTTTTCTATGTATGTATGAGCAATAGATTTCAGCAGAATTTCCTATGTTATTCCCTACAGTGAGATGTGATGAAGGCTAAGAATAGTACTTGGCATATCATAATGTGGTTGTAGGTAAACCACTTGAAAACCTTCATTAAAATGATTGACATGAGCCATATGCCTACTTGAGACCAAACCTATCTGCAACCAACATCAAAATTAAAAATCACGAGAAAATATTTATTACTAATGCAGCTCAAGAAAACAACATCCTATAGAAAATTGCAATCTTCATAAACTTGGCATTTGACATGAAACAGGCATGGAGATTACACAAAGATCGGCACAACACTCAGCAAGTTTCTCGGGAAAATATACATAGTATAGCTAAAAAGAACAGCCATTTACTAGTGTATTCTACCTGAAAAGCCTCTACCATAAGGAAACACATCAAACAGGCTCCAGATTGTAGGAATTAGAGATGAAAAAATAAGACAATATATTTTTTTCAGCTAAGTCGCCAATACATTTTGGATACGGGTACGGATACAAGAATCTGATTTGCGGATGCAGCATTTTTTGGTTTTACTGGCGAGCAGCTTTGAATACGGTGGTGGTAAAAAAATACAAAAATAAAAAATATATAATTTCTAGCCTAAGAAATAGGAATTAACCACATAATATAAATTCTAACCTACTAAAAAAGGAATTCACCACGTAGCATAAATTTTAGCCTAATAAATAGAAATTAACCACATGATATGCATAGAAAAAACAAAATAACCACAAAACACTACTGAGAATTTATATAGTTCCAAATGACACGTCACGAGTGTCATGATAAATATTAAATTTAGTTATAACATCAAAATTATCATTCAATATTTTACCATAGTCATCCTCCTTTTACAAGCTGGCAATATCAACTAAAATCTGGTTTTCTTTTGGGTTTTCTGGTGAGATTTTGAAAGAACTCGAGCGAGCATTTTCGAGCAGATTTTATGTGTTTTGTGAAGGCAGAAGCATCCATGGAATTATAAGCAACCATTAGATTTTTGTATACCAAAAACACAGAAGGACAATCCCAGTTATTAAGATCATGGGTATGCTCCATTCTCAAGGATTCTCATATTTCCTGTCCTCGAACCTCTATAAACTCTCATCCCTAGAGTTCTCAAGGGCCTCTCCTTGCAATTTCTAGGGCATCTCAACCTTGAGAGCATGCTATCGTTTCCACGCATACTTTTACTGTGAATGAAACCATTCAAGCGTCCAAGGGTTGCCCATTTCTCTGCAAAGCATTTTGTAGGAAAGAGTTCTCAAAATTCTCTGAAACAAAGGGTTTTTGGCTAAAGACAAAATCAGGATCCTTCCTCTGAAGCGACTGAAGTTAAAGTCCCAAAAATATTTCTGAATTTCTCTGAATTTTCCATATAAATTTTGATCACGCAAACCCAGATTAATGCAGAAGAAACCCCTAATTCCTTCATCCAAAAACTAAGATGAAGACACAAATGCCCCTAACACCTTATGATTACAATTTACATTCTGGTCCAGGAAAAGATCAGAGCTGAGTTCCAGGACCAACTGCTACAGCTCAAAACATAGAATTGGCCTCTCCGGAACAAAGTACACCAAAGGAAATCTATCATTGTCGATTTACAAGTTCAAATTGAGGTGCAATGAGATGAAAATCACCTCCCTTATGCAGCCCAAGTACCCCTGCCGATGGAATTCAACTCCTTCAGGCAGTGGTTTCAGAATTAGAAAACAAACAATCCAAATTCTTACCCATCTGACATGTTTGAAAAAGAAAACACAGCAAATCAAAAGTCCATTAAAAACAAGCGGACTATGAAGGTTCAGGTTTTCAAAGGGAAGAAGCCCATCCCCTACCTCCCGTCCCCCAAATGTTGAAATGTTTTGTCTAGGCAAACTTGAAGAGGAAAGGGATAAATGAGAGAGTGAGAATTAAACCTTGTTCTCGCGTCCCCAGAACCAGTGATTCTCTTCAAGCAGGCCATGGAATCTTGCACAAAACATTGAATCTAAAAGACATTTAACTTAATAGAGCCTGGACAGCTCTAGATGGGACTACTGTTATCCTGTTTCAATCAGTGGATGAACTCTTGCGAGCATTGAAAGTTCAAAAGAAGCTCTTTTCTCTCCCGAACAAGATTTACTTGGATGCTGACCTTACACAAATCCAAATAGAGGAGCTTCAGGTGACATACTCATCGTGACAGCCATGGACAACAAATAACCTGTATTCAGAAACAGCTGGATGGCTATCCGCAATTCTCCTCTTCCATGCTGGTCGCATCCTTGGCCGTCCAAACAACAGTGCCCTTGAGTCTCAATATGTGATGGCTGTCTCCATATACCTTGCTAGAATTCCAATGGTAGTTTGACCTTCCATTGGTGCCTTCATGTTTCTTCAAATGACCTCATCTTTCTCACTGAGGCACACAAGAGCCATCTTGGACTTGACTCAAACCAGCTCTATATCTATGACTGAAAGTGGTGTTTTTCACCCCATTAGGCTCTTCAAAATTCACTTTATGATAATAAATATTCTTACCAAGTGTGAGCAACCTTCGTTGTGGGAAATTTTTGAATTGCAAGTGCCTTACTTGCTGCCCCAAAACAACTGTCCTATGTTGTTTCTTCTTGCCATGAATTCTGATTTCTTCAGCTTTGTCACAAAATTTTAGTTCTTCATTATGAAAGTTGAGGGTGGACTTCCCCAATGTTTGCAACCACTGAACCCCAAGAACAATTTCAACATTAGCTAGTTCAATAACCAAAAATTCACCACATACCTCATGATCTCCCAAGAGAAGTGACAGCTGTACTATTTTTCTTGCACAAGGTATGAGGGTGCCACTCCCAACAAGCATAGTGACCCCTTGGTTATGAAGAAGACCCTTCTCCTGGAATGGTTGATAAGTATGTATGTCATGCACCCAAACAAGTATGCTGCCCTTTCCCCTTATTCTCCTAACCTTTTTCTCAAACATGGAACTATGGGTCAGCCCCTCATCAATAAGAAAATCAGAATTGTGATCCTTCTCTAGATGATCCCAATGTAACAAAGACTTAGCAAAAGAGGGCTGCAAGGAGTATCTATTGGGAATAGAACCACTAGGCTTACCTTTCCCAAGAGTGATTTTTGACATTTTCCTTACACCGGCACATACCAAGATGAATTTTCCCCAAGTACTGATTTTGAAGTGGATGATTCTCCCTTTCTCAAGCCTTATAACAACACCCATACCTTTATCATGGTGATGTCTCACTAGTGGTGCCATAGGAAGATACAACAAGCATGAGACATGATCACCCTTCCTAACCAGTGGTGTGTGATGACAACATACTTGAAATGACAAATTGGCCAGCAAGAGAAATGGAATATTCACATACCATGGGCTGCTCATGATGTCTTTATGCTTCAAAATCTCTGAGTTTGAATCAGCACTCTTCATTTGCATGATCTCTTCACCAAATGGAATCCTTTCCTTCTTGCATTCTTCCCAAATTTGTTGGTGCTTGTCTTGGGTCACCTTAGGCTTCTTATTAGGGCTGGGAATTCCATTCATTGACCTCCTCTTGACTGCTGTTTGGAACAGTCCAGCCAGCTGAAAATTATCAACAACTCCCAATTTTTGTAACCCAAGCTCTCTCTCTTCCCACTTGGTACCCTTCATCTTCACAATGTGGTTAGAGTATTCTTTATGATGACCAAAATATTGCAAAGACATAGCATGAAGGTGATGTAGCAATTCCTTAAGAAGATGATGAAATTGCTTACCATAGGTTGTTGTCCTGAAATTTCCAGCGAACTGAAAGTGATTATAGGCACTGAAAAGCACTCTCTTCATCTATATGGCCCCCAACAAGGTCACCCAAAAGTCTTGGCCCATTGACCCTATGCAATTTTGATTTGTCTCCATTCTTAGCATCATGAAGACTACCCATTTGCCATGATTTGCTATGGAGCATCAAATTTGCCCCAAGGTCCTCTTTTTCAACGAATTGCCTATGAGTGTAAATCTGAAATGGCATGATAGGAAGCAACAAATCAGAAATATGGTCATCATGGTCATACCTTGGGCTGCCCACAAGGAGCTCACCCTCCTTTGCCTTCGCTCCTTCAACAACTGAAGATCTTTCCGCCTTGACTCCTTCCATATTTTCTTGACACATGTATGGAACATCATCATGGTTCCCACTGAAGTCAAGAACACCATCAATTTTCCTCTTATTGATTGTTGTTTGGAAAATTCCAGCGAGTTGATTATCATCATTATCAGCCAAAAATTTGGCTTCAACCACCAAATTCTCTCCACAATTTTGCATTCCCATTTTTTTTTCCTTGGCTCATGCTCCATAACTTCTTCCTCTTTCTGTGGAGATTATGTTACATCAAAACCTTCTTTGGTTCTTCATCTAGCAACACCTTTCCATGTCCTTCAATGTGGTCTTCTTGGGACTCCACCTCAAAACCCTCTTGCAGATCTGATTTTCCTTTTTCTTCTTTCAAGAGAAACCCCTTTGGGTTTGGCTCCTTGGCGTATTCTTGTGGTCTAGGGTTTAACCCTAGCATCTTCATCCATGTTCTAATTGTCCCCTTGTTGGAGCCATCAAATGTGGAGAGTGCCACCTTCCCCAAAGCATTTTGAAAATTTCTCTAGTGGCGCATGAGGTCTAGGCTCCGACCTTGACCTTCCCTTGCTTACCCCTATGAATTCGGCAAGTGAAATAGCATCACGGATCTCATTCGGAAGAGCCCTATATTCTTCATAGCTAGCCACAATGTTGTGACCCACTGAATGTTGTGTTTCCACCTCCGAAATGACTTCTTTCTTTGGTAAAAACCTAGGTCGCCAATCCATGTTTGTATTCTTTGTCACTGTCTTGCACGAATACCATCAAGATGGGAAGATCAATGCTTTAATACCACTGTAATGTCCCTTTCCAGGGCTAAAACTGAAAAATAAGAAAATAGTACAAACCCCAAGTGAAGTAAATTCTGATTTTTATAACAGACTGAAATTTGGAACAGTGAAGAAGAACTTGTAAAGAGTGAAAATTCAACCAAATATCACCATAGAAATCATCCACAACATAGATAAACACTTTAAGAATATTTTGGGACACTTTTCACCATAAAATCCAATGAAATACTCAGCTAGAAATTTAATTATAAACAGCAGTACAGCCAAGAGAAATGACCAAAAATGGAGTCTCCAAACCTCAACAATGGCGAAATATGATGGAAACCGGCCTTATAGATTATGTCAAATCTAAATATCAAAGAATGATTAAGATTTGTGCCCTAGAAGGCACCCAAATGATCTTCTATGAAAGTTGTTTCCTAGGAGAGGGGCTCCAAATAATATTAAAACCCTTGAAATCGCTCCTCCTTGATGCCCTAGATGCAAACCAGCAACAAGGTCTTGTTGGTCGTCAAACTTGCACCCGTGTGTTGGATCCGGAAGAGCCGAGTTGTTTGAGACCCAAATCGAACCGTTCCCCAAGTTGTGGGACCTTGTGTGCTTAGGACGGATCTCCGGAGAAGGCCGGTTTCCTACCTACCTCTTACGTTGTTCTACTCCTAGTGTTGAAAGGAAAACTAAGACTAAACATGCCAAGGACCAGGGGATAGAAGGACGTGCGAAAGGGAAATCCTAAGCTAAGGCGATAACGCCGAGAAAGGGTCGATCTCTCTCCACGAGCGGCGAAGGAAAAAGAGAGGGCGAAGAGAGGGGGATGGTGCGCGCCACAAATCAACACGCGGGCTCGGCCTTCCAGCGCACACAACACATGAACACGGGACTTCTTCTGAAGACAAGAGTACGCACAGCATGTTAAAAATAAACAGAGAAGTGAGATGCAATGAAAACAAGAAAGGGAAGACAAGTTCCACAAAACACGATTTTATTGCTTAAGGGACGCACAGTCATTTACATTCATGGCAGGAGGCGAGAATACATTGCAAAGACCATGCCAAGGTCTGAGACCCGTGGGAAGTCGGCCACCATTTTGGCATGGTGCCATTACAACAGAGAGGGATCCTTTTTTACAAAGTAGAACTCTGCTATTTATAGAAGAAGGAGAGAAGAGAAGGAGAAAGAGAGGGAAACTCGGATTCAAATCTTGACCAACGTCGACCATGATAAATGCCTACAAATTTGCCTCTGAAAGGTTGTCATATGCACTTCCCCGTGTTTGTTTGGCATGTAGGAGGCAAGATCTGATGAAATCTGGTGGTTGAGGTTGATTGGATGTGTGCATTGATGATCAGAAAGACGTTTCCCTATTTTCCGCCTACCAAATCCCACCTAGATTTGAATTTGAATAGTCCAACGTGTAGCTTGCGTCAAAAATGACAACAACACTTTGACAAGTTCAAGCGCGCGATCGGAGCTCTATAATAAGCGAGATACATAACATCGAAAGATGTCAGAGCCATCTGGGCACGTAAGACATGTGGCACACGTGGATTGACTGAAGAAATCGGTCAACTATTCATTTGTTTTGTCTTTTCTACCACGTGTCATGCACTTGGTTGGTTGTCTAGATTTAGCGCCCTGTTGGCACGCTTTGATAGGTTGCATGTAGCACACTCAAGTCTGACAGATGACGTGGCACGTGATGGCCACAAAAGAGGCCAAGGCGCGGAAGTCAGAGACAGGCACGTGGGAGAAATTGGCGCGTGAACTCAACGTGCGCGGTAGGAAAGAAGGCATACTTGCAGAAGGCAAGTATGGAACAGGCGCGAGCATTCAACTGAGGAAGAGCGCGCGGTGACGGAAGGAAAAGGGGGTGCATGAAGGAGCAAAAGGAACAGGAGGAAGTGCAAGGTGCGCAAGCGCAAGGCATGCAAGGGACTTAGCTGATTTGGAAGGCAAGTCTATAGAGGTGCACGCAAGGAGTGTGCGACAGGAGAGTATAGAAGCGGGTGCGCGGGAGGAAGGTGCAAGGGGAAATGAAAGGAGATAGCAGAATGCAGAGAGAGAAGCAAGAAGGCGCGTAAGGGCGTGCAGAGGAACTGCAATCAAAACAGGTATCAAAAGAACAATCTTGAGTGTGCACAACTTGAAATGTGAAACATCAGAGTTAGAATGAAAATATAAGTTATCCAGTAACTAAGAGAGTTATTTGGATAACAGGTCTTCGATGAGAAACTTCAACACCACCAAATTGAAGGGTTTATATCCTCCAATCTTCCACAGGTGAAGGGTCCCGTCCTCTTTAGATGCCACACTAATGGATTGTCGCCCAATAGTGAAATGGACATAGAGCAATCAGCCCTAGAGACCAAGTATAAAGTGTATATGCCAAAAGATGATGTGCAAATGAGCCTATGAGACTCTTCTTATACCCTTTGGTTGGCACCAAGAGTCATAAGAGTGTAGACCAACCTCTTAAGCTTGTTTTATCTTCTATTTCCATGTTAGAACTCTCGACCTTGCCCGACCTATTAAGGAGCTTACTTTATCTTTTAATTTCATGCGAAAGAGCACTAGAACCCAGCCCGACTGTCTTGAAAGACAAAACACAAAATAAAAACATAAATATGAAATAAAGAAACTGAAATATAACTCAAGTTCTTCCCTTGTTCAACTTCTTCTTGCCCTTGGAAAGGGAGATGAGCAAGAAGCCTTCAATTTATATTATTTCGAAAAGGGGACATTACATACTTTCAGCATTTCAAGGCAGATTTCTCAATGCTAGGGCAGTAAATCCAGCTGGGCATATTTTTTTGGGGCTGCCACTCATTTCCAGCTTGATCTACCCATTTGGAGATTTCATGATCACTTTTCGGTGGGTTTTGATGGTTGGAAAAATTTGATTCTAATTTTATTGGATAGCTCATATTTTTGTGATTATTTTGTCCTATCATTTCCATTTTTCTCCAAGTATTTATGAAGTTAACGGAATTTTGAAGTTTCGGCCATTTTTTAGCATTAATTAATCCCAATAGCTTGCAATTTATGGTCAAGCAATTATTTTGCATGATTTTATCAAGGGTTTCATGTTGTTGATGCATTTTTGAAAATTTGTGTGGAGAAGACGAAAATATGAATTTACCCTAGGTCGCTTAGGGTTCGGTGGCCCTAAAACAGTCGTTGTTGTAGTTTTTACATAAAATCGTAGGTTGTCATAAAATTCAGTTTACTTCCAATTGGGGTTTGTGTTATTTCCTTTGTTTTTCAGTTTCAGCCCGAAAATGGATATTACAAAGTGGTATCGAGCATCGATCTTTCCCACCAAGAATATTCATTCAAAGGAGAATATAAGATGGCGAACATAGATTTTGATGATGCTAGGTTTGAGAGGTTTTCCCAAGGGCAAGAGAGGTTAGTTGATATAATGGCACAGTTGATCCATAATATGCATCCAAGAAGTTCTTCAAGGGCCATCAACAATCTTCAACCACAAAAATCCATGATGGATCCTACAACTAGGGATTTTTAGCCTACCTTCCTCCTGGGAAGAAGTCATTCGAAGGTTGAGACACGGGATTGGTGGGTCACAACATTTGAGAGAGCTATGATGATTATACGGCTCTTCGAAAGAAAAATTGTGATGCCATATCACTCACTGAGTTCCTAGGGTTGAAGAAAGGTAGAGTGGGAATTGGACCAATGTCTAAACCCCATGCTATGCCCAAGGAAAATGGGAAAGATATTCCATCCCTAGAGGGAGAAAATCCCTTCATTGTCATCAAGGAAGAAGAAGAACACTCAAAGTTGTCGGGTATTGAGAGGGAGCAGCCCATGGAAGCTCTAGAAGTACCTATCACTCTTCCTAGGGATGAGCCATTGACTGATTTTCAGGACAATAGTGTGAAGGGGCATGTGTTTGATGAAGAAACCATGGAGCATGAGCCCAAGAAAGAAGGGAAATATGTTTGCTGGAATTTTCAAAACAACAGCTCATAAGAGACAAGTTGAGGGTGTTCATGACTTTGGCAAGAACCACAAAGAGGCTCCATGCATGTGCCAACAAAATATGGATGAAGTCAAGGTGGGAAGAGCTTCACTAGTTGAATATGAAGAGATCTCAACCAAGCTTCATTCGGAAAAAGAAGATGAACAAGTTGAGGACAGCCCAAGGTATGATATTGAAAATCACATTTCAGTTTTTGGTCTCCTCCTATGTCGCTGCCATACTTGTGTCATCATGGGCAGCTTGTTGAAAAGAATGAGCCTATGTCAAGTTTGATGCTTCATAGTATAATTGGTGGTCATCATGGACAACATAGTGGAAATGGTGATAAAGTGAAGAACACTTTGTAAGTGGTAATTCTATGTGAATTGTAATGAAGATACAAATTTGGTACTTGGAGTGCCATGGCTACACTCTTTGGGTAAATTTACCCAAGACTACCAAATCATGGAGTTGAGGCTCAAGCTTGATGGCCAAGAGGTTGTGCTTCCAAGCATGACACATGGGATTCCTCAAGTTGCTACAACCAAGAGGAGGGGAAGAACTTCTGGAAGAAGGCAAGACATATGGGCAACACATAATGAGGTAAAACCTACAATTTTATTTTCAAAACAGACATCATGTTATAAGGATTTTGAATTCCTAATTGATAAACAGGCTAATGGAGGGAGTGCTCTAATAGAAGTAGAAGTTGAGTCCATGAATTGTGTGTTTGAAATTGGGTGGATGATTGTTATATTGTTGTTCCAAGCATTGTAACTTAGCTGGGATTTGGAGGTATGATTGGAATTTGGAAGTAATAAGAGTCTTGATTGGTGGGTTTTAAAACATGCTGCCATAAATGTTTGTACTGCTGTTATAGACATTCCCAGCTTGTCCAACATTCTGTTTGGTGCCACACAAAAGAGGACAGTCATGAGAAGGGATAGTTTCCAATCTTTCGGAGCATTTTCAGTCAATAATGACTTGTTCCCAGCCCCCACTACATTGTTTTTGAGGAGATTCATGAAGGGTTTTCAGTATGACAGCTGTTGTACCTTCCTTTCACTTGTTGTCCACAACATTTCCAGCCCCCTTTCCATTTTGTTGTCAACTGCAGAAGAATTTCCAGCCACTTGGTTGAAAGGGACTAACAAAAGCATCATGCTTACAGCTGTCATAAGAGGGATTCCAGCCACCATCATTTTAATTTTGAATGAAATACGTGGTTACAACTGTAATTTGGACAGCATGATTGTATTATTGGACAGCCATCGCTTGTGCATAGATTATGAGTTGTTTGCAAGCAAGGAGAAAGAGTTGGCCATCATGTCTATAAGGCATGAAGTGGTGAAGATGGGAACCCTTGTTTCCTTTAATAAGTTTGTCCCATGTGCAGGTACAGGTATGAAGAAGCAAGAGCAGCTGAGTTTGCTCTTCACCCAAGCAAATGATAGGGCTGCAGCTGAAGATGAAGATGACATTGTAAAGAATGATGAGTTGGTGTTCACATGTGATCTCACCTTGCAAGAAAATAGAGACTTTTCAACCCTTGAGTGGAAGATGAAGCAGGGAAGATTGAAGACATGGGTGAAGCTAAGAACAAGTATGCAGCCCGAGGACACTTTCTTGGCAGCCTCAAACAGTCATTTTGGACAGCTAAGCAGTTTGCTACAGCAAGGTAACTTTCCTGAGTGGTCTACTTTGGGACAGCCCTGCATAATGCTTCCTAGTTTGCTATTGAGAGCGGAATACCATTGGAGATTGGTGAATGATGTGAAGTACGAAGGAACCAAAGATGAGCCTCATGGGGCAGCTCACTTGAAAATCAGAGCAGCACAGCAAAAGCGTGGTAAGTTAGCACCTAATTTGGTGATTCATGCCAAAGAGCTCCAACAATTCATGAAGGGGATGCAGGAGGATGTGTTACTACCCCCAAAGGTTAGAGAAAGTATTTTCATGGCAGCCATGAGTCCACTTGCCACCAATAAGGCTGTTGTCCTCATTTTTGACAGCCATCTCATTATTTCAATTGCACTCATGATGGTGGTTAGAAGATGTTCTTCCACCACAACTAAGTATGCAAAGGAAGAGGTTGTTACTGTTGTTTTGGAAGTTGAGGATGAAGAGGACAAAATTGAGGCAACAACTGATCTCTTCTTCAAGGCAGCTTTAAAACCTCACAGGCTACCAAAGAACATCATTAGTGAGAGGGACAACAGGTGTATGAGCTTGTTTTTACAAGAGCTCTTCCATTTGACCATCACGGGATCTAGGCTTTTTGAGCACTACAGCATGCTTCATCTATTGGGCATGGTACTTGGGCATGTGAGCTTGCATTTGCTTGAGGGCAAGTAAATTTGGGAGGAGAGGACTGTAATGTCCCCTTTTCTAAAATAAAATAATTAATAATATTTTAAATTGGGCCCGATCAATTCTCTATTTTAGGCGCAATTTAATAATAATATTATTATAAAGGTATTTTTAATACTCATTTTATTTGTCAGCAAAAACGGATAAAAAATAAAACGAAGATAGAATGGGAAAAGAAAAACAAACAAAGAGGTCGGTCTTTGGAGTGCATGCTTGAAGATAAAGGTGAAACATATCTCCCAAGGAGGTCAGTCATCATGGGGAGCATGTTTTAGAGATTTGGCACCACATATGAGCTATATAAGGGGTTCGCTTGGCTTGGAGAAAATTATGCATTTTGGGGATCTTGATATTTTCTTGGAGTTGGAGCACGCTTTGCCTCTTTCTCTCATCCATTGAGGACGGAAACCCTCCATGGAGGTCTATTGAGGACGAAATCCCTCAATAGCATTTGGATTGAGGACGAAAACCCTCATATCCTCATTGGTGATCTCATACGGAGGTCACGTTTGTGCTACAATCAGATTTTCAGCATTTCAAGGCAGATTTATCAGTGCTAGGGCAGCAATTCCAGCTAGGGCACACTTTTTGGGGCTACCACATTCATTTCCAGCTTGATCTACCCATTTGGAGATTTCGGGATCACTTTTCAATGGGTTTTAATGGTTGAAAAAAATGATTCTAATTTTATTGAATAGCTGATATTTTTGTGATCATTTTGAGCTATCATTTGCATTTTTTCTCCAAGTGTTTATGAAGTTAAGGAATTTTGAAGTTTCAGCTGTTTTTGAGCATTTCTTAATTCCAGCAGTCTGCAATTCATGGTTGAAGCAATTATTTTGCAAGATTTTATCAAGGGTTTCAAGTTGTTGATGTATTTTTGAAAACTTGCGTGTGAAGAAGGCTAAAATCTGAATTTACCCTAGGTCGCTTAGGGTTCGGTGGACCTAAACCAGGTCGCTGCCCTAATTCTTAAATAAAATCAGTTACCTGTCATAAATTCAGTTTACTTCCAATCGGGGTTTGTGCTATTTCCTTTGTTTTTCAATTTCAGCCCAGAAAGGGGCATTACACAAAGAATCCAAAAATACTTAAAGAGGGGTCTAAGTTAGACTCGAAACCTCGGAAGAAAAAGGATACATCGCAGCTGCATCTAGATGTGGACAATAATTGCAAATCTCAAATTTATAGCACAAAGAACTGACCAAGGTACACTCAGCTTAATTGAGCTTGTAAAACAAAAACAAAACCTAACAAGATTCTATGAGACATCGGAAAAGAGGAGAGAATCAGCTTCACATAAATACCACAACAGTAATGATCACATCAAATAGACTATGAGATTTTTAGTTCTTCCAATAAATGTTGCAATTGATAATCATGTTAAATATAAAACTATGGGATGCACAAATGCATAATGCTGCACAATGTAAGCTGAAAGGCCAAAGGTAAAACAGCAAATAATGCAAAACAAACATTAAATATTTGTATTCTTGGGGGGGGGGGGAAGGGGGTAAACTTTCAAAGAGGCAGCATAGAGACGAATAAAATATATATTCATTCCCATATATTTTATGTACCTACAAGAAAAATTTGTTATTTTTGAAGATAAGATAACAGTATAGCGCCCTAGCATAGACGAAAACTTGAAATTTACGTGATAAACCATCTACCTCTGTCAAGGATGATACAATCATTGTAATAGATATCATAGCGTGTCAGCCATCCGCCAGTCCCATGGCCACCAAATACTAACAGCTGCATTAAAAGTAGAGCTATGATTAAAACCCAGGCAAAGAATGCTTTAGAATCATATCCAGGTACATTATTACATTACATCTATGACCTTTAAAGTGTACATCTTGCCTTCGCAATCAATTCGCCCACTAAAGCCACATAGGTTTTCAAAACAATTGCCTCGCTTGAAAATTTACAAGTCAAGGATCAAATTGCCATAAAGGAACCTTTCTAAAGAGCAAGAGCATTATCTATAAATCACCTTCTAATACAAGTTTGACATTTCAAGCAAACTATAGATACCAAAACTATTGTTAATTCCAAGAAACAAAAACATTAACAAGTGCCTTAAATGCTTATCATATCCACATAGATGTCAACTTCCTCATCCAAAGATTTCTACAACATCATTAGATGTGCCTTCTATATCTCCTATATTGCTTATATCTAATGCACAGAAGTTGATAAGAAAGTCGGATGATAAAATGTCAACTATTGACCTTTATAATCTTTTGTCTCATAAAGATCAATGATATCAGGAGTTTACACCTATAAGAACAAAACCTTTGCACCTTGCAATAGAAAAAAATATACACATTTTCCTTGCATGCTACAGGTTTTAATGAAACAAAGAAATGTATAGCCATAGCTTTACATCCAAGAGGTGGTTTTCAGCGTGTGCATTCTCCTCCTTTGACATGGGTTAGATTTTTGGTAAATTGTAAAGTTGTAGTTAGTTTTCCAATTTGAGCTGCTTATTTGGAGGCATTAATTTTTGTATTTCAGTTGGTGAAAGAAGAGGAAATTACACGGAAGCATCCAGTCAAAAGGAATCAATTTTCAAAACAACAATCTCAAAAATGTTCAGGGAAGGTGCTAAAAGAAAACAAATTTATAACATCCATTTTCAAGGAGAAATCAATCCACATAATGAAATCCAAGGTTTTCAAAAACAGAATTAAGAGTACAGTACCAAGAGGACAGTATATTTACAAGTTGGTTGACAAAATACCTGAAGAGATGTGGAGAGTGTACTTTACCAGCATCACATTGAGAGGCTTACACCAGAAGAACCCAAAGGAAGTCGGTACTATGAATGAGAAGAAAACTCTTACAGAAGGCTGGGTGGCAATTGTTCAATGAATGTCACAATTACCAATCCAGCACTTTGAAAGCTAAATGTTTTACAAAATGTCAAACTAAGATCCTAAGTGAAAATGGTGAAATAAAACCACTTGAGGAAGACGAATAAAAAAATTGGAAGTCATATACTAGAGAATCACCATTTTCTTGGAAAATGAAACTTTTAAAGGAGGGAGGACTCTTCCATTTACACCTTCATAAGGAGTTGTATTATATTGGAGAGTGTACATTTCAGTGGCACCCACAAGTCGGCATCACGAAGAAGTGTTGCAGGAAGAGTGCTCAAAGGATAATTTAACATATAATATATAGAGGATTTTCAATACCTTAGTGATGTTTAGAGGGCAACCATGATGAAGAAGTTCTGACAACTTTCCATTGCCCAAGAGAATGGGAAGGCACCCATGACAGGTAACAATTTAGGAAATGTGCATGTCCCGGCCATGAGAGTAGTTATCCCTAACTCCTTGAAGGAGCGGAAGCGCAAATCTACAGCCCCATAAGACAGTGATCAGCCTTAGTAGGAAAAGAAGAGACCAAGGAAGAAGGGAAACCAAGAGAAAATGAGGGTAAGCCAACACACCCTCGGATAGATGCAATTCTACCTGTTCTCTCCAAAAAATCGCATATATAAATGATGGAGGGCCTGAGCTCATCATGTCAAAGAGTCTTAAAGTGGCAAGGGTCCATCATGTGGCCAATATGCCAATATTTGACGATGGAGTGCATTTCATAACAAACTCTCATATAAAAAAAAAAATTATTAATTCAACCACTACTAAATCAAATTTATTAGTCAAAATTCATAGCCATTCAAACACGGAGAATCTCACTAGTTTCGGGACTACCTTGCACTTTGAGAAGAAACCGAAAAACAAAAAGGTCACCAAGGAGGAGAAATATTCTATTGATGAGTACGACGATAATGTCCCAAGGGCTGCACAGGATGATACCCAAGAGGAAGGAGGGAAAAATATTTGTGAGGATGATAATGAAAGGTCGGGGAGATCCAACCAATACTAAAAAGCATAGGCGTGTAGATAGTCCATATGAACAACAATGCACTGAAGCCTCCAAGACCTCATTTGTTGTCGATTGATAGGTGACATAAGGAAACTTTGAACTTCTAATATTGGTTAGTCCATAGATGCAGAGTTAGCAAATGGAGAAATTTATAACATATCTAAGTACTTGTCGATCAAAATCAAGGATAAACTCACTCTCTACTCAAAGCATTTTTACATGAATCTTCATGTCATTTCCTTAAAATGTGATATTATATCTATATAGGACATTACACTAACAGTGGAGGAAACACCCGATGTTTCTCAAAGTTGTTAGTGGATCATGGACTGCCTTCAATATTTGGAAGGAAGTTTTGGGGATCAACCTCCAAAGACAAGAGAAACCTCCTAGGAAAATGAAGAAGAGATGGCTACAAGCTATATATAGAAAGAAAGAAATGCATTTTATGGGGCTAGTTCGCAGGAAACTCACATGCGGTGGACTCAAAGACACAATAGGAGAGAAATGATACCCAAGAAGAAGTGCCCCAACCAATCTCTTTACATAGCTAAAGAACAGAGGAGATTCAACATGATGCTTTTCCAAGAGAGAGTCGAGTTTTGAGATAGGGAGTTGGGCACAATACCCTCTAACAAGGAACATGATTTTGATGAGGATAGTTATGACGATAGGTCTAAGAAGTATTGTGAGGATAGTGGTTACAACAGAGATGCATGTGATGATGAGGATAACAATGATGATCACTCTATCGACGAGACAGAGTTGTGCATCCCGTGATCAAGTTCGCCAAGTGCATATTGGGCCAAGCTTCATTGGTGCCCAAGGAAACTACGATAGTATCACTATCGCCTCTAGTCATCCCCACAAATCCTTTCTTTGTGTGGACCGGGCATATTGGATGTTTGTCTTAGTTGTTTGTGTGGATCACTCCAGCACCAAGTCTAGCCAAATTCTTCACTCCAGAGGATGACTTTGATACTATTGCGAGGCAATACTAAAGAGTGAGCATCGTGATGGATTTGGGGGATACACGGTGGGAGTAGTCGAACGGGAGAGGGTTACAATGCAATGAGTGTAGAACATGACATACAATAGGCAAAGATGCACACATGGGTTCCTCTTGACTCACATCCAAGAAACAAGAGACCATTATAGATCCGGACACAATCCCCAAGGATGGTACAAAAGTACAAGGTCACTCGAAGGAATTGGTGCACTCTAAGAATCAATGATGTGAGACCACGGAAGAAGTCTAAGATGCTCACTCACTATCTAAGATGCACACTCACTAGAAACCACTACTAAGAATACTAAGATTCTATGTCACAAGGTTCGAGTTCGAGTTCAGTTCGACGATGATAAAATTTGGTTGAAATTAAGTCAGTAGATAAAGTTCGAAAAAAAATCGCCATTAAGTTCGACCAATAAAAAAATATTATTAAAATATTATAAAAATACATTAAACATAAAAATAAATCAATAATATAAAATGTAAATTAATAATAAAAAAATACATTAAACATAAAAGTGAATGTAAAAAGTATTAGATATAAATTATGAAGTTCATTACAATAAAAATATTAACAACATAACTAAAGTTCATCATTATAAAAATATTAAAATTCATAGAAATATTCAAATATATATAACTAAAGTTAAAGTTCATTAACTTTAAGTTAATTTTAAAGTTTAAAGTTAAAGTGTTAACCGCTAATGTTCGAATATTAAAACAAATGTGAAAGTAAAACTTAAAATAAATTAAAATAAACAAATGAATAACAAAACATAAAATCAAAATATAGTTTATGACCTAAACTTTATAGCAAATAAAATAAACAAATGAATAACACTCGAGTCTCCACCAAGTTGCAAATTTCCACCAGGTCGCGGGTTGCAGGTCGAATGGAGTATTATCAATCGCAGGTCGATGGAGTATTATCAAGCGCAAGTCGAATAGTTGTATTCCCGCGGTCCACTTGCACTGCAACTCACGAACTCACAACCGAAATGACACAGAAATGACACTCGCTCAGAACGAGAATGATAAAACTCAAGGATATGTTTCAAAGTTTTTTAAGGGATTTTTTAGGGTTTTTTTAAAAGCGTTTTATAAGTTTTTATTAATGACGAATATCAACGAATATTCGGCGTTTTTTGGTCGAATGAGGTTCGGCAATTTTCGAACTTCATGTCCAAAAATCGCAAACCCCGTGACTTAAGCTAAGATTGATCATATGGAGACATGGCGTTGAAGGTTGCAGCGCCTTCAACAACTTCTCTAAGAAGAAAGTGAAGAAACCAAGTATGAGCGCATGTACTTGGATCCATAAGCATCCGATCCAACTACACACATGGATGGTGGAGGAGCTCAAAGTCTCTAACTATGAGCGATGCAGGGTCACAATCTAACTCTTTGATGTCCAAGGACCACTACTACGAGATGGTATACCACTATGAGTGAAATATAGTACTATGGATGGATGTATATCGATGGAGCTTCATAGGGAAAAAGTGTCAACAAATTTAGGCGAGGATGCGACCTACGAACCTCCAACCTACACTTGACCAATTAGCCTATCTAAACAAACAATTTGATTAGGCATTGGATGGAGCTTCATAGAGGAAAAGTGTCATACACTCCACCTACAAAGAAGTTGCCTATTTGAGCGGTCACAATCGAACTCTTTGATGGCCAATGGACCATTCCTACATGCTTTGGATGGTATATTCCACTTAATAAATCGAAGAGTGAAATATAAGCACTAGTGGAGGGATGTATAGCTCAGGAACACGGAGCTTCATAGGGCCCCAAAATTACGAGTGTCTACATATTTAGTCGAGTGACTAGGAGGCTAAGTTCACAAAGCAATCCTCCGGTTGTTTCTAGGGATTGAAGGCTACACTCTGAAGGACTTGCCCTTCTTCCTCTTGGACAATCAAAGCACCACATCCCCTTGGCTCTCCTAGCCTATTTGGCTTCAGCGAGTTTAGAAAAACTCGAAAAATTATGAACAAGTAATTCTGATTGGCAATAGTGGCTCAAAAAACTCATATACTTAAAAACTACAAAGAAGCGGTGAAGGCATCTTTTTGAGGTGAAGAATGTGATAGTTTTTTTGGATGGTACCACATGCTTTGGCTGAAAATATTCCATTAATAAACTCGAAGAGACATCCCTAAAACTCAATGTGGTAATTCAAAGTTTGAAAAACTTCTTGCTGCTGATGAAGTCATGTAGTGGAAAACAGTTACATATCAAGGAGTTTTCTAGAGTAGGTGAATAGCTATAGGGGAACATGCAGAGAAGGTGACAAAAAAAGCGTGGTTTTGTGAAGCCCCATGCAGATCTTCTATATTTGGATGAGATAGATCCAGAGTTGGCGCGTATAAAACAAGGAGCTTCTTTTGAGAGTATGGAGGAGAAGCACTAGAATGCAAATTGGAAGTGAACTAGGAGGCTAAGTTCACAAAGCAATACCATAATGAAAAGCCATATTCGCGGCCTTTCCTAGGATTGGAAGTGATGCAGGGAGCTGAAGCAGCTTGATACATTTTGTATTGTATTTGTATTCAAATCTAATAGCACTTCTCCAACATTTTATGGGCTCATTTAATACTTCCTCTGTGTTGGACAATCAAAAGCACCACATCCCCTTATTGCTCTCCTGAGTGTTTTTTTTTTTTTTGGGGGAGTCGCGAGTTTTTTGGTTTTGGCGTTTTCCACTCCTACCTCCGATACGACTCCAACATCTCCATCATTCCTAACTTAATTTGAAGCAAGAGAATCAGTTCAAGATGAGTCTCATCTAACCCTGTAATGGTGAAGAGTGATGACTAGTTTAATTAATGTGATAGATGTAGATCAATATTGAAAAAGAGTTATAAAAAAGAATAAGGCGAAGTGTTATTTTATGAGTGTTTGTAATGTCCCTTTCTAGGGATGACTAAAAAGAAATAACACCAATTCCCACTTGAAAGTAATCTGATTTTTATGACAGCAGATCTGAAAAATATTAGAAACCCTAGCAATGAACTGAATTTACACTTTAGGGCATCAAACACCCTCCAAACAAGCTGAAAATAGGTGCACGAATCCTTCTAAATATTATATTCAATTAATGGAATAAACACCAAGCCAAAGCATCCCAAAACATGTGCAAAATATTAAATTATACCCAGCTGCAATTAAATAAATGACAACAGAAGTACAGTCCACAAAATGAGCTGAAAGTGAGGTCTCCAAACCCCAATAAATGACAAATAAGTGATAGATCAGCCTTATAAATATAGAAGGACCTGAATATCAACTTGGAATGCCAAATCGTGCCCTAGAAGGCACCAAAATACACTCACACCCAAGTCGCCACCCTAGGAGAGGGTGCCAAAATGAATGAAAACCCTTGTTATTCTTCTCCTCAATGCCCTAGCTGCCCAACCAGCAAGATAGTCTTCATGGAATGTCCTCAACACCACCAAATTGGAGAGTTTTCATTCTTCAACCCTCAACAACGAAGGGTTTCATCATCTTTGCTTACCACACCAATGGATTTTCGCCCTAAGTGGAATAGAATAAACCAGCTCTAGAACCAAAGTAGATAAAAGTATATATGCCAAAAGATGCCCAAAATGAGCCTATGCGACCCCTTAAATAGCCTTATGGTGGCGCGAAGATCATAAGGAGAAATTCCCAAGAACGACCTCTTTTAGAAGCTTCTTTCTTCTTTTAAGCTTAATTAAAAGCTCTCCGACCCTGCCGACCTACTTAGGAAGGGAAATACAAAAGGAAACTTTAATTATTAATTAAAGAAAGACTTAAAATATAATCCTAGAGCTTTCATTGTTCATCTTCATCTTGCCCACAGAAAGAAGAATGGGCAAGAAGCCTTTAAATGGATTAATTCGAAAAAGGGGACATTACAGTCCTCCCTTACCGAAATTGCTTTCCTCAAGCAATTGCAAGCACTCGGATCCCAAATAGATCTCAGTTGCTCCTTTGATGTACCTACACATGAAGCAAACTCATTAAAGAAAAAATGTGTTCCCTTCTTCATCCCCTCATGCTTGGCGGATATGATGGCCAACTCTTCTTCTTTGTTTGCCAAGCCTTATAATTACCATCCAAACATTGGTTGTCCACAATTTCCCTCCTGTTGTCCCAAACATCCATGTAATCTTGTTTTTCTCTTTCAAAAACAGAATGAAGGTGACTGGAATTCCCCTCTTATTTGCAAAAATATCACAAGATGGTCTAGATGTAGGAAACACAACTTCCAATTGCCTAGATGTCTTTTTATGACCCAAAAAAGTGAAAAGAACAAGCTGGAAATGCACAAAGCAGTTGTCTACCATCTGCAAATAGCCTTTAATTTGATCCTTGGGTCAAGGTATTCATCATCCCCTTTTCTCCTATGATTAGGCAATCAATTCTTTTAGACTATGTTGTCAAGATACGGAAATGGTTACGGGTTCAATACGCAGATACGTCAATTTTAAAAAACCCTTGGATACGATACGTCTTGAATCTTTGTGATGTCCCTTTTTAGGACAAGAATGAAGATGCCACAAATGGATAAAAATCAATTCAAGGAGTAAATCCTTTTGAATCAACCTCAAATAACCCAATGTCGGCTAATTACAACCCAAAATGGGGTTGGAAGTAGCCAAGGTGGTGGGTTAGATGGGCGGATCAATTGGAATTTAAATCCTCTTAATTCTGATTTTTATAACAGCGGTAATTAAATAAATCAGGCTTGCAGACAGTTGAAAACTTCTAAAATTCATAACTCCATTAATACTCATTTTTACATGAAACAAAGTGCACAATAAACTTGGGATTTTTCCCTTTCCAATGAACTAAAGATCAGATTTTTTTGAGCACTAAAACCCCTTCAAAATAGCATCCAATGTTTCAGATCTAGGCATTAGGGTTAGAAGAAATTAATAAAATATTTCCAACACTTTTCCCGGCCTCTAAACACACCAAACAATATGTAATGTCCCCTTTTCCAAGCAATAATTAATTGAGGCAAGTTGAATAGCCTTTAATCCACTCCCCTTGGATTAAAGGATAATTAATTGATTTGTGCTAATGAATTAAAAATTAAAATATTATTTATTTTGTGCAAGTCAAAATAAAAGGGGAAAAATCGATTTATTATAGGCCAATTAAATATCATTTGAAATAAATCAATTTATTTGGAGAAAATAAAATAAATAAAAGGCAAGTCGATTTCCTTTAGAGTTAATTAATTATTATTTATGGGCAAATCGACTTTATTTGGCAAAGGTCGATTCCTTTTGGGCATCAATTATTACATTTAATTCTCCCATGTATTTTTATTTTCAAATATTACCTTGGGGAATTAACATTTGCATTGGAGTTGACTTTCAGGCCATTTTAAAATTAAAAGCTCTCCTCTCTAGAAGATGGCGCCAAAAAAGAGAAAGCTTTAGAGATTCACTTCCACAATCTATAAAAGGAGATGATGGACACCTTTTTGCATGTTGGGCATTTAGAAACTTATCTTCATGCTTGAAGAGGGATGTATGCCCACGAATGATATAAAATAAAAGGTCTTCTTCAACACCACCTTTATGTGAAGTGTGTAAACCCTTCAAGCTATGAATTGATGAGTTATTGCTTTAATCAATTGTCTATGTGAAGTCGCCATTTTTTAGAGTATGTGAGTTTGATTTATGAGGGTATTTGTGAGTTTATATGGTGAATGCAATCTGATTATTGTTATCGGCACATTATTGTGGACCAAATCGACTTGCATTAGAGGTGTTTGAGGCATATTTTAGTGACATTTGAAGTAAATCTCTAATTTGATCTGTTTTAACATGTTTTGTTAAGTATAATGCCCATGATTTGACTAATTTTGAGCTTGTATGTGCTTCTGGAATTTAATTATAGTGAAGCGACTTGTTTGAGAGTGATTTTGGCAACATATGTGGGGCATTTTAATAATTTTATGAGATGTTGTGATAAATCTAATATTTCAGATCTGTGTGTGGACATTTTGGGGTTTTGGAAGCAAGAGAAAGTGCTGCAAATATTTATTATATCTTTCCTAACCCTAGGTGACTAGGTTTCTGATTTTGGGGCAAATTGAAGGGTTTCGGTGCTCGAAAATTCAATTTAATAGCTGGTTCGGAAGGTCATAATTTATGCTTTTAAATACACTTGGTTTCATTGAAAAACATTGAGTATTAATCAAGTTATTGAATTTTGAAGTTCATGTGGTTTTTCAATATTTTTAATTAATTTTTCTCTGCTATAATTTTTATAGTTTTAAAGTGTCCTCTCAACTAGTTAGCCCATCTAAACCCATCACTTTGGCTCACTCCCAACCCGTTTGGGTTGTATTAAAACCTTTTCCAATGTTAGTTGAGGTGAAGCTAGAAGGTTGTTCTTCTAAGTTTTCTTTTGGAAGTAGTAATTTTCAGATTTTAATTAATATCTCAAAAGGATATTACAAAATACCTCCTTCCTCATAAATAAAAGATAAACAAATCAGATTTGCAGATCTTGCTTTATGGTCACCAAAAACATTCCAAATAATTATGGAAATTATTTAAACCATGTCCCATAACTTCAAAAATTCATATCTTTTCTAGAGAAGTCCAATGAGCTGAAACTTTGGATCTTGGGCCAAAAAATATGAAGAATAACATTCCAAAATTAATTTTTGCACAGCAAACATAAAACTCTAATTTTTCCCTAAAAAGTAGGTCGCCTAACACATTTAGGGCATCAAATCATCTCCAAAAATTATGAATTATGAAAAACACATCAAATCTGAAAACCAACATGTATGCTCCCAAATCATGCAACAATAACTTGATTTTCACCATAAATAAATGCGCTAAGGTTAGGAATGCTTTCCCAAGCAATTCGCCACACAACAGATGCAACACACACACACATGGATCATTAACAAAATCATATTTACTTCACTTCCAAATCAATTGAGAGAGAAAGAGCACAATGAAGAGCTAGGGCATATTCCCATTTCTCCAGCATGGAGTTATATCAAATGATCAAATCAACATCCCCAATGATGGCCACGCAACCTCCTTTTATAACATAAGGGGTGCAACATTCAAATGGACGACCTCTTCCCTTTTGGAGGGAAAACATAAAACTTAATTAAAATACTTAAAAGACTCACTTAATGTGCACTTTATTATTTTCTTATTAAATAATAAAGAGTAACTAACCTATGTGCACAATTTTAAACTATCTAGAGATGCCACTTATAGCACTAGGCATGCCAAGGGGTTACAATGCAAACAAAAGAGATGAATAGATATATTAGTAATGCCCTGGAAAAGGGGACATTACAGTCCTCTCGCCTCTTGAAATTGCTTGCCCTCAAGCAATAGCAAGCTCATAGATCCATGTATCATGGACTCAAGAGAAGAGATGAAGTGATGCATCCAAAGTCTTGCTCCAATGCCAGTAAAGTGATGAAGCACTTGGAAGAACACGTGGGCTTCCTTCGTGGCAATCCAAACATGTGTGTGATCATCTTCGTAGTAGGAACTCCAAGTGGTAATGCCTTCATCATAGGAAGATGAATGAAAATTTGCATGAGCTTTGATAAGCCCCCAAGATGCCCACTCAATAATGCCCTTATGAAGTGAATAGGACAGCAATCTTTCTTCACATGTCTTCAATCCTACACATGAAGCAAACACATTAGAAAAATCATAAGTGTTGAGAAACACTTTTTCAGCTTCTTCTTCATGTCTCCAAGGCATGAATGTCCCATAACCCATCGTCGGTATAGGTTGTTCCCAAACTCTGTCATGTTGCCCCAAATGTTGTTGTAGTCGTGCATTTTCTTCTCAAAAATTAGAACTAAAGTGGCTCGTATCCATCCCAAAGTAACCATGCATAAGTCAACAATGATCACCAACAAGTCCATCCACTTCATGGCTAAAAACTCAACTGTAGAAGCGATAAGAGGGCTGGAAATAATGATGACAACCATGAAAATGATAGGACAACAGCTATCATACTTCAAAAACTTTACCCCAACATGAAAGAGTAGCAAACCAATGGAGGAAAATGACTTCAACATGACTAAAACTTCACCCCCAACTTTAGCAAACTGAAAAATACTCAAATACATGGCCAAATGGATAGAAAAAATTGCATCTTCGTGAGTGTGAATCATGCAATGAGGAGTAATCAATCTGAAACACATCTTGCCCTTGCTCATGCCAAGTGTACCATCAAAGCATTGAATGACAAAATCCATAGTGGTTGCCCTACCAAGTTTTTTAAACTGAAAATCATCATTAGCACTCAGAAAACACCTTTCCCATTGATTTCTGGATCTACCAAGGTTAGGACATGTTTGCCAACACTTTTGTTTACCATATTCAATTCTGAAATTTTACTTAACCCCATGAAATCAAATGTAAAAATCAGAAAATCAGAAATATAACTCATAGAAGGAATCTCATGCCATCCATTGTCTCAATGGACTTCCCTTATGAAAGGAAGCAATTCACCTGAAAAATGATTGGGGTTGCCCATCATACCTTTGTGCCATGGAACACCTTCATACTCCTTAGAATTTTCAAACCAAACATCACCTTCTACCTTGGAATCATGCAACCTTATTTGTGATTTGCGTGGGGCCTCCTTAGACTTCATTTTTGAGTGAATGAAGTCATTTATTTGCTCTCTAATGACTGCTGTTATGCGCAGACCAGCCAGCTGAGAATGATCTAAAGTACCTGGAAATGCCTCTTCTCCATGGGTATAACTTCTACCCATGCCACCCTCATGTTCCCTCTTCAAAATTAATTTTTTTCTACTCAATGTAGTTAGTAGGCACCAATAATTTATCAAGCATCAACAAATTATTACCACTAGATGAATGCTCTATGGTTTCCTCTTTTGACTCATCTCCCATGATCACTTTATCATCATGCATGCAATCATCAAAAGGCAAAGAAACTTCTTCAATCAACAAAGAATCTTTACCTTGCTTATTTTCATCTAGTGGCTCTTCTTCTTTCACTTCCTCTTGAATCAAATCTGATTTTTCTATGTAATCACCAAGTTGGATGCAAGCATTAGATATCAATAATTTATCACCAAACACCAAATGATTCATACCTTGGAGAGTTGATCCTTCTTGCTTCATAGAAGACCTTACTAACATATATGCCTTCACCTTGCTTGAACATTGACCCAAAACACCTTTGGCTAAAGTATGAGCAATACATGACTCCTCTAGTCTCAAACCTTCCTCAAACATGGATAGCAATGGTTGTGGGGGATCCTCATATTCATTCAACACTAAGGACAAGATGGTTTGCATTGCAACCATTATTTTTTGTGAATGATCATCATGTAGGACAACAAAGAATACTTCAAACATGTGTAGAATGAGATCATCACAATCAAGATCTAACATTGGTATACAAGTTCTTACCTTTGCCATGTTCTCCAAGATCTTAACCCTCTTATCAAAGTAAGGGTTTGTGGTGTCCCAAAGCTTTTGAAAGCTTCCTATCATGAGCTCAAAGACCTCTTCCATGGTGGTGTCATTGTATGGCAAATTTGGGGTTGTTATCCTTGTCACCTCGCTAATGCAAGTGATGACCATGAGCCTCACATCCACCTCATCATGCCTCAACAGTTCGGATCTAGCCAAATGAGTCACCAAAGAGTCCATCGCTGAAAACATGGAGCCATAATCCGATTGTTTTACCATGGACAAACAATTTGCAGCTTCCTCCAAAATGCTAAGCAACACATCTCTCGAAAGGTGTGGAGGATCAAGCCATCTCCCCAATCTGTAAAATTGCATTTTCATTTCTCCTTCACTTGTTAACCCCATGATTCATACACTATGTATCCAGATCTGCAAACACAAACCCACAAGAGTAGAGGAAAGATGCTCTAATACCACTTGTGATGTCCCCTTTTAGGACAAGATGGAAGATGCCACAAATGGATAGAAATCAATTCAAGGAGTAAATCCTTTTGAATCAACCTCAAATAACCCAATGTCGGCTAATTACAACCCAAAATGGGGTTGGAAGTAGCCAAGGTGGTGGGTTAGATGGGCGGATCAATTGGAATTTAAATCCTCTTAATTCTGATTTTTATAACAGCAGTAATTAAATAAATCAGGCTTGCAGACAGCTGAAAACTTCTAAAATTCATAACTCCATTAATACTCCTTTTTACATGAAACAAAGTGCACAATAAACTTGGGATTTTTCCCTTTCCAATGAACTAAAGATCATATTTTTCTGAGCACTAAAACCCCTTCAAAATAGCATCCAAACTTTCAGATCTAGGCGCTAGGGTTAGAAGAAATTAATAAAATATTTCCAGCACTTTTCCCGACCTCCAAACACACCAAAAATACCTCCCTTCCTCATAAATAAAAGATAAACAAATCAGATTTGCAAATCTTGCTTTATGGTCACCAAAAACATGCCAAATAATTTTGGAAATTATTTAAACAACCTGTCTCTGACATAACTTCAAAAATTCATATCTTTTGCTAGAGAAACCCAAATGAGCTGAAACTTTGGATCTTGGGCCACAAAAATAAGAAGAATAATATTCAAGAATTAGTTTTCGCACATCAAACACGAAACCCTAATTTTGCCCTAAAAAGTAGGTCACCCAACACATTTAGGGCATCAAATCATCTCCAAAAATTATGAAATTATTTGCAAAACACAACAGATTTGAAAACCAACAAGTATGCTCCCAAATCATGCAACAATAACCATATTTTCACCATAAATAAATGCGCTAGGGTTAGGAATACTTTCCCAAGCAATTCACCACACAATAGATGCAACACACACACAAATGGATCCTTAACAAAATCATATTTACTTCACTTCCAAATCGATTGAGAGAGAAAGAGCACAATGAAGAGCTAGGGCATACATCCCTTGGGCATACATCCCATTTCTCCAAGCATGGAGTGATATCAAATGATCAAATCAACATCCCCAATGATGGCCATGCAACCTCCTTTTATAACATAAGGGGTGCAACATTCAAATGGCCGACCTCTTCCCTTTTGGAGGGAAAACATAAAACTTAATTAAAATACTTAAAAGACTCACTTAATGGGCACTTTATTATTTTCTAATTAAATAATAAAGAGTAACTAACCTATATGCACATTTTTAAACTATCTAGAGACCGCCACTTGTAGCGCTAGACATGCCAATTACAATGCAAACAAAAGAGATGAATAGATATATTAGTAATGCCCCAAAAAGGGAACATTACGTATACATATGTGCATATATATTAAAAAAATTACAAATATAAAATATATATATATAATGCATGTACTCATTTTTTAGTCCATAAGAAATACAAAACTTGAAAAATATAGTATGATCAATGTTCAAAACATTCAATATACTTAAGATTTTACATTTTATATGATATATGAATATTGTATTCCTTTGTGTTTCATCCATTTCCTTTGAGATTAATTTTTGTGTTGCGATGGTGGCCATCAAAGATGTATATAGTGAGCTCCTAAAGGACCTATTTAATGAGATTGACTCTAACCTACCAATGATAACTAAAGAGGTCAGTCCAATGGTTGGTTCTTGCATTCATATTATCCAAAATCACCTTCTAATCCTCCTTAAGGATGCGGGAAGGAGTCAATGTTGTGCCTTGGTAGTTTCTGGGAAAGGATGCTCTTTGAAACTTTAAGCTATGCAATTTGCGGTTCCAAATTTTTCTATTAGTATTGAAGATCACCTAAGATTTGATCTCATAAATAACTTGTACAGAGGCTCAGATATATGTCCAAATTTCTATGAATAACTTCTTTCCTTGGCCAATTGCTAATAAACTAGAGAGATTTTAAACAATCTCCATGTTTCCTTGTGGTTGCCATGCCCTCCTAGTCCAGTCCTGAATAAAACTGAAGTTTGTTTGAGTTAAAATAAAATTAAAAAAAAAAAATTAGAGCCCCCACTGCCCGACCCTACTGATACGTCCCGGTACGTCTGGGTACGTCCAAAACGTACCTGGGATGTATCCGTGCCGTACATATCCAGGGGGTACGAGAGGCTGGGGATGAACCCTGGTAACAGAGCCTTTAGAAAAACAGCACCAAAGTGATTGTACGGGGGCTGTGTAGTGACTGCAACAGTCATGAAATGCTTTGAATTTCTTCCCAAACAGCAACCTCTTTGTCTTTACTAACACTTTACGGTGGAACCCTTCATGTTCAACTTTCTTGCCATTGTCTCCACTCATGCTGCAACAGTTAGAAGGTACTTCCTTGCTCAGAAACTGATTAAAACTGACTGGAATTGATTCTAAAGTGTGCAAAGAATTTCCCCTTCTTGCTGCCTTCTTGGGTATGACCACCACCAAGTTGGTAGACAAGCTGGAAGTGCCTATGACAGTCATGCAAAATTTTATGACAGTCATGCAAAATTTTATGACAGCATGCTTGGAAACCTACCAATCATCATTTCTACCACCTATCATCATGCCACCCATTACTAACTGACCTCCCAGACTAAGGATAGTAATATAATCTCCATCTTGCTTGATGTCCCATGTGAATCCCATGACTTCTATCAAAATAATTCTTCTAGGAGATTGTGAATTAAAAGAGAACTGAGATGGCATTTGTGAATGGTATTGTAATACACACAAACATGTAGGACTTACCCATTCACGTGTGGTTCTCAATGCTTGAGCTGAAAGCCCATTGATGATGTGATAATTTCCTTTTAGATCTTGGGCAGTTGTCCATGCAAATGTACTCATGGGGTACAAATGTTTTCCCATGTTGTCACTCCAACATATCACCTCAAGCTGTTGTGAATGAAGGATGTGGTCCTTTTGTGATAAATCATACTTAGTTAAGGTGTTAGAAAGCATCAAAAACTCCATATATACCCACACGAATCCTCTTACAGACAGTATACAAAAATTGGGAATGTGAATATGTAATTGTACCTTAGGAGACTCCACATCGTAATCAGTTTGGATTGAATTCCAATCAGTCCCATATTTACAGCTGGAAGTGATGATGTTTACCCCAAAGAGTTCTTTGAAAATCCACCTTGTGATGATGAACACTCTTACCTATTGTGAGTGGCTCTTTTTGTGGGAAAACTACTGAATGTAAGAACACCATTTGCTGCCCAAAATCTGTTGTTACAGGCTGCTCCTTCTTGCAATTTCCCTCCATGTGACACACTATTTTCTCCTCTTGACCCATGAGCTTCAACCATTGAACCTTGTTGTCTTCCACAATATTTTTCTTATGTTCTTCAAGGATCAATTCTGATTTTTTCCTTGCTCCTTGGTATGAGATGATGAAATTACTAGTAATAATGATTTCAACATTAGTAACTACACCCCCTTTTGGCCTCAAAACATTAGCGGGGTCCCACACCCATGTTTACAGAGCATTTGATACAAGGGATCCAGCTTCCTTCTTTTATCTTTCATAGAGTGATGGCGAAATTGGAGTAGACCACTGTTGTTTTTATCATACCTTGAACTGAAATTATGAGGGTGTTGTCCCGCTTGCCAAGACTTTAAAAATGCCTTAGTATGGAGCATTGAATATGGGCAATGACCATCATAACTTTGGTTGTCATGAAAATCCAACTCATAGGCAATGCTTGGGAGATGGATAGTGACTTCTTGGCAAAGATCCTCCTCCCATTTTTTCTCCTTCACCTTCTTATCATTGTTAGAATAACCCTCATGATAACCAAGGCATTGTAATGACATAGGGTAATGCAATATACTCTTGCTATGATCACGAAAAATTCATTTGCTTACCCTTAGTTGCTGTCCTGAAAATTACAGCAGACTGAAAGTGATTATGGGCACCCGGAAAAGCCCTTTCTTCATGTGTATGGCTTCCAACAAGGTCACCCGAAATTCTTGCCCCATTGACCCCTTGCAATTCTGATTTTTCTCCATTCTTAGCATCATGATGATTACCCATTTGTCGTGATTTACTATGGAGCATCAAACTTGCCCCAAGATCATCTTTTTCAACAAATTGCCCATGACCATAAATCTGAAATGGCATGATAGAAAGCAACAAATCTGAATTACCCTCATACCTTTGGTGGTCTTCATGAGAATTTGTTGTAGCCTTCTCCTTGTCCTTTGGCAATTGAGCTTCAACCTTCAACTTCTCTTCAACACCTTGTAAATCTGATTTTTCTTCCCTTGTAAATCTGATTTTTCTTCCTTGGAATTTGTTGAAGCCTTCATGATCTCTCCAAAGTCAAACCCTTGTGTCTTCATAATGTTGTTCAGAAAAGCAATCAAGAGCTCCACTTTGGAAAGAATGTTGGGGTTTCTAAGACTCCCAAGGGCTTCTCCCTCTTGGTAACCAGCTTCCGTGATAGATCTTTTTCCTTCTTAGCCTTGGAAGGATGGCCATCCTCATCACTATTTGCACCTTCTAATTTCACCATGGCTTCCTCCTCAAGCTCCATAGCCTCTTCTTGCTTTGCCAACATGAAGGGGCTCTTCTCCTCTAGGGTTGAGATATCCTTCCCATGACCCTTGTGCATGGCTCGGGGCTTGGACCAAGTTTCAATGCGCACTCTATCGTTTCTCCATCCTACTGATTCGAAAAATCATAGGACATCATGAATAACATTCGGAAGGGCTTGATACTCTTCAAAACTAGCTGCAACATTATTAACCTTTGAAACCCTAGGTTCTTCCTTGGTTGTGATTTCCTCCTTAGCAATGAAGGTAGGTCTAGAGGGCCTTGATGAGAATGGCCTCTCCCTCTGGCTATCATGTATTGTGCTAGAAGCCCTTTCCTCCTTGAATGTCCTTCCCCTATGTAGATTTTGCATAGTGAGGGCAAGAGAGTCCAAGGTGTCTACTAGTCTTTCTTGCATTTTCATCATTCTATCCATCTTCTCTTCACCTCGCATGAAACCCTTAGGATGGGAAGACCAAAGATTTGATACCATTGTAATGTTCCTTTCTAGGGATGACTAAAAATAGAAATAACACCAATTTCCACTTGAAAGTAATCTGATTTTTATGACAGCAGTTCTTAAAAAATTAAAAACCCTAGCAGTGAGCTGAATTTACACTTTAGGGCATCAAACAACCTCCAACAAGCTGAAAATAGGGGCATGAACCCTTCTAAATATTATATTCAATTAATGGAAAAAACACCAACCCAAAGCATCCCAAAACATGTGCATAATATTAAATTATACCTAGCTGCAATTAAATAAATGACAGCAAAAGTACAGTCCACAAACTGAGTTGAACTGAGGTCTCCAAACGCCAATAAATGATAAATAAGTGATAGATCAACCTTATATATATAGGACACGATAATCAACTTGGAATGCCAAATCATACCCTAGAAGGTACCATCATACACTCATGCCAAAGTAGTAATGTGTATGTGTCCACTGTGTAATCAATCCATGATGCCACCAATCATGAGCATCTCCCTGAAGATGTAAGATTGCAAACTTAATTGCATCTTCCTCACGCATAGGATTCAAGTCAAGTATTGTTATCCAAAATGTGCCCCTGCTCATTTTCTGGCTAACTCCTTTCATCTTTCCTTCTCTTGTGCCTCAGACATAAAATTTTGCTTTTCAGGCACTCAAAATCTTCTAGAAATGGCACCATTGGATAGAGCTCTTTCTCAGCTTTCCAGAAAGGTAAAGTTTTCCTCCTAACTCCACGTATTTTTCAAGTTATGGCTCGGCGGAGTTTTTGTGGGAAATTTTCCCCTAGAAGGCCCGCAGCCAATCAGGACGTGCCACGTGTCCAGGAAGTGGCAGGGGTCGGAGGAGAATTTGGTTTTTTGCCAAGTGTTTTGGCGTAGGTTTCAAAAGGAAAATTTTTCACGGGACCCGCCGACGAATCAGGAGCTGCCACGCATCCAGGCGAAAATTGGAAAATTTGGCTAAGTGTTTGTGCAGGGAAATTTTGGAGAGATGGCCCCACGGCCAATTAAAACAAGACACGTGTCCTAAGGGACCGGAAAAGTGGGGCGCGGAGGGGAGTTAGAAATTTTGGCAAAATGTTTCACCAAAAAATCCAAAAGTAAATTGTGATCCGCCTACCCGCCGACGAACCAGAACACGACACGTGTCACCAGGAGCCGGAGTTTCAGAGGGCGGAGGAAAAGTTGAAATTTTGGCAAAGTGTTTTGCCAAAATCCAAAAGGTGAAGTTTTGGCCCACTGCCCCATGCCAACGAATAAGAATGTGCCACGTGTCCGGCCGGGTGGAGCGCGGGAGAACTTGGGAAATTTTCCCAATGGGAAAATAATGGAAAATTCAAGAAAAAGGCCCGCCCCCCTTATTGCGAGCCAATAGAATCTCGCCACGTGTCTAGTTGGGGCAAAAAATTCAGAGCAAGCCCGCATGGGAATTTTGGAGGGTCAAACCCGCACCTAATGGGGTTTTGACACGTGTCCAAGCCAAAAATATCGAAGCGACCCGCGGAAAATTCAGGAGAGACAGGCCCGAGCCAATCACATCACGCCACGTGTCTTCACCTCATCGGCCCGGCGGGGAAATTTTGAAAAATTTTCCAAAGGCAAAAATGAAGTAAAATGGAGCAGGAAGGGCCCGCGACCAATTAAAATGTGCCACGTGGCACTTGAACCGGGGGCGCGGGAATTTTGAAAATTTTCCAAATGACCAAAAAGGTAAAAAATTCAAATTTTTTGCCCGCCGACCCGATTTGGCCCTGTTTTGCCCTAAATTTTCAAATCACCATATCTTTCGATCCAGAGCTCGGATTTTCACGTTCTTTATATCAATGGAAAGCTGGTGAAATTCTCTACAAGATTTTGTGGTCATTTTTGCATTTTGGTTCAGTTTGGAGAGAGAAAATCAAGAAATGTCTACGCGCGTGGTAATGGCGAAAATGACGTTTCAAGAACATTTTAATGCAAAATGGATCGCATTTTCTTGACATGGCCAAAAATGTCGGGGCATGGGTTTGTAAGGATGCCCATGTTGTTTTAATGCATCTTCATTGATGGGAATGGCTCCCGTTTTTTTACACGTTTTCTCTCTCTGAGCTCGACCCATGCATGGTAAAAGCGGATTTGGCTCATTTTTTTGGGTTGAACTTTTATTGGATAGCAAACTTCTTTCACCTTGACAAGTGATTTTTGCAAGTATCGACCTTCTTCATGATTGTAATAGGTTTACGCCTCTTTGATGTTGCAAATGCAAGGATTTTGTGATGAAAATGACAGTGCGAGACTACGTGATCAATTTTGATCCTTTGTTTGTATTGTCTTGCTTCATTTCGGACCTCTAATTGCATCTTATCGGCTTTGTGTATGATGTTTCATGTTGCATTTCATGAAATTGTGTCAATTTGCATGAACAAGAAGTGTTCACACTCCTTTGATGTATCACCTATTAGTTTAGTTTCAATTTTTGCACTTTCTATCTCTGTCTCCTTGGAATTTAGAGTAGGATTAAGATTGAAACCTCTGCAATTGTGGAAATAACGAGATCGATCAAAGGAGTTTGAGGAACCACCTCTAATCTGGAGATTCCTCTCTCATTTTACAAGTCCCACACTTGGAGAGAGGTTTTGATCTTGTCAATCACACTAGATGCACTGAAACATTAACTTAGAAACTGATTTGCATCCGGGAGTCTTTGTTGATTTGCAACAACAGCTGTTTGGCACGCTTGGTGGGACCTTAGAGGTCTCATTTTCATTGCAGCAAAGTTGATGTGCATGCATCGATGCAATTTTCTTGCTTAAAAGAGCTATAAATTGCACATCCGGCAACTCCAGGGAAGAATCAGCTGGTTTTAGCGGTGCGGACACGAAAGCTCATGAGAAGAATCACTACTGGTCAAGAGCCGGAGAAGAAGAGGTGTTATTTGAATATCTGCAGTTATCTCCAAGAAGAAGGCAAAGAGGAAGAAGGATTCAAAGGTCTCCATCTCCACCAAACAGAACTCTCTCAACTCCTCCACACCTGTAGGCCTTTCATTCGATCAACAAGGGTTAAGACCAATTAGAATGGCACAAAACAACCCCTATGTCAATTTCAGCAGCGTGACCCACTTGCTCTCAATGCACAAAATCCAATTCCATTCTGCAACCTTGAAGAACATTCCATACTTCACTAGAGAGAATCGGACTACTCTGGTGATCATGTTAAAGACATTGCCCGACCTTTGTGCGATTCATGAAATCAATGAGATGCAAGTTCTTTGTCAAATTCTTGGCATCTTCATTCAAGGGAAGGTTTTGCGATGGTTTAGAAGCCTTGCCTCGGGTTCTATTCAAAATTGGAACCAGGTATGTGTAGCACTTCATGAGCAATTTGGAGAGAAGGGAGACAACTTGTCTCTTTTGGAGCAGTGACAACCATCGAGAGAGCTCCCAATGGCAAATGGCCCGATTTCAACTTCAGATTTCAAAGGACTTGGGAGAGAATTCCGGTGGCGATCAGGCCAACGTGACAAAGAAGGTGTTTTTCTTTACTATCTCAAAGCTCTAAATTATTATATTTCTATGTTGATTCAGTCCATGGGAGGCATAACTATCCCTATGGCTTATAGCATTGCCATTAGGGCTGAAAATTGTTTGATCAGTGACAAACTAGCCCCTAGACCTCCCATGCCATTGTTTCCAAGTTTAGAGAGCCCAAACACTAATCAAGCACCTAATTTGGCTCCTTCTCCCACTCCTTGAAATCAGAGTTCAAATGAAGCTTCTACTTCATCTCCAAGTGCCCCAAATGAGCTTGAAGTCATGAAGCAATTGCAAAATTTAGATAATGAGCTGGTTACTCTCAAGAGGCAACAAGCCCAAAGTTTTAGACCTTCCTTCTAGCCTCAAGCTCAGCCTAACAGGCAACCATATCAACCTCATAGACCACCCAATCCAGCTGCAAATCTAAATCAAGCAAGGCCTCCTGCCAACAGACCATTTCAGCCCTATAATCCAAATGTTATATCTGCCTCTAAGGCATTGGTGCCAACACAAAACAACGTTGCTCAGGAGTATGATTGGTGTTTTCCATGCAATGAACCTCACAACCAATCTATGTGCTTCAGCGGTGCCTTGAATCAAGCATTAATGGTGACAACTACTCGGTGTGGAGGGTGAGGGCGATCAGAAAAACCAACCAACAAGAAACATTCCAGCAAATCAGCTCAGGCCAAATGACACCACACTTGTGGCTGGCGGCGGAGAGATTTTTGTGGCATAAATCAAATAGTCATCAAGGTGTTGCAGAAACAACACAAGGTCAATTAGGAATTTGGGTGAAGAAACACCATTAGCTCCAACCAATCCACAACCTTTTATGGCTCCACAAATGGTTGGCAAACAAAATCCGATTGTAAATGCACAAGGGCAGCCAAGAACAGCTCTGAGACCAACTCAAATACCGGTTGTTGCTGCCCACATGCGAGGATAAATATGCAAACCAAGGGACAGCAAAGAGATCCTTCATCACCATTTAGTATCATTGATCAGATGAAGAAGACAAATGTAAATATATCAATGTGGGAATCCCTATCTATCCCAGGCCAGAGAGATTTGCTACAAGCTGCCATGAAGGGTGCCAACTTCGAATCAGCAAGTCCAAATGCAAGAGAAGGTGCTCACAAATGTTGCCCACTGAAGGGAATCATGGAGAAACAAGAAGGTAAAATGTTGAAGCTCCCTCCTTTTTATGTCTCATTAATCATTGGAAACCAATTGGTGCACAATTGCATGATTGATTACGGGGCAAGTAGCTCGGTGATGCCCAAGCAAATAGGCGATCAATTAGGACTTCAATATGAAACCATATCGAAAGGGTAGTGCGGTTGGATGGGACAGCGAATAACAACAATTGGGGTGATTAGAAACTTGAGTCTTACCTTGCATGCATGTCCAAATGTTGTTGTTTTACAAGATGTATCAGTTATAGACCTTCCACCACTCTTTGCCCTATGTTTGTCAAGAGATTTCACAGCCAAGATTGGAGGATATTTGTCTGCTGATTGGTCACACATGTTGTTCAGAACGAGGTATGGAACCAAAGCTATAATCAGGTCTGAACCTATTGCAAACTTCCACATTGAGCCCTACACTCCAAGTCAGATCAATGCCAACTATTCGGCATTTGATCAAGAAGATCACCCAAGCACTGATGAAGCTGACACCAAGGTTGGAAGCATCCCGGATCTAACTCTTGATGAATGGGCAAACAAGGTGCATGCTTTTGATCCTTATCAAAGTAGAAGAATCTAAGCTAGGGGTCTATTGCATACATCAAAAGATCAGCCCATTCCTAGCATCACCAAACCAAACCACAAGGATGACAATGAGGTATGGTAGCTGTTTTTGATGGATCAAGGAGTAGACAAGGTGCGGGGGGGGATCCATGCTTGGTTTCACCTCGAGGAGTTAAGTATTATTCAGCTTTTAAATTTCAGTTTGCATGCTCTAATAACAACTGTTGAATATGAAGTCTTGGTGCAAGGGATGCATTGGGCAATCAAGAGAGGAATAAAGAACTTGCAGTCTTTGGTGACAGTGAATTGATTGTCAACCAAGTTAAGGGGCAGCATGCTGTCAAGAATGATCTACTCAAGTGCTACAAGAACAGGGTGTGGGACCTCATTGAAGATTTTGAGGGCTTTAGCATAAAATCCATTCCTAGAAAAGAGAACCAAGCTGCTGACAGGCTTGCAGCAGTTGGGGCAGCCTTTGACATTGTGGAGAGCATTCAAAAGGACAAGGTACAGCCAAACATCCATGTGATTGTGAGGCCTTCAGTGCCAAATAACAATGTAAGTTGGCAAGTGTTTGAAAATGATCAGCAAATCATCCATTTCTTGCAAGAAGAGGCTGAATTCTCAGCCAAAAATCAGGAAAAGTTGGAGCAGCAGTATGGTGACCAAGTGGTGCAGCTGAGAACCAACAAACTACCAAAGGGACTTATTACTTTGGAGTCCATTTTCAATCCTAATGATCAGTTTAGGAAGGAGAAAGCAAACATCCAAGTGAAGGGAGAAGATTCAGTGTCCATCTCAGTAGAAAGAGGCAAATCACTCCAAATTGGTAAGATGACAACTGAGCAAGAAAGGTATGAGTTCATACAACTTTGTCAAGAATTCCCTGATGTGTTTGCTTGGAGCTATGAAGATTTGAAAGGTTTCAATCCCGAGTTAGCTCAACACACCATTGAATTGGATCCAAATACTAAGCCCATCGAGGCGAAAACAAAGGCGGTCCAACCCCACATGGAGCCTCTCATGAGAAAAGAATTGAATAAGTTGATAGAATCAAGAATCATATTCCCTATCGAGCATTCTAGTTGGGTTGCCAACTTGGTTCCAATCGAGAAGAAGAGTGGAGAAATCAGATTGTATGTTGACTTCGAGAGATTTGAATAGAGCATCTCTCGAGGATCATTATCCACTTCCTTCCATGGAGCAGATTTTACAAGTTGTTGCTTAGCTCAGAGGTTTCACTACTTTATGGCTATTCGAGGTATAATCAGATTATGGTGAAGGAAAAAGATCAATTCAAGACAGCCTTTACAACTAAATGGGGAACTTATGCATACGGGAAAATGCCATTTGGGCTGTCCATGCTGAGCTACCTTCCAAAGAGCAATCGACATGGCGTTGAAAGGTTTGATTAACAACATTGTGCTTGATATATCTTGATGATATCACTGTTTTTCAAAAATACGGAGACCACCTCTTTCATTTGAGACAAGTGTTCCAAAGGTGTAGAATATTTGGAGTCTCTTTGAATCCTAAGAAGTGTATCTTCCTAGCACATGAAGGAAAGCTCATTGGCCATATTGTCTCCAAAGAAGGATTAGCACTTGATCCGAGAGAGGTTGAAGCCATAAGAGCACTACCATTGCCAAGCCACAAGAAGGCCCTTGAGTTTCTTGGGAGAATAAATTTTGTTCGGAGGTTTGTCCCAGATTTTGCAGCCCTTGTCAAACCTATCACCAAAATGTTAAAAAAAAATATGGCTTTCAGTGGATAGCAAGAAGGCAAGGAGAGTTTTGAAGCAATCAAAGAAGCCATCTCCCAAGCACCAACTCTCATCAACCCGGATTTCTCCAAGGATTTCATCCTCTATGCATTTGGAGGTAATGATACTATTTCTGCCATTTTGGTACAGTAGAACAAGGACAATGATGAGCAGCCAATTGCTTTCTTGACAAAGCCTAGATAACTATGAGGTGAGATATTCTTTTATTGAGAAGCATGTACTTGCGAATGTCGAAGCTTGAAGAAATTCAAGCATCTAGTCTCAAACAACAAGGTTCAGTTGTTGGTCTCTCATGCGGGAGTAAAGGACTTCCTCCTCAACAAGGATTTGAATGAGAAAAGGGCAGGTTGGATCACTCGTGTCATGGAGTATGACATTGAGATCAAGGTCACCAAGCTGGTAAGAGGAAAAGGATTGTGTGAGCAGCTGATTCTGGGCAAGCAAAAAGGAGTATGCAATAAAGAAGAGGCTGTTTTGACAGTTCAAGACAGCCATGTGCAAGGTAGCACTCAAGAAGAGGATAATGCTGTCCCCACTCCTTGCTGGACCCAAGGTATAATGCACTTCCTAAGCACAGGCCTATGCCCTCCAGAGATGAACAAGACCCAAAGAAGACACTTCAGATTGCAGGCTGTCCCATATGCCATAGTAGACGGTGTTTTGTTCAAGAAAGATGTGAATGGAGTGCTGCTGAGATGCATTAGCACAAATCAGATTCATAGGGTGTTGGAAGAGTTCCATGGTGGACCAGCTGGTGGTCATTTTGCACCAAGAGTGACAACTCTAAAAATCATGAAGGCTGGTTATTATTGGCCCAAGATTTTCAGTGATTGCTTTGCGTGGATCAAAAGGTGCAAGAATTGTGCATTCTTCACAGGTAAAGAGAGGCTTGTTGCCCTTCCATTGCATCCAATTTCAGTTGACCAGCCATTCATGCAATGGGGTTTGGACTTCATTGGAGTCATTAATCCCAATTCAAGCCAAGGGCATAAGTGGATTTTGACAACCACGCAGACTACTTCACCAAGTGGTGAAGCAGTGCACTCAAGGAAGCAAATGAGTCTAGCATCTTAGACTTACATGAGGGGATAGTAACCAGATTTGGCATACCTGCTACAATAATCTCGAGATAATGCATTAGCATTCATTGGATCCAAGGTGGTAGTGGGCTGTCAAGAACGTGATCTACCTAAGTACTTCATCAAACTACTACCCTCAGGGTAATGGTCAGGTGAATCTACAAACAAGAACTTGTTGAGGATCATTAGGAGGACTCTTGATGAGAATCAAGAGGTCTTGGCATACCAAACTGAAATCAGCCTTATGGGCTGATAGGATAACTCCCAAGAGATCCACGAGGTAACTCTCCATTCGAGCTTGTTTATGGAAGAGAGGCAATCTTGCCCATGTCACTTGAGTTGCCAACATTGGAACTCATTAAGCAATTAGAGTTGCTTTAGAGTTTGGGCCCATGGAGGTGAGATATGCGAGAGTTGATGGAGCTCCAAGAGATCGGAGATCGAGGCATCCCAAGCAATGGAGAAGGATCAAGCTTTGATCGAAGACCTTTGATAGGAAGGCCAAGAGTAGATCTTTCCAAGTTGGAGATCTAGTGTTAAAATGGGATGCAGATAGAGCAAAACCGGGAAGGCATTCAAAATTTGATGCCATTTGGAGTGGCCCATACATGGTCACAAAGTGTAAGGACAGCAATGCCTTCCAATTGTCTTCATTGAATGGCGAAGAAAACTGCATTCAGTCAATGGAATCCATCTAAAGCATTCTTTACTAAAGGGAAATTATCCACCTTGTAAATATTAGCTTAAGTTTTCATTCCTCCAAGTGCTTGTGCACATTGTTTTGTTGTAGGTTAGTTTTACTTTCCCTAAGTGCTTTGGCACAGCTTGTTGTTCCTGGGAATGTGTTTGCAGGCCTTGCTCCATCAGGTGATATTCCATCTTCCTCCTTGCAACGTTCTAGTCAATTGGGGTATTAAACAAAGAATCAGGTGACTCCATGCCCAATGGTTGCTTCAGGCAACTGGTAACTTCATCCAGCAGGCAGATGACCCCTCTGAGTCGCCAAAATTGTTACCCAAAATGTGCCCCCTGCTCATTTTCTGGCTAACTCCTTTCATCTTTCCTTCTCTTGTGCCTCAGACATAAAATTTTGCTTTTCAGGCACTCAAAATCTTCTAGAAATGGCACCATTGGATAGAGCTCTTTCTCAGCTTTCCAGAAAGGTAAAGTTTTCCTCCTAACTCCACGTATTTTTCAAGTTATGGCTCGGTGGAGTTTTTGTGGGAAATTTTCCCCTAGAAGGCCCGCAACCAATCAGGACGTGCCACGTGTCCAGGAAGTGGCGGGGGTCGGAGGAGAATTTGGTTTTTTGCCAAGTGTTTTGGCGTAGGTTTCAAAAGGAAAATTTTCCCACGGGACCCGCCGACGAATCAGGAGCCGCCACGCGTCCAGGGGCGAAAATTGGAAAATTTGGCTAAGTGTTTGCACGGGAAATTTTGGAGAGATGGCCCCGCGGCCAATTAAAACAAGACACGTGTCCTAAGGGACCGGAAAAGTGGGGCGCGGAGGGGAGTTAGAAATTTTGGCAAAATGTTTCGCCAAAAAATCCAAAAGTAAATTGTGATCCGCCTACCCGCCGACGAACCAGAACACGACACGTGTCACCAGGAGCCGGAGTTTCAGAGGGCGGAGGAAAAGTTGAAATTTTGGCAAAGTGTTTTGCCGAAAATCCAAAAGGTGAAGTTTTGGCCCGCTGCCCCGCCAACGAATAAGAACGTGCCACATGTCCCGGCCGGCAGAGCGTGGGAGAACTTGGGAAATTTTCCCAATGGGAAAATAATGGAAAATTCAAGAAAAAGGCTCCGCCCCTTATTGCGAGCCAATAGAATCTCGCCACGTGTCTAGTTGGGGCAAAAATTCAGAGCAAGCCCGCATGGGAATTTTGGAGGGTCAAA